>PVKU01003009.1:0-197658 GCA_004027475.1 Anoura caudifer | reverse complement strand
TGTGATCTCCATTTCTGTGTTTCTGCTCCTGTTGTAGTGGTTTGCTTAGTTGGCTTTTGTTTTAGGTGTGGTTGTTAATATCTGTGAGTTTGCTGTCCTTTTACTGTCCTATTTTTTATCTTCTTTTTCTTAGATAAGTCCCTTTAACATTTCATATAATAAGGGCTTGGTGATGATGAACTCCTTTAACCTGACCTTATCTGAGAAGCGCTTTATCTTCCCTTCCATTCTAAATGACAGCTTTGCTGGATAGAGCAATCTTGGATGTAGGTCCTTGACTTTCATGACTTGGAATACCTCTTTCCAGCCCCTTCTTGCCTTCAAGGTCTCTTTTGAGAAATCAGCTGACAGTCTGATGGGAACTCCTTTGTAGGTGACTGTCCCCTTATCCCTTGCTGCTTCTAGAATTCTCTCCTTCATTTTAATCTTGGCTAATGTAATGATGATGTGCCTTGGTGTGTTCTTCCTGGGGTCTAGCTTCTTTGGGACTCTGAGCTTCCTGGACTTCCTGGAAGTCTATTTCCTTTGCCAGATTAGGGAAGTTCTCCTTTACTATTTGTTCAAATAAGTTTTCCACTTGTTGCTCTTTTTCTTCCCCTTCTGGTACCCGTATAATTTGGATGTTGGGACGTTTCAAGATGCCCTGGAGGTTCCTAAGCCTCTCCTCATTTTTTTGAATTCTGGATTCTTCCTTCTTTTCTGTTTGGTTGTTTCTTTCTTCCTTCTGGTTCACTCCATTGATTTGAGTTCCAGTTTTCCTCCCATCACTATTGGTTCCCTGTGCATTTTTCTTCATTTCACTTATTGTAGCCTTCATTTGTTCATCTAATTTGTGACCAAAATCAATCAATTCTACGAGCATCCTGATCACCAGGGCTTTGAACTGTGCATCTGATAGGTTGACTATCTCTTGGTTCCCTAGATGAATTGAGTCTGGAGCTTTGATCTGTTCTCCCGTTTGAGCCATTTTTGGGTTTTTGGGGGGTGGAGGTTTGGGTCTGGTTGCAGCTGTTACATAGTGAGGGGTGGAGTCTTAGGTGTTCCCCAGGGCAGGGCAGCCCAGTAGCTCGGTTGTGACCCTGTATGTAGGGGCGGGGTCTGAGAGGGCACAAGGGCACTTGCTCTGCTCTCTCTGGGATTCCAGTCCCTTCTGCCACTTCCCCTTCACCTGGATTATCTGCGCACGAATGTAGGACCACCTGGTCAGCCAGCCGCCTTGCTTGGTCTCACTTGGTCTGCCTGTTGCCACCCAGTGCCCGGGGTCCACTAGCTGCCACCTGTACACTTGGGATCTTCCAGCTGCTGCCTGCCAACATCCACTTTTTCCTGCTGCGACTCTGCCCCTCTTATTGGTCTGGATGAATGGTTGTCAGACTTCCATACAGTTCAGTTTTCTATCAGTTCTGGTTGTTTTCTTGTTCCTAACTCTTTGTTGTCCTTAATTTTGGTTGTGTGAGGAGGCACAGTGTGTCCACCTACGCCTCCATCTTGGCTGGAAGTCCCCCACAGAGAACTAACTTAACAAAAAAGTAATAGAAGCATCTACAGTGTCTGTGTACTGCTCCCCAAAGCAGGCCGCAGTCTTTGTTGAACAAAAAAAAAAATCTTCAAGAAAACCTGCTACCAGAGAACGAAGTGCAGATTATTTTTTAGCAAATACTGTTTTCAGGTACTTGCGTGGCAGAAAATTGTGTCTCCCAGGGTGTTTCCTGAAGCAGGCCTTCCAGGTCCACATTGTAGAGAATGGCAGTGAAGTTCCCCCAACAGTAGTGGCCTCTTAAGGCTTTTTCTCTTTTCTTTTTCTTTTCTTTTTTTTCTTTCTTTTTTTTTTTTGTTGTTGTTGTTGTTGTTGTTACTTTCCCTTTGTTTCTCTTTCCGAACATGAAAGGTCCTTCTAAAGAACTTCCTTTTAGTTTTGCTTCAGCTTAGATTTGTTGAGAAGTACTGTCTTGTCAGTTGTACTGATTGGAGATGGGTGGGAGAAATTCATTTTAATAGAGATTTTTTCCTTTTTTGGCCAGAGGGGTGGAGGGCTGCAGGCTCTTTGGTCAGAAAGATTGTGAAAGTAGAGTGCAACCTGAGCTACCAGTGTTTGCCAAGGAGCTGGCCAAGTGCCTCTCTCTTGGTTGCTCTTCTGTTCATGGGCACTTGCTGCCCTCTTGTGGCCAAAGGCTATGGTTACAGTCCACTATTTGGATTTACTGACAGATTGAGAGGCCAAGAGTATTGAAGGGTGTGTTGTTGACTCTGTTTTTTGGTGGGAGAATGGATAGCAGAGGTATTATCCAGTTCGGCCCACTCTGAGGGCAGCAGCCAGCTGTTTAGTCTCTCTGGTCCCAAGTCTATTGCTGCCTTGGACAAGTCATGTTTCCCAAGCCAAATCCCTGTGGGCTCCTGTGTAGGGTAGGTAGGTTTGTAGAAACAAGTTGAAGTCATTCTCTCCCACTATCATCTCTAGTGAGAAGGAGACCTGCCCTAACTATCCTGCAAGGGTTCTCTCTCCAGGAGATGTCCGGGAGTGGGCTGGGGTCCCTCCTTCCAAGGTGGTCTGAGTGTACAGAGCAGCCCTTAAGACCACACCTCTCCTCACCCACAGCAACAACGGCGGGAACGGGAGCAGCGGAAGCTGCAGGAGAAGGAGCAGCAACGGCGGCTGGAGGACATGCAGGCCCTGAGGCGGGAGGAGGAGAGGCGGCAAGCAGAGCGGGAGCAGGTACAGCGCCCCCAGCGCACACTTCACACACCCCTTCCTTCCCCTGGCCACCCTGCCCGCTCCTGCTGCCTGCCTCCCTGCTCCCCAGTACCCCTTCCTCCTTCTTTCCCTAACCCTAGATTCCTCCTATCTTTTCTAGCTTCACTCTTTCTCTCTGTTTTCTCCCACCCTTCAACCCCCAACCCTGGCTCCCTGCCCTCCTCCTGTCTCTGTGCCTTCATTCCCCATCTCTTGGCCCATCCCCAACTCCTCTCCCCTGCACCTTCTCTCATGGGCCCTCCACCCGAACTTCCTCCTCATTCCCTGCCCTCTTTGGGGTTCATCCCATCCCCATCCTCTCTATTGCTCTTCCCTGCTGTCCTTCTCATCCTCCCCCCACTGATCCCTTCCTCCTCCTCCAATTCCTTCGCCGCCGCCGCCTTTTCCTCTTTCCCTGCCCTTTGCCCCCCACCCCACACCCACCCCCCAGGAATATATTCGTCACAGGCTAGAGGAGGAGCAGCGACAGCTCGAGATCCTTCAGCAACAGCTGCTCCAGGAACAGGCCCTACTGCTGGTAACGGGGTCCCCCAGCTTCCTCTGGGAAGATGCATATTCAGAGCTTCTCTGCGGAATGGGATGGAAACACTTCAGGGGAGGGGACTCACCCAGGCATCGAGGGAAGACATCTCTCTAGGCAGGAGAAAAGAAAGGGCATGCCGACTCTAACTTCCAGGGTTACACTTTGCTGAGCCCTCTCTTCCTACCCTTGGGCCCAGGAATACAAGCGGAAGCAGCTGGAGGAGCAACGGCAGTCAGAGCGTCTGCAGAGGCAACTGCAGCAGGAGCATGCCTACCTCAAGTCTCTGCAGCAGCAGCAGCAGCAGCAGCAGCTTCAGAAGCAGCAGCAGCAAGTTCTTCCTGGGGATAGGAAGCCCCTGTACCATTATGGTCGGGGCATTAACCCTGCTGACAAGCCAGCCTGGGCCCGAGAGGTACTCACTGCCTCTTTTGCTACCTGAGACGCCATCCTCCCAGTTCCACTACCTGAGACTGTACTGTAAAAGGCAGTCATTCCACACTAGCGGACACTGAGAAGGGGAAAGGGATGCTCCACACAGGCGTGAGGGCTGGAGCGGTGGGGCAGGTAGGGACCTAAATTTTGAGAACAGAGAAACAGAAGCTGGCCTGCTTGGTACCCTTTGTATCACAGGTAGAAGAGAGAACAAGGATGAACAAGCAGCAGAACTCTCCCTTGGCTAAGACCAAGCCAGGTGGCACAGGGCCTGAGCCCCCCATCCCCCAGGCCTCCCCTGGACCCCCAGGACCACTTTCCCAAACTCCTCCTATGCAGAGGCCGGTGGAGCCCCAGGAGGGACCACACAAGGTGAGTCTCCTCCCATTCCTGTCTTAACACACAGACATAGGGAGCCTTGTTTGGCACAGGTACATACACGCGCGCGTACACCCTTAGCTGGGGATCGTAGACCTCACAATGCATGGGCAGAGGCATCACCTGCTCACTGCTGTGTGCCTCTTCTTACATCTTACCTATTCTCAGGCTCTAAGAGCCCCTTTCATTCAAAGGAAAATTGGAAGTTGGAGGCTTTATTTGCCCCTTCCTCTCAGCCCAGGCCTCAGCTCACAAGTGGGGATGTGCACAGAGTGGACAGCCCACCCTCCCTGGTCTCTCCCTGCAGAGCCTGGTGGCACACCGGGTCCCGCTGAAGCCATATGCAGCACCTGTACCCCGATCCCAGTCCCTGCAGGACCAGCCCACTCGAAACCTGGCTGCCTTCCCAGCTTCTCACGACCCTGACTCTGCTGCCCCCACACCCACTGCCACGCCTAGTCCCCGAGGAGCTGTCATCCGCCAGAATTCAGATCCCACCTCGGAAGGGCCTGGCCCCGGCCCCAGCCCCAGCCCGAACCCCCCAGCCTGGGTCCGGCAAGATAATGAGGTCCCACCCAAGGTAAGGACAGCCCTGTGGGACCCAGAAAGAGCAGAGAAATACAGCTGAGCCTTGAACAGTGTGGCGGTTTGGGGTGCTGACCCCTTGCACAATCAAATATCTAAGTGTAACTTTTAACTGGTCTAAAACTTAATTACTAACAGCATGCTGTTGACCAGAAGCCTTACCAACAACATAGACAGTTGGTTAACATGCATCTTGTATGTTATACATATCATATACTGTATAGTGAAGTAAACCAGACGGAAGAATGTGTTACTAAGAGAATTATAAGGAAGAGAAAATACATTTACAGTACTGTACATTTTCTTGAAAACCATCTGTGTATAAGTGGACCTGCACAGTTCAAGCCCATGCTGTTTGAGGGCCAACTACAGTAAGAAGAAATGGAGGGCAAGTGGGGGTGCAGCATGGTAGAGGTGGGTTTGGGGTTGGAAGGGAAGAGAAAGGCAAGGCACGCACCATGACCCCCATCCTGAAGAGGTTACCTGTCTGGGAGCACATAAAGGGCTCACGGTGACCCCAGGCGTACTTACACTGGAGTGGAAGAATGCACAGGGTGTTTGGGAAGCACTAGGGGCAGACTTCCTGGGTTGGAATCTCAGCTCTGCCATTCCTAACTTAATGGCCCCGGACAAACTCATTAGCTTCCCTGAGCTTAGCTTATTTCATAAAAGCCAGGAAAGCACCTTTCAGAGCCTCAGTGTGAACAAAATGTGTATGGTTTCCAGTGTAATGCTAGCACCAAGCATACTGAGTCCTGTTTCTTCTCTCCTCAGGTGCCTCAGAGGACCTCATCTATCGCCACTGCCCTTAACACCAGTGGGGCTGGAGGGTCTCGTCCAGCCCAGGCTGTTCGTGCCAGGTAACACCTGGGTGAAGTCTGGTGGCCGGCTAGGGAGCGGGGCGGGGGCAGAGGGGAGTTTACCAGGTTACCCACTTAGGGGTGGGCAAGCCCAAACCCAGTCACCTCAGCCCCCTCCCTGCCCTTGGCCCCGGCACCCCTGTGCTCCATTCACAGACCTCGCAGCAACTCCGCCTGGCAAATCTATCTGCAAAGGAGAGCAGAGCGGGGGAGCCCCAAGCCTCCAGGGCCCCCTGCTCAGCCTCCTGGCCCGCCCAACGCCTGTAGGTAATGGAGTTGTCCCCCTGCTCACTCCCACCCTCACTTCTGTCACCTGCCTCCCCTGGTGATGGCTCCCTCTGCAGTGCAACTCAGCCCCGCCCGGGGAGGGGAGCACTGTGTTTCTTTGACCCTGTCTCTGCTCTCCCACAGTAACCCTGACCTCAGAAGAAGCGACCCTGGCTGGGAGCGCTCGGACAGTGTCCTCCCCGGCTCTCATGGGCACCTCCCTCAGGCTGGCTCTCTGGAGCGGAACCGTGTAGGAGGTACGTGAGCTTTGCCTGGTGGCCTGCTCTGAGGCCTGGACACAGTCTCCCGCAGGGTGGGTCGTGCCCTCGGCAGCTAGGGCCTGAGATACTCTCAAAGGTAGCCCAGGGGCTGGACTGGGCTGGGCATGGACCTCTGGGGCTCAAGCCTGAGAGGTCAGCCCAGGGTGTGGGGGTTTTTTCACCCCAAAGGTTTTCTTATTTTTAGAGAGAGGAGAAGGGAGGGAGAAAGAGGGAGAGAAACATCAGGGACCTGGCCTACAACCGAGGCACGTGCCCTGACCTGGGAATCAAACCAGAGACCCTTTGGTTGGCGGGATGATGCCCAACCCATTGAGCTGTACCAGCCAGGGTGCAGGATGTGGGTTTGAAGTCATCCCCTGTCCAGGTGTCAGTGACCTGCCTTCTCTCACCACACCATATCCAGCCTCTTCCAAACTGGACAGCTCCCCAGTGCTGTCCCCTGGAAACAAAGCCAAGCCTGACGACCACCGCTCACGGCCAGGCCGGCCCGCAGTAAGTCAGCAGGTGGCCCTGCCTTCTCTGGTCCAGGACTTTGGGGCCAGCTCTAGAGTCTCAAGCCTGGGTGCCAGGGGTGGGGGCTTAGTTACTCTGTGTGAGAGGAGGGGCTATGGGATTCCAGGTGTACTTCTCAGTTACTAACCTTTATTAACCTCTCTCCTGCCTCTTCCTGGCTGCCCTTCTTTCCCTGTGGCCCCTCCCAGAGCTATAAGCGAGCCATTGGTGAGGTTAGTGAGAAGGGGCCTGCTTGCGGGAGCCCCTCTTGTGATCCTGCCCCTTCTATTCCGGCATCCTTTGTACCGCTGCCCTCTCCCATCCCCTCCTCATGCAGCCTCTCTCCTGCAGGACTTTGTGTTGCTGAAGGAGCGGACACTGGATGAGGCCCCTCGGCCTCCCAAGAAGGCCATGGACTACTCATCATCCAGTGAGGAGGTGGAGAGCAGTGAGGATGATGATGAGGAAAGCAATGGCGAACCATCAGAGGGCAGCAGAGATACCCCTGGGGCCCGGTATGGGGGCTCCCTGGGAGTGGGGGTACTCCCACATTGGAGACACCCCAACAGAAGGGTTGCAGGTTGGGAGGAGGGGCCTCTGGGGCAAGTCTGAGGGAAGGTGGTTCCCCTTTCCTCAGAGTGGGGAGCCCTGGCTGTCAGTGCTGGTCAGTTCTCCCTTTCTCTAGAGTGTGTAGTGTGGGGCAGGGTTCTTACCCCTCTCTCACTGTCCTGTCACTAGGGGGTGGTCTCTTCTGGTGCTTCTCTGCCACCAGCCTTCCCCAAGTGCCGGGCACAGGCACTCACTGCCCCAACGGTGAGGCAGAGGCTGCTCAGTGAGGCTGAGTGCATCGTGTATTGAATAGACTGACACTGAGAGCACTAGGCCTCCTGCTCTCATCTGCTTCTGTGGCAGCTGGGTGGCAGGCAGGACCGAAGGGCCTCATGACCTTCCTCTCTCCCACAGCAGCGATGGGGACACAGACAGCGTCAGCACCATGGTGGTCCATGACGTGGAGGAGATAGCTGGAACCCAAACCCCCTATGGGGGTGGTACCATGGTGGTCCAGCGGGTGAGTAGGCACCCCATTCTTTCCAGCACTTGCTGTGACCCTCCTTGGCCCCAGTACAGGCCTCCTTCACTCTGTGTCTTTAGACTCCGGAAGAGGAGCGAAGCCTGCTGCACGCAGACAGCAATGGCTACACAAACCTGCCAGATGTGGTCCAGCCCAGCCACTCACCCACTGAGAGCAGCAAAGGTCAAAGCCCCCCCTTGAAGGATGGAGGCAGTGATGTAAGTGGGTGTACAGGCAGGCCCACAGGGCAAGGGGAGGGCGTTGGCAGTGGGCAGGAGATCAGGGGGTTCCTGGGGGCACTGCACTGGGTGGGCAGAGCACCTGGGAGCCAGTTGGCCAGGATTTCCCCTGGAGGACCTGGGGCCTAGGAACCATGGCTGGGAGTGGGCTGCTGGCTGGCCCTCAGGTGTCTGCCTGACTGCTGCCCCCCACCCCCACAGTACCAGTCTCGTGGGCTGGTGAAGGCCCCTGGCAAGAGCTCCTTCACAATGTTTGTGGACCTAGGCATCTACCAGCCTGGAGGCAGTGGGGACACCATACCCATCACAGGTGAGGAGGGAAGGACAGCTCTGCCATGAGGCCTGAAGAGGGGTGAAGGTAATGCTCTGGTGATGTGGCTTCACAAAGCTGTCATCCTGCCCTTTGACCTGAGCACCTGCCCTGGCACAGGGGTAACAAAAGCTTCTGAGGCCACTTTAACCCAAGAGGGAGAATGCTCGGAGCTGCACAGGGGCCTCCGTGGTAGAACGAGGACATTGCCGGGCCTCTTGGTTCTGTTTCGGCTCCTCCGGGCACCTGTTCCATTCTGTCCTGAGCATTCTGAGGGGCCGAGACCAAGGGTAAGGGCAGGGTAAGGAGAGACAGGGCCAGGGAGCAGCAGCCCACCACTCTGCACCTCTCTCCTCCGCAGCCCTAGTGGGTGGAGAGGCCAGTCGGCTTGATCAGTATGATGTGCGGAAAGGATCTGTGGTCAACGTGAACCCCACCAATACGCGGGCCCACAGTGAAACCCCCGAGATTCGAAAGTACAAGAAGCGATTCAATTCCGAGATCCTCTGTGCAGCCCTCTGGGGTAAACCAGGGCTGGGCAGGAGAGGAGGGGTCTGGTGTGTCCCTGGGCTCCTGGTCCAGTGAGGGCCTGGCTCTGCCCTGACCTGCCCAAGGGCTCCTGTTGCAGGTGTCAACCTGCTGGTGGGCACAGAGAATGGGCTGATGTTGCTGGACCGAAGTGGGCAGGGCAAGGTGTATGGACTCATTGGGCGGCGGCGCTTCCAGCAAATGGATGTGCTGGAAGGACTCAACTTGCTCATCACCATCTCAGGTGTGTGTGTGGAGTACAGGGGTGGGGGGAGGGGTGGGGATGGGAAGAGGGGGCTCAGTTCTTTGGCTCTCTGGCATCATCTTTAGTCTGGGCAGAGGGCAACCTTGGTCCAGGAGCGAGAAGGTGGGGCCACTTTTCTCAGCCTTTGTGGTATGCAGAAAAAGATGGAGGGGAGGTAGAATCTTGAGACCTTCAATAAGGAAGTGAGTGTGTGTGCATGTGTCCTGTCCCTCAGGGAAAAGGAACAAACTGCGGGTGTATTACCTGTCCTGGCTCCGGAACAAGATTCTGCACAATGACCCAGAAGTGGAGAAGAAGCAGGGCTGGACCACCGTGGGGGACATGGAGGGCTGCGGGCATTACCGTGTTGGTAAGGATGGCACAACAGAGTGGCCAGGGCACATTTGTTCATGAAAAGAGAGAAATGGGGGCTTGGGTTCAAGGGTCCTGAAGCCAGAGACTTGGGGCCTGGCATTGGGGGGGTGTAATGACAGACCTGTGGGAAGGGGCTGGCAGCCCAAGGAGGGAGGTCCCAGTGTCCCTCTTCTTTCCTGCCCCCAGTGAAATACGAACGTATTAAGTTCCTGGTCATCGCCCTGAAGAACTCCGTAGAGGTGTATGCCTGGGCCCCCAAACCCTACCACAAATTCATGGCCTTCAAGGTAATCCCAGCCTCAGCCCCCCAACCCTGCTCTAAGGTCTGACTCCTCCACCTGTGTCCCCTGACCCCTTCTCTCCTCCACAGTCCTTTGCTGACCTGCCTCACCGCCCTCTGCTGGTAGACCTGACAGTAGAGGAGGGACAGCGGCTCAAGGTCATCTATGGCTCCAGCGCCGGCTTCCACGCGGTAGATGTCGACTCGGGGAACAGCTACGACATCTACATCCCTGTCCATGTAAGCGTGGTGGGGCCGTGGGCAGAGAGGGACCACCAGTCTGTGTTCCAGACTTGGGGAGTGCAGCCCACTTTCTCCTTCCCAGATCCAGAGCCAGATCACTCCCCATGCCATCATCTTCCTCCCCAACACTGATGGCATGGAGATGCTGCTGTGCTACGAGGACGAGGGCGTGTACGTCAACACGTACGGGCGGATCATTAAGGATGTGGTGCTGCAGTGGGGAGAGATGCCCACCTCTGTGGGTGAGTGTGGTGCCGGTGCCCAGCACTGGCCTGGGAGTGGGCCTAGGCTGCAGCCCACTCACTGCCCCTCACCTCCGTTGTCTTGCAGCCTATATCTGCTCCAACCAGATAATGGGCTGGGGCGAGAAAGCCATTGAGATCCGCTCCGTGGAGACAGGCCACCTGGACGGGGTCTTCATGCACAAACGAGCTCAGAGGCTCAAGTTCCTGTGCGAGCGGAATGACAAGGTGGGCGCCCTGGCCCCTGGAAAAGCACCAGGGCCCTGAATGGGGTTGGCTTCCAAAACCCTTGGTCCCCACCAAGGAGATGACAGTTGTGGAGCTTTTCTAAGAGGGGGTCCTCGGGGAACACAACACTCAGTTATGTCCTGTTCTCCCTTCCCCTTCAGTTTCTGGGAACTCTGACCCTTTCATCACAGAGGTCTAGCAGCTGCTTTCTGCCCCAAGCATTTCTGCCCTTTAGGGGGGTGGTGGTAACTCTGAGAAACAATACGCTACAGTTTCTCTCTCCCTCTCCCAATTAATTGAGCCCCCCTTCCTTGGTGACTTCTTCTCTTTCCCCACCCAGGTATTCTTTGCGTCAGTTCGTTCTGGGGGCAGCAGCCAAGTTTACTTTATGACCCTGAACCGCAACTGCATCATGAACTGGTGACAGACCCTGGGCTGGGGCTCTCCCACATGAGCCCAGCTCTCTCCCCACAGCCAGACTTCCCAGGCCGCCCTGCTTTCCCCTCCTTGGGCTTTTGCTTTTACTGATTTGATTCACTGGAGCCTGCTGGGAACGTGACCTCCAACCCCTGATGCTTTTGTGATCACGTGACCACCCTCTTCCCCAACATGTTCTCTCCCCAAAACTGTGCCTGTCTCATCTTCTGGGGAGAGGCACAGCTTCCCCTTAACAGGAACTGAGTGGGCCTAGCCCCATCCCCCCCCTTTTCTCCACTAAAGAGGAGAGTGCTTGGGGCTTGGGCCCCGTACCCCACTGCTGCTGACTGGGCAGGGCCCTGGGCCCCTTTATTTGCACGTCAGGGGAGCCGGCTCCCCCCTTGAATGTACCAGACCCTGGGGGGGTGTCACTGGGCCCTAGGTTTTAGGGGGGGTCACCAGCCACTCCAGGGGCAGGGACCATTTCCTCATTTTCTGAAAGCACTTTAATGATTCCCTTCCCCCAGATCCCAGGGAATGGAAGGGGGACCCCGCCAGCCAAAACATCTCCCCCTTTACAACTTCCATCTCTTCTAGCCTCTGCCCTCCCCTGGTGGAGGGAGGGGGCAGGGAGCTCTCACCCTCCACACCCACTTGCTTGCATCTGTATATAATGTGAGCAGCAAGTAGCCCTGTTCCCTCCCTGCCCCTACCTCTCCTCATTGTAGTGGCCTTGGACACCCCGTTTGTTAATAAAGACAATTCAACCAGCTCCCACCATTTCAGGCCCCATTTTATTGTTTTCTGTCACAATCCAGATACTAGCCAGGGCAAGCAAGCAGAGTTGGGGTGAAGGGGGCAGGGTGGGGTAGAATCTACAATGAGTCTTATGGGGAGACAGGTGGGCAGTGCTGAGCCAAGAAAATCTAGAAGAAATGGCTGAGGGGGGAAGGTCAGGGCCTCTTCAGCCTTAAACCTGGTGGCCTGTGGGGGACCTGCCCTGAGGGCACTCGGTCCTCTCCCATAAAGAGACCTGGCTTCCTGGCTCCAGAATCCCTAAGTACTGGCTCTGCAAAGGGGTCTCTCCTGTGTGGCTATACAGTAGACAAAGATAGGCTAGAAGCTTACAGGGCTACAGGGTCCTGTGGGGCTGGGGCCTGGTGAAACTGGGATCATCAAGGCTGAAGCTAGGATGGTCTTTGCTGTCCAGAGGATTGGCACCCACGAGCCTGCTTGCATGGCCATCCTCATCCCTGCACAGCGACCAGACACATCCACTTGTGCACACAAAAGGCACTGATTTATTATCTGCAGTAGTAAAGATTCATAATGTAGCAGTGGCAGAAACTTGTTTTTCAAAATCTATTCCTTGTGGAAATGGATAGGAAGTTGAAATCCGTGCGGCCATCGCCCAAGTCTACATACAGGGTGGGTAGGGCAGTTCAGGCACTTGGTTGAAGTAGCCCCCGAGGAAGATGACGCTGGAGCCCACACTGAAGAGCACCAGAGCAGCCCAGAAGCAGATGTTGTCTAGGGCCTTCCCCATGCGCACCCAGTCGGACACCTCCTGGGGAAGGGCCAGGCACAAGTTGGGTCCCGACAGGCTGCAGGATGCTGCAGCACGAGAGCTAGCGGGGGTCTCCACAGCGCCCCACCCCACCTCTGGCTCTTGCCCCACCTCTCCGATGGCCTCCTGGTCTCGCGTGCCCTCGGCCATGAAGTTCACAGCATCCACACAGCAGCGGATCTCGGGGGCTGCGGCACCCAGGCTCTGGCAGAGGGCAGCTGAGGGAAGGATGGCCATTAGCCTCAGGGTCGGTTATTAGCCCATTGCAAGCGACCCCACTGGCCCACCCAGGTCACTCTGCTTACCGGTCCAGGGCCCGTGCCGGTACCTCTGCCCTTCAAACACGAGCTCGCTCCGCGGCTTTTTTAGTATCAGCTCCTCCGCGCGTAGCAATATGCCCACAGAGGATGCACGCCTCGGAGGCGAGGAGGCCCGGGGGACCTCAAGAGGCGCGCCTGAGCCCAAGAGGCGCGGCAGCAGCTCCAACAAGACCTAGGGGCAGGCCCGGGGTGGTAATTCTCTTGAAGTCCCACCTCCCACCCCCTACCCCGCCACCGCTCTCCTGCTCGTCCTACGCTTACGTGACGCAGCCGCGGGGACATGGCATGAGTAGTGGGCGTCCGCAAAGACACGTTGAGCACAATGACGCAATTCATAACAATGAGCGTGGCGACCACCATGACAAAAATGAGGTACCTGGGGAGCCCGGAGTGCGTGACATCACAGTCTCCCCAGAACCCTGGAGTCACAGATTCATGGCCCTTTGATCTCACAAACACACTCCTCCACAAGAGGTGGAGTGAGGTCTTCTCAGCTCAATGGCTTCTTTTCTGCGGGGCTATACGCGCATGCTGTGGCCCTTTTCTGCCGCCCGTGGCAGCCATGAAGTGGACCCCCAGCTCTCTGGAAACCCTGCTGTGGGTCTACCACTTCCACAATTCCACAGAGGTGAGGTGATGCCATGGCCTGTCACCTCGAGACTCTCAGGAAAGGTCTCCAGCAACCCCCACCGTGACCTGTGTCCTATGAGCTGGTGGCTCTAGTGCCCCCATTCCTCCAGGTAGCCAGCCCTCCAGCCCCCTCTTCTTTCTTCCCTGGAACTCGCTGTGGCCGCAGCTCAGGAGTGTCTGGAGCAGAGGTTCAGAGAGCTGAAGGCCCTGGAGCTGCGGGAGCCAAAGAAGCTGCCCTCCCTGAAGCCCACCCTGGGGCTGATGCTAAGAGAAACCGTGGCCAGTGTCATTAACTTCGGAGCCACCTTGTTAGAGGTGGGGCTCTGGGGGGCTGAGAAAAAACAGGGGAGGAGGATAGGGACCTCTGCAGCCCCCAACTAACCCCAGTACCCCCAATGAAGATCTCAGCCCTTTTGGCTACAGCAGGAGGTGTGGCGACTGGAGAGCGACAACAGCATCCGGGCCCAGCCCCAAACGCCTGCCAGGCAGGGCCGGGGGCTCGGCGAGCAGGCGCTTTGGGCGCGAGCTTCTGGCTCCTGCTCCAGGGCTATGCCTATGTGGACGGGGTCTGCCAAGGGTCCGCCTCATTTCTGCAGCAATGTAGACGCCAACTGGGCCTCAAAATCCCCGGGGAACCGGTGAGTTCACGATTGGGAGGTGTTAGGGGCCAGAGGCAGCGCGGTTGGAGGCACTGAGCTGCCCTCCCCCTCAACAGATACTTGGAAGACCTCAAAGTGGCATCCAGCAGCAGTGCGGACGACGGAGGACCAGAGAATCCACCGTAGTCCCAGCCCCACCCGGCGTTCAAATAAAGCCCAGGCGGGGCCCAGACAGCCAAAGCAGCTCCCAGAGTCATTCGGTTTTGGCCTCACTCACCCCGACCACACCCTTTCTCGCCCCGCCCGGTGCCATTCCGGCTCCGCCCTTCCGGCTCCGCCCTTCGTGCTAGCCACGCCCCCGCATGGGCACCAGCGGACCCCTTGTGCCCTCACCTGCCCAGCAGTGGCACGCTCAGAGACGTCTCTGGGGTTTTCTGGGCGATTAGGAACAAGAAGACGGTCTGGGCGAGTAGGACGTTGATGGACACGGTGCATTTCTGGCCACCAGCTGGAGGGAGCGCCCAGTAAGAGCAGATGCCCCTCTCCACCCCCGAAACGAGCCTGGCTTTGGAGTTGGGGCGACTCCTTACCCTGCGCCGGCAGGAAGTAGGCGAGCAGCACCAGGCCTGAGATTAGCACACAGGGCACAATGATGTTAATGATGTAGAAGAGCGGCTTCCGGCGAATAATGAGCGTGTAGATGACGTCAGTGTTCTCTGGACCTTCGGCGGAGCCACCGTCGTGGCGGCGAATCACCCCGGGGCAGAAGTCGATGGCCCACTCGCCGTTCTCTGCAGGACAGGTGGCGTGGTCAGCCTGCTCTCAGGGTTGGGGCGCCCTACCCTGAGGCTCCGCACCGGAGGATGGGAGCCCAAAACTCCTGGCAGAGGAGAGTACGGCAACTGTCTGGACCAGGATGGGTGGGGCAGGTGGTCTGGACTGCTTGGGCCTCGGGCCGTCGGCATGAGGGCAAACAGGGCACGGGCAGAATTTCTGGGTATACGCGGTGACGTAAGGAACGACCGTGAGGAAGTAGAACTAGTCCGGCAATCGAGAATAATTTCAGGAAAGGGGCAAATTAAAGCGCGTTGTCCAAGTCAATCCCTAGCATTGACAGTCTAGGGCAGCCCTATTTTGCAAGTCGTTTGTCCGGACCCCGTCTAAAAGCGGATTTTCGGAGCAGGAGAGGACCTCACCAGTATAGGCCTCAGTGTCGATATCGATCTTGCTGATGGTCTCGCCTGCATCATCCACCGCAAAGACGAACTCCACCTCTTCGGCATTGTACGTCTGAGAGCTGCGGAGCCCCCACCCCAGAAACTCGAACCCAAGTTTTAGCATTAGGCCCTGCTCTGGAAGCTGGGATCTGTCTGGATAATAACGCCCCACCCCATTACCAAGATCATGCCTAGGTATTTCCACCCCCTACTTCTAATTCCCTGGAGCAGCCCTAACCCCTTCTAGGATCTGGGTCCGCCCCCAGCACAAAAGCCCCGCCCCCATATTTACATTGCCCTTATGGCCCGCCCCCAGCACAAAAGCCCCGCCCCCATATTTACATTGCCCCTATGGCCCGCCCCCTGCGCGCTTAATCCGGTAATGGTCCGCGGCCTCTGAGTGACACTGCCCACCGGAAAACAAGCGAGCAGTTCTGCCAGTCGAAGGGGAAGTAGGTGACTTCCACGGCGCAGGTGCTGCGGTAGATGGCCGGGGGCAACCAGGTCACTGAACCGCCCTCGTAGACCAGCACGTTGGCTTCGTGGGCTACGCCGAACTGGCCGTCAATACTGTGGGCTCCCAGAAACCCAGCGTTTGCGAGTTCCGCACCCCCTGGCCCTCCAAGCAGCCCGCCTTGCCCCCCACCTCGCCCCAGCCAGGTCCAACCCAGCCCCCTCAGGCCTCAGCGTCCTTCCAGACTGGCTTCCGATCGGTCCTCACTTGTTTTCCAGCACAATCTCTGGTAACCATACGAGTTTTGCAGGGACCCGCAGGATTTCTATGCCCCCAAAGTCGTTCTTGCTGTAGTTGAGTCGGTAATCATGCCAATCCTAAGAGGTGGAGACAGAAGGACCTGTGCCCTGTGACTCCCACCTGTGCTGAGGAGGAGTTTGGGAGAAAATGGTCCCCTGGGCAAGACCTCACACTATCCCCCAGATTTGACTCACGATTCCAATCCAGACGCTGGTGGTGAGGGTCTCCTCTTTCTCATTCTGCTCAGGGGAGATTAGGATGATTGAAGTGGATTCCAGGGCCAGAAGTGAGCTTTAGGACCGAGCTCAGCGGTTGGGGCCGGAAGTGGAATGTTAAGTTTAGAGACGCACTTGGAGTGCAAGTAACGTATCTTACCAGTGAGATGAGGTTGGTCAGGGTGACCTTGAATGTGATGGTGACAGTGTCCTCAGACCGTCTCACTGGCCTGCGTCCTGGGTCATAGTTGTCAAAAAGATGGTGATAAAGGCGCAACTCCTCATTCTTCCCCTCACCTCTGCCTGGGATGTCAAACAGTGGAGTCACTAGAGATGAAGAGGCTAGGTGTCTCTCCCTTCTACCCACTCTGGGTCTGCTCAGGGCTCTGCCTCTCTGTGACTGCCTCGGAGACTGTGTATTTTTCCATGTGTGTCTTCTTAACTAACAATATTGTGTCTGGGGACCAAATGTTACACCCCAGTCTGCATCTTGGTTTCTGTCTTGCTTCTTCAGGTTAGTATCTCCGTGTGTGTATCCAACCACCTCCCCTGACCCCCGTTCATACCGAGAAGCTGCAAGAGGAATAGGGAGCTGAGCAGAGCCACGGCCATCCCGCTGTCTGGTCCTCAGGGTTATTCTGAGCTTTGGCAGGCTTGGAGCTGGGCAGGCCAAGGCGAGTGAGTGAGGGGAAGGAGGGTGTTAGTTCCGGGCTGGGTTAGGGGACTGTCACCTAATCCTCTTACCACTCCTACTGCAGACAGGAACATCTTGTCTGCTTTCAGAGTCAGCTGCCTCACCTTGTGTTCCCTGCCACCCACCTCAGCATCCTTTGCCTTGTCCTTGGCAACCTCTCCTAGCCACAAATCTGATCTTCTCATGACTAGAACAGGCTGGATTCAGGTGAAGAGGTCCTTTAAGAGCACCTGGAACCACAAGCCTGGCAGCAGGGGGATGGGAGGCCCCACTTTCGACATGCACTGTTGTCCTTTAAATAAACTGCCCTGTGCAGGTATCATCCCTTGCCTCCCATACTCACCCTTGTGGAACATGCATTACCCACCCCCAGCCCAGGCAAGGTCACACAGATGCAGTTTCTGCTGGCAGAGTTTGGCAAAGTGTCTATAAAGACCTGGTATTGAAGAGGTCACAGGGGATTAGTCCGGAGTGACAGACTCCAACTGGCAAACATAACCATGCTGAAACACAGGGCCTGCCTCCTCCTACAGCCCACTCCGGTGTCTGCCTACCCCCAACTCTCTGGGTGGACACCTGCCAAACACACCAATTTCTCCTTGCCTCTGTGACCACATTTGTGACCAATTTCTCTCTGCCATCTCGTGGCCACATGTGAATGTACTGTCTTCCCTACCCCAAATATACACACACTTTTTTTTTCTTTTCCAATTAAACTTATTGGGGTGACATTGGTTCATAGGGTCATATAGGTTTCAAGTGTACATTTCTGTGATGCATAATCTATATATTGCATTGTGTGCCCACCACCCAAAGTCAAATCACCTTCTGTCACCATATAATTGGCTCCCTTTACACTTTACTAACCCTCCACTCCCTTCCATCTGGTTACCACCATGTTGTTGTGTCTGTGTGATCCTTTCAGTGTTTCTTATTGCTTTTAGAGAGAAAGGAAAGGAGAGAGAGAAATATCAATGTGAGAGAGAAGCACTGACCACCCCCCCACCACCACATGCACATGCCCCAACCAGGGATCACATGTGACCAGACTGGGAATCAAACTGGCGACCTTTTGCTTTTCAGGACATGCCCAACCAAATGAGCCACACCAGTCAGGGCTGCTTACATATTTAGTTCTCAAAACACCCTGTCAGGATCTCATTCTTACTGCTACTACTAAAAATTCATTACATCCGCCCCAGCAAGATTGAAATGTGATGTCTTGCTTCCAAAAATGATTGTGGCAGAGGACCTTTGAAAAATCTTTCAACCTCATTGTCCAAAATGTTCTTAGTTTTACTCCATTCTCCAATGTATGGGCTAAATCCTCAATTTAATCACCATGACTACATCATGAATAAACAATCTCTCTCTCTCTCTCTCTCTCTCTCTCTCTCTCTCTCTCTCTTTCTCTCTTGCCAACTACATCATATAAGATACAGTAGTGAGGTAAAGCCACATCTGGACCTACAGCCTGATCATGGAAGAATAGTCTCAGGTGGAGGGAGAGTGAGTAAAAATCTTTATCTCTTGCTACCCAAGCCCATGTGTTGCTGCTCAAAAGGGTCTTTAGACCAGCATGTATCACATTCGACCTAGAGCACTTCGCTGTAGGGTCCTTGTTCAGACCGGTCAATCCCACTGGCATCTCTTGCAAAATTAGCACATCAGAATCCTTCCCCTGGTGAGCCACTAGGAGGGGCACTCCCCTCTTCCCTCTCCCCTACCCCACTCCTGGCTACAATCCTTCCCATTTGTGCTGGGAGAGAGCTAAGCCACCCCCACCCCTACCCCCACCCCTGTTCTCTCAGGATCACAATTGCCTGAGGGACTGAGACTTTTTTGCAAGTTGGTAGAGTCAGGCACCTAATTCATCAGACCTGGGGCGGGGGGGGGGGGTTGTTTTATTTTAAAATATTATTTACTTTTAGAGAGAGGAGAAGGGAGGGAGAAAGAGGGAGAGAAACATCAGTCTGTGAGAGGTGCATGATCAGCCACCTCTCACACGCCCCTAACTGGAGACTGGCCAGCAACCCAAGGCATTTGCCCTGACTGGGAATCAAACCCGAGACCCTTCAGTTCACAGGCCGGTGCTCAATCCACTGAGCCACACCAGCCATGGCATGGATTTTGCATTTTTATAATAAAAATTCCGCAGAACTTTAGGAGGCTGCCTGACGATTTTGTTTCTGGGAATGCCTTGACTGCCAAGCTAGACCCAAAGATCTTACTTAGCTCAACAGGAAGCCACTCCCTTCACCTACTGGCTCTTGGCTGGTAACTCAGAACAGCTGCAGCTGCTCCCACTGGCCAGGCCTGCCAAGCTTCTCTTTCTTAGTCATCAGTGTCCTCACAGTGGCAATATCCCTAAACTGCTCTGATGAGTGCCCCCTCTGCATGCAACAAAAGAGCCCTCTTTCCCTGTGTGGGAGGGATAGCAGACACTGATTTCTTGACTGTCTTCCTCACTGGAACTTAAGCTTTTTGATCACTGAGCTTGGTGGTTCACTATATTTGAGGTATGTAGCACACAGCCTAGTACATGATAGGCACACAACAAAGATTCACTGAACAAATGAATAAGTGAAAGAATGAGCGCCTTCAAATATATGGTGACAGAAGATGATTTGACTTTGGGTGGTAGGCACACAATGCAATATACAGATCATGTATCATAGAAATATAAACTTGAAACCTATATAATCCTATTAACCAATGTTACCTCAATAAATTTAATTTTTTAAAAGATTTTATTTATTTATTTTTAGAGAGAGGGGAAGGGAAGGAGAAAGAGAGGGAGAGAAACATCAATGTATGGTTGCCTCTCAAGCACCCCCCAGTGGGGACCTGGCTCACAACCCAAGCATGTGCCCTGACTGGGAATCGAACCAGCAACCCTTTGGTTCAGAGGCCTGCAGTCAGTCCACTGAGCTATGCTAGCCAGGGCAATGAAATTATTATTTTTTTAAATGAGTGCTTTATCTTCTCAGTACCCTTTCTTCTACTAAAAACTGTTCTCCAACCATGCAACTCCAGAGGGTCTCCTAGTTACTTGGAGACTCCCCACCTCTGGCTAGAGTTGATGGACCCAGGAAAGAACACCCGATCCAAGGCAGGTCAAAGAAAGCTCTTCTCTGTTTCCACTCTGTCTTTATCTCAAAGGTTAACTGCTTTGGTTAAATGTAAATCTTTCTAGAACAAAGTCCAGCATATGTAAATTTATATTTTATACATACACATACATACACATATATGGGCAAGTGTGTGTGTGTATGGATACAAAAAGCATCAGACTGTTTGCTGTTCTGCAACTTTTTGTCAAGATTGGCCCGTATAGGTACTTAAAGTTTTTTCTTGTTCTTTTTAACTACTGCACAGTATTCACTTGTATGAATGTGTTATAGGTAATTCATCCAGTTTCCAATGGATAGACATTTAAGGTGCTAACTTTCTGCGGTTTTGCAATTACACACTATGCAACAGTGAACATATTTATGCATTTACCTTTGGCATACTTTTGGAAATATACCCATAGGGTTAATTTCTAGTGGTGCAATTGCTGGGGAAAAGAGTTCATGAATTTTTTAAAAGATTTTTTTTTGTTGATTGATTTTAGAGAGAGAGGAAGGGAGGGAGGGAGAGAAACATCGATTTGTTGTTCCACTCATTTTTACATTTATTGGTTGATTCTTGTATGTGCCCTGACCAGGGATTGAACCCACAACCTTGGCATGTCGGTATGATGCTCTAACCAACTGAGCTACCTGGCCAGGGCCATACATTTTTTTAACTGTTGATGGCTTTTGTCAAATTGTTCTCCAAAAAAGCATTCACACCAACAAAGTATGAGAATGCCTGTGTCCTCCTACCCTCCCCAGCAGAGAACATTATCAAACATTTTTCTCTTTATTTATTTTTCAATTACACTTGACATTTACAGTTGTAATTGAAAATTTAGTTTTCAATTATTTAATATTAATTTATATTAGTCTCAGGTTTACAGCATAGTTGTTAGACATTTATCTTTATGGGGTGATCCCCACAATAAGTCTAGTAGTCACTTCACACTATGGTTATTACATTAGTGATCTTATTCCCTATGCTGTACTTTACATCCCTGCGACTACTCTGTAACCACCAATTTGTACTTCTTAATCCCTTCACCTTTTTCACCCAGCCCCCCAAACCTCCTCTCATCTGGTAACCATCAGTTTGTTTTTTATTATCTATAAGTCTGTTTTTGTTTTGTTTGTTCATTTATTCTGTTCCTTAGATTCCACATATAAATGAAACCATATGGCATTTGTCCTTCTCTGACTTATTTCACTCAGCACAGTACCCTCTAGGTTCATTCATATTGTCACAAATGGCAAGATCTCACTTTTAATGGCCAAGTAATATTCCATTGTGTGTATGTTCCACATCTTTTTTGTCCACTTGTCTACTGATGGGCACTTAGGTTGCTTCCATATCTTGACTATTGTAAATAATTTTGTAATGAACATGGGGTGCATATATCTTTTGAATTAGTGTTTTAGATTTCTTTGGATAAATATCCAGAAGTGGAATTGCCTCATAAGGTATTTCTAATTTTAATTTTTTAGGACTCTCTATACTGTTTTCCATAGTGGCTGCACCAGTCTGCGTTCCCACCAACAGTGCACGAAGGTTCCCTTTTATTTCAAATCCTGGCCTGTTGATTTATTGATGACAGCCATTCTGACAGATGTGAGGTGATATCTCATTGTGGTTTTAATTTGCATTCTTTGATGATTAGTGACATTGAGCATCTTTTCACATGTTTATTGGCCATGCCATCTAACATTATCAATTTTTACCACACCAACAAGTGAAAACTCCTATTTCATTATCTTGATTTACATGATTTTGATAAAGGAAGTTGACCCTGTTTTTCAACAGATATATTGGCCACATATATGTATGTCTTTTTTCTGAAAACTGCCTACTCATATCAATGGAACAAAATAATATTTGTTCCAAGATATGAGAATCTGCAATAGAATGAAAATAAAATAGTGCATTAATGTAGAAAATAAGGCTTACTCAAATAAAAGCTTTTGGAACAACTAGAAAACCAATCATCAGAGACCCCATCTCCCTCCTTCCACTAGGGGGTCAGGTTTTGAATGTAAAATAAAGCCAAAAAAGTCCTACAGTAAAACAAGGGTGGGTGTATTCATTATCTGGGAGGGAGGAAGTCCTTTCTTCCCGCCCCTGGAGCCCCAAACCAAAGACTATAAAAAATGAAGAAGAAATGCAGAAAACTTCGGTAGGGTGAAAAATATAAAACAAAATGTAAGCAAAAGACAAATTGGGAGAAAATGCGTGTAAATAATGGCTTGTCTCCTCTGTTAATAAAGTGCACATTTAAAAAAAAAACAACATTATAAGCTGACAAGGTGGTGAAATCACTTGGCTTGATGGTTCCCTCTTCAAAACCCAAGTCTAGAGATGCAGCAAATGTAAAAGCACTGCTGTGAGACTGTGAGAAACCCCTGGGAAGAGGGATGGTGGGAGGTCCCGGTGTGGAAGGGAAACGGCAGGCCAGAGCAGAAAAGAGATGAAAATGGTAAAAAGTCATAAGTAATTTCAAAAAGAGGGGCAGAAATGAGAGAGAGACCGAGAGAGGGAGAAGGAGACAGGGGGAGGGGAGGAGGGAGGGAGAAGGGTGGGGAATGGGAAGGAAGAGAAGGGAGGCAGCCCCGGGATCCCCTTGGGAATCCTCAGCGCAGCCAGGGAGTCCCGCCTACCTCCCACCCCACGGGGTGAAGCCTACCCAGGCCGTGATTTCCTTATCGCCAGCGTTAAAGAAGAATCAAGTCTTTGGGTTAGGGAGATCTCGAATGGATTTCTCACTTCAGAGCACAGGAAGACAACAAAATGAATGGGGAAAGGAAGTCTCAGTAGCAGCCAAGAGTAGACAGCACATTCAGGGAAAGTTTCTAGGACACCCCGGGCTTGGCTTCAAGGAAAGAGTGGGAAGACGGGGATGGAGAAGGGGTGCCCCTGGGGAGTCACCACCAGGAAGCCGCTGGTTCTGAGGGTCCGGGAGATGTTTCCAGTCAGAGGAAAACTGCTAAGAACGCCCAGTGCCTGAACCGCCCTGGGGGTTCCTCAAACGAAAAACAGTTATAAAATGATGCCTGTTAGAGCCAGTGGATCCCGCTCCTCCTACCCTCTTATTGATGCTTTTATGAATCTGTTTAAGACATTTTGTTAAATATGAGGTAAATAAGCTCCTTATTCTGAAAAGTCTGCAGTATAATGTTTGTCTTTTCTCCAATGTCTATCAGTTACAGGGAGAGAATGTAAACAGAATCTTCATAAATTCTTTTTTAGGAGCAATCAACTGCATGAAGCTCTCTCAATAGTTTTATCAGTGTTTTGAATCTGCTGAGAAAAAATGGATCGTTAATGTTTGCCTTATAATATATGGACAGATATCTCGAATGTGTTAATCACTATATTAAAATCAAATCTATTAAAAACTCATAAGAAAGTTATATCTTGCACCAAATTGAATTAGGGCATTTTCAAATAATTCTCAGTCTTAATGACTTTTAATACTCTTAGCTTAGGGACTACATATTTGAAAGTTGCTAAGAGAATAAATCTTAAAAAGGGCTTATCAGAAGAAAAATATTCTATACCTGTGTACGGTGATGATGTCACCAAGACTTATTGCGGCGGTCATGTCACGATCTATAGAAATATCGAATCATGTTGTACACTGGAAAATGAACATGTAGTATGTCAACTATACCTCAAAAACAAAATTTAAAAATAGTATTTATACTGTTAATATTAAAGGTAAGTGGAACTCAAATTTTTAAGAAAGTAGGAGTATAAAATAGACAACCACTTTGGAAAACAGGCAGTTTCTTACCAAGTTAAGCAGGCATCTCTCCCCTGACCTAGGAATTCTATTCCTAGGTATTGATCAAAGAGAAAGGAAAATATATGTCCACAAAAGTTTTACATACAAACCCCAGGTCAATGGTTACTTGGTTGGGAGGACTGACCAGAAAGCGAACTGATGGAAATGTGCTCTGTCTTGACAGGGGTGGTGATTACATGGATGGACACAGTTGTCAGAACTCCTGGAACTATACAACTAAGCATTGTATATTTCTCTGTATAATTATTACGCAGTTTTGAAAAGCTATTAGTGCAAAAATTAAAGTAAGACACAATGTTTAAATGTACAATGGAGAACTACTTATAGAACTTAAAGGCCATTTTAAGTAATTACAAAGAGTGTTTGCTTTTAGATGCCATGGATTACACTTTAATGGACTATATACATTTTTGTAAAGTATGACAGTTGTATAAAATAGAAAATAAATATAATTCAACTTTCCTTTCAGATATGCATCGTCATCTTTTTACTCCTCATACAATTGTGGGGACACACTTTTAACACAGGTAATGTTTTCTGAAATTTTTTGCTCATGACAGCTGGTTTGATGTTTTTCTTGCCTTTCCACATTTTCCTTTTAAAAATTTCCTTGGTACTGTGATGAGTTTATGTTTAAAAAACCCTTCCTTTCATATTTTTGTTAGAACAGAACTATTGAACAAGAATATTTCTTCTGCCAACGACAAGTTAATAAGTTAATGATGGCAAAATGTTAGGCACTTAGTTTGCTGTTAATGATTTTATTGTATTCTTTGAATCAAAGCAACGAAAGGGCAGTAAAGTCACACCTGTTATGGCTGATAACACTCTCATGCCTTTGAAAACAATCTTTGAGTTGAATTAGATAGTATGTTGTATACTATCTAATGTGACCAGTTTTTACTGGAGAAATTTGTTTTTCTGATTACTTGGTGCTTTCTATTTAAGGATATGTATAGCAGATTTTTAAGGGAATATGTGATTAAAGTTATATATAATAAAGTATAAAATTAATTTTCCATCTATAGTCTAAATAGAAAAAACAGATTCCTATGTTTGGTTATGATTTTTTAATTTTATTTTATATTTTAGTCCTCACCCAAGGATATGTTCATTGACCCTAGAAAGAGAGGAAGGGGGAGAGAGAAGAGAGAGAGAAGGAGACAGGGAGAAACATTGATGTTAGAAAGAAACATCATTGGTTGCCTCCCATACTCACCCAGACTGGGGATTGAACATACAACTTAGGTATGTGCCCTGACCAGGAATCAAACCCCCAGCTTTTTGGTGTGTGGGATAACACTTCAACTAGCTGAGCCACTTGGCCAGGGCTGATTATGATTCCTTTATCCATATCATCTAAACATGAGGAAAGGTTTTATTGAGCAAGAATCTAAAACACTCAATTCTCTTCACTTTATCCCAAGGCTGGATTTTCTATTAACTTGTTTACTAAAAAGAGGTACTACTTTATACTCACCAACAAGGGGGGAATATCAGTAAACTGAAGCAGACAAGCAGTTGTGAAGAATAGCTGGTGGCAAAATGGTAATGAAAGATGTCCCCACACAGTGAGCCCACACTCAGGTAGCTTTACAAATGAGTTGTACCAAATTTTCAAGGAACAGAGTGTCTGTACTTTATACATTTTTCCAGAAAATAGAAGAAGAAGGCAAGCCAACTAGTTTTATAAAGTTGTTCTTTTTTAACTAAACGACAGCACAAGAAAATAAAAACATAGGTCTCATTCACTTATGAAGATACACATAAGAATCCTAAATAAAATACAGGCCAATCAAATTCAAAAGTTTCTTCAAAAAGAAATTGTGCAACCCGATTACGTCAAGCTTGTCTGGATATGCAAGGATGATGTGCTAGCCCACAATCTTTCTTCCCAACAGAACCCCAGCTTGTTGGGAGCAACGTGTGCCTAGCCCCAAGGGATGAGTCATAATTAGCCACAGCCATCCCCTTCTCCTTTGCCAGACACTCAGAATGACAGCCTTTTTTGCAGCCAGGAGCACTGGGATCTATTTCTAACCAATGACACTAGGACAAGTCTGCTGGGGGAGGGGGCCTCTGGGAAAGTTTATCCTTCCTTGGCTGGTAAAAGGAGAGTCACTTAAGTGAAAGCAGTTCCGTGCTCCTGCTCCTGCTCTCTCCCTTTCACTGCCAGAATAATGTCTTCAAATATGGCAACCATCTTGCAATCATGAGGTGACTAACTAGCATGAGGGCAAAAAGCCAGTGTGTTGATGGCAAATAGAAAAATAGGCTCCTTCTACTGGATGACACTGTCAAGCAGCTAGACCAAACCAAGATGGCTCACTCCAGAATAGTTAATAGAAAATAAATAAACTATTTATTTTCTGATGACAAAGTTTGTCATCAGAAAATCTACCAATGTTATTAATTTTATTAGTGGACTAAAGGAGAAACATCACATGATCGTATGATTAGAAATTGGAAAAGAAACCAGAGTGTGATGTCTAATTTTAATTTTTAGAAGTTCAGAAAACTAGGTATAGAAACAACTTCTTTAAGTTGAAAAAGATTATACATTAAAAACCTAGGAATCTAATGCACAAAATAAACTAACAAACAAAGTAGAACCAGAGACGTGGACACATGAAACAGACTGCCAGCTGCCAGGGGGGAGGGGGAGGGGGTAATGGTGGGAAGAAGGGGAAGGGATCAAAGAACATGTGTGAATGACCCACGGACGTGGACAATGATGTGTAGGTTGACTGTGGGGTGAAGGAGGGCAAAGGGGAAAAAATTGGGACAACTGTAATTAAATAACAATAATAAAATTTTAAAATATATAAGCATAGGAACTCTGAATAATCACAAATGCTTCAGATGATCAGAATGCACCAGAAAATGTGGGGCCCTGAGTGCCACTGAGGACTTAGTAGCATTGGCCATTAAGAACATATTTTGGGCCCTGGCTGGTGTAGCTCAGTGGATTGAGTGCGGGCCTGTGAACCAAAGGATCGCAGTTCAATCCCAGTCAGGGCACATGCCTGGGTTGCAGGCCAGTTCCCAGCAAGGGACGCACAAGAGGCAACCATACACTGATATTTCTCTCCCTCTCTCCCTCTCTCCTTCCCTTCCCCTCTAAAGATAAATAAATAAAATGTTAAAAACAACAACAACAACAACAACAACAACGAACCTGTTCTCTAAAAAAAAAGAACATATTTTGGGGCAAAAATAAAATTTGTATAACAAATTAAATTAATGAAAGTATATATTTATGCTCTAAATCTCCAATCACTCCCAATTTTTCAAGATTAGGAAAATAAATCTGTCTTTAAAAAAAATACAAACCAGCCCTGGCTGGTGTGCCTCAGTGGATTGAGTGCTGGCCTCTGAACCCAAAGGTTGCCATTTTGATTCCCAGTCAGGGCACACACCTGGGTTGTGGGCCAAGTCCCTGGTAGGGGGCATGGGAGAAGCAACCAATTGATGTATCTCTCACATAATGATGTTTCTGTCCTTCTTTCTCCCTCCCTTCCCCTTTCTCTAAAAATAAATAAATAAATGATTAAATGAATGAATGTATGAAAACCAAACCTACAATTGCCCTGGCTGGGTAGCTCAGTTGGTTAGAGTGTCATCCCCATATGCCAAGGTTGCAGATATGATCCTCAGTCAGGCACATACAAGAATCAACCAATGAGTGCATAAATCAGTGGAACAACAAATCCGTGTTTCTCTCTCTCTCTCTCCCTTCCTCTCTCTCTCTAAAATCAATTAAAAAAAATAAAAACCTACAATTAACATATTTAATGATGCCCTCCCTGTAAAGATGGAAGTAAGGCAGGATTGCCTCTGCTGCAATGCTGGCAGACCTGGCCAATGTACAAAGATAAGAAAATGAAACAAGCAGGATACAGCCAGGAAGGGAAAGATAAACCTGTTGTAACCTGTGATGAAATGATTACCTTCGTAGAAAAATCTATCAGAAGCAATAAGCAAACCCTTAGAACCAATTGGAGAATTCGGGACTTCACTGGATACAAGAAAAACTTAATACTAATAGCTCTCCTTTACACTGGAATAATCAGCTAGAAAGTATAGAAAACAAAATATTATTTACAATAGTAACAAAATCAAAGTATTCATAATATAAGTTATTAATAATATTTTTTCATTTATGTAAAACCTTTACAGAAATATTTGAAACTTGTAAAGGACATGAAAGTTCAGTATAAACTATTTGTTTGGATGGGTCAATTCAATATTATAAACATGTCAGTTCTCCCTAAAGTAATATATAAGTTAAATTTGGGGGAACTTGATAAACTTATTCTAAAATGTATATGATATTATGAAGGCACATGAAAAGCCACATCAGTTTTGAAAAAGAGGAGTGAGTCACCCTGCCAGATATAAAACATATTACAGCCCTGGCTGGTGTGGCTCAGTGGATTGGGCACCAGCCTGTGAACCAAGAGGTCACCAGTTCAATTCCCAGTCAGGGCACATGCCTGGGTTGTGGGCCAGGTCCCCAGTAGGGGGCGCATGAGAGGCAACCCCACATTGATGTTTCTCTCCCTCTCTTTCTCCCTGCCTTCCCCTCTCTCTAAAAATAAATCAATTAAATCTTAAAAAAAAAAACACTCTTGGTACTGTTAAGTAATTGAAAATAAAAGAAAGAAACTGATTAGAGATTGCAGAAACAGCCCATGTGCACAAGGAACTTGACTCAGGGCAAAGGTAGGATGACATCAGTGGGAACAGGTTAGATCAGCAGATAGGGTAAAAGTAGCTGCATCATTTTATGGAGAAAGAGAAACAAAGCTGTATCTTTACATCACACCATATACAAAAGTAAACTACAGGTGGATTAAAGACTTTAAAACAAAAGGTAAAACTATAAACTTAACAGAAGAAAATCTAGGAGAGTATTTTTGTGACCTTAGGGTGGGATTTTCTTAAGCAAGATACCCAAATCACAAACTATAAAAGGAAACATTGATGAATTTGAGTACATTAAAATGAACAATTCCTGCTCAACAAAGGACATCACAGATTCTACCCACTATTGTATGCCTTCTGTTTACATTCCTTAATTTACTCAAAAAATATTCATTAGGCAACACGCCAAGTCCTGACACAACCACAGTGCATATGACCCCTGCAGGACTGGCATTGTTGAGGGAGGGACCTGATGGAGCACATTCTCCCAAAGTGGCATCTTTTCAGCAAATGGGCAACTAGTATTTTGTCAGGGTCATTGTTAACACAATACTAACAGACACTAGAAGAAGCATATAAAAGTGAAAAGTGTCTTATTTAATGTGGTCATTCCTCCCTCAGACTGTGAAGCATGGGCTATGTCTCTAAGTGTCTGCTGTCCCACAGTTTGCCATCTAGAAGGGTTGACCGGCATTAAACAATGTTTCATAATGGCTTTGGCAGGGTTATAGAAACTTGTAATACAGTAACTAATCCACTCTAGAGAGTTCAAACCCAGGAGGGAATTGATCCACAGCTAGAGACCACATCCACCACAGCCCTGCTGACAGACAGCTTGTGCCTAGAGTCCCCAGGACCCTGGACAGCTTGACCAGCGGCTTCACCATGCAAACACTGGGCAGACACATTCCACTACACCTGCTGGCGCTCAGGATCAGTTCCATGAAACACCACTTCTGATTCTAATTTTTCTGTCAGATTCTTTTGATTACAAAAATAAATAAATAAATAAACTTAAATCACCAAAAACATTTTTTTCAACCTTCATGGCAATAATTGATTCAGGCAAGAATCATCAACAGGACTTCCAGCCAAGATGGAGGCATAGGTGGACACATTGTGCCTCCTTGCACAACCAAAATTAAGGACAATAAAGCTTTAGAAACAAGAAAACAACCAGAACTCATAGAAAATTGAACTGTATGGAAGTCCAACAACCATTCATCCAGACCAGTAAGAGGGGTGGAGTCGCGGCAGGAAAAAGTGGAGGTTGGTAGACCTGGGCACGCAGGCAGCAGCGACTGGCAGATCCCAGACATGCAGTTGGCGGCTAGTGAACCCCAGGAATAGGGTGGCAACAGGCAGACCCAGTGAGGCCGTGCAAGGTGGCTGGATGACCAGGCGGTCCCACATTTGCGCACAGATAATCCAGGCAGAGCGGAAGTGGTGGAAGGGACTGGACTACCAGAGAGAGGAGAAAGCGCCATTGTTCCCTCTCAGACCCCGCCCCCACATACAGCGTCACAACACAGCAACTGGGCTGCCCTGCCCTGGGGAACACCTAAGGCTCCGCCCCTCACTATGTAACAGCCACAACCAGACCAAAAAACAAAAAACAAAAAAACAAAAAAACAACCCCCCCCCAAAAAAAACACCCAAAAATGGCTCAAACAGGAGAACAGATCAAAGCCCCAGAGCCAATTCTTCTAAGCAACCAAGAGATAGCCAACCTATCAGATACACAGTTCAAAGCACTGGTGATCAGATGCTCACAGAATTGGTTGATTTTGCTCACAAATTAGATGAACAAATGAAGGCTACAATAAGTGAAATGAAGGAAAACACACAGGGAACCAATAGAGATGGGAGGAAAACTGGGACTCAAATCAATGGAGTGGACCAGAAGGAAGAAAGAAACACCAAACAGAAAAGAAGGAAGAAACCAGAATTCAAAAAAATGAGGAGAGGCTTAGGAACCTCCAGGACACCTTTAAACATTCCAACATCCGAGTTATAGGGGTACCAGAAGGGAAAGAGGAAGAGCAACAAGTGGAAAACTTATTTGAATAAATAATAAAGGAGAACTTCCCCAATCTGGCAAAGGAAATACTCTACCAGGAAGTCCAGGAAGCTCAGAGAGTCCCAAAGAAGTTGGACCCAAGAAGGAACACACATCAAGGCACATCATAATTACATTAGCCACGATTAAAATGAAGGAGAGAATTCTAGAAGCAGCAAGAGATAAGGGGACAGTCACCTACAAAGGAGTTCCCATAAGACTATCAGCTGATTTCTCAAAAGAGACCTTGCAGGCAAGACGGGGCTGGAAAGAGGTATTCCAAGTCATGAAAGTCAAGGACCTGCATCCAAGATCGCTCTATCCAGCGAAGCTGTCATTTAGAATGGAAGGAAAGATAAAGTGCTTCTCAGATAAGGTCAAGTTAAAGGAGTTAATCATCATTATATGAACTGTTACATGAAATGTTAAAGGGACTTATCCAAGAAAAAGAAGGTAAAAAATAGAACAATAAAAGGACAGCAAATTCACAGATATTAACAACTACACGTAAAACAAAAGCAAACAAAGCAAGCCACTAGAACAGGAGCAGAAACACAGAAATGGAGATCACATGGAGGGTTAGCAACAGGGGAATGAGGGGGGAAGGTACAGAGAATAAGTAGCATAGACGGTGGGTAGAAAATAGACAGGGGGAGGGCAAGAATAGTGTGGGAAAAGTAAAAGCTAAAGAACTTATGACAAAAGGACATGAACTAAAGGGGGGGAATGTGGGTGGGAGGGGATGTGCAGGGTGGAGGGGAATGATGGGGGAGAAAATAGGACAACTGTAATAGCATAATCAATAAAATATATTGTAAAAAATCATCAACAGATGCTGCAATTTATAGGCCAAAATTTTATTAGGAGCAGCATAGTTATATATCAAAGTATCTCCCCCTGCCCCCAAATCCTTAGTTACAAAAGGAAATATAAAATCTTGACAGCAGAGAAACATGGTGGATCTCACCTGAAGCTAACTAACATCACTGGTGATGGGTCAAACTGATATAATGTATTTCTTCATATGACGCACTGAGAAAGACACACTACTGTGTAATGTTCCTGTCAGAAAAACATAACCCAAACCCAAACATGAGAAACATAAGACAAATTGAGGGGAATTCTACATAATTGAGGGATAGTCTACATAATTACTGGACTGTAGTTTTCAAAAATGTCAAAGTCATAAAAAATAAAGAAAACTAAAGAAATAGGGTCCTGGATTGGATCCTGGACAGGGAAAAAATAGATATAAATATTTCAGGGACAGTTGGCAAAATGGAAACATAACCTGTGGATTGAATAATAGTATTGCATTGACATGAAATTTCCTGAAATTAATAACTGTACTGCCGTTATGTAAGAACATGTCCTTGTTTTTAGGAAACACATATTGAAGTATTAGTGATAAAGGGACATGATGTCTCCAAATTACTTTTCAAATGATGCAGGAGTAACACTTGAGAAAGTGATAAAGCAAATGAGACAAAATGTTTATAAATGGCAAGTCTGAACTGATACATAAAATTAACCATTGCACCATACATGGATGTTTATTGTCAACTGAAATGTATTTATTTTTTGTTTGTTTATTTTTTCTTTTTTCAGCTGAAATAAATTTAGATTTGCAATATAAAGATAGCATAATGCACCCAAAAGATTTATACTTTTGAGAAGATAGAGTAGATGTACTTGTCCCTATTCCACCCACTAAATACAACTAAAACCCTAAACATATATGCTTGTATCTGTCTGTCTATCCATCTATATCCATCTCTCTCTTTCTCTCTCTACGTATGTAAGGAGATATACATCTACCTCAAACATAAGAAGATGAAAGGTAGAGAGAAGAAGGCAGAAACACTAGGGACCTCAAAACCCAGGGAGCAAAGTGACGCTGCTGAGTTACACGGGTTTTCTCTTTGCTTTGCACGTCCCGGTCTTAGAAGAAGTCAGCAGGCTGGAAACTTCAAGGCACAGGCAAAAAACAAAAAACCAACCAACCACCAACACCAACCAACACCCCCCCTCCCTCACAAAACCCTGCTCGCTCTAACCAAAGAACCAGGAAAACGGTAGGCTAACAAGACAGAAAACTTAGAAAATAACCAGACAGAAAAATTAGAAAATAACCACTCTATCCCAGCCAAATACCGCAGAAAACTGTGGCCCCACCCACACCCACACCAGTTGAGGCCGAGTGGTGAGCCTAGACTTCCACTTTTCGCAGGATATAATGAGGCACCCCAATACCCTGCCAGGGTGGTTTCTGGGAAGGTCAAGGAGGGGGTGCGGACTTGCACCCAGGCCAGCTGGTAATGAGACCTCCCACACTGCAGGGTCAGCGGGGAGATCACATGGGAAGCCAGACTTCCACCCCAGACTGGCAGTCAGGAAGCGTCCCTCAGCCCCTGCTGGGACGCCGTCAGAGAGGCCCACTGGAGAGTCAGAACTTTCACTCACTGCAGCGGGAAGGAGGCCATCCTCCCCGAGGTGGCAGCGGAGACGTGCGGGGAACCGGAACTCTCACCCTTACCCAGCAGGAAAGAGAAGCCCTCACCTCCATCAGGTGTCAACAGAGGCTGAATGGGGAACTTGAACTTCCATCTCCATCTGGCAGTAAAAAGGCAGCACCTCCCCCTTCCCCGCCAGAGCGCTGTCAGAGAAAGCCGGGTAAAACAGATTTAAATAAGATCCAGAGTCTCATAAAATAACACAATAATGTCCATGTTTTGGCGTGAGTCAAGCACACACAGCGCGCGCCTGGAGTAACATTAAGAGAGTCGGACCCTGGCGAGGTGGCGCAGTTAGTTGGAGTGTTGTCCCGTACGCCAAAAGGTCGCGGGTTCCATCCAGGTCAGGGCACATAACGAGGCTGCAGGTTCCACCTCCAGTCGGGGCGCGTCTGGGAGGCAACCGATTGACGTTTCTTTCCACCGCCCCCTTACTCTCTCTATGGAATCAATGAACCTATCCTCAGGTGAGGATTAGATAGGGGAAGGCGGGGCGAAGGGAGAATAAGAGAGTTGGTAAACAGCCTCGCAGAAAATCTTTCGGCTGTTGCATCCATACGTCAGGAACTGGGGATCTTTCCTATGCATGTAGGGCCGCGAGAGCAGCAAGATGGTCAAACAGGAGGCCTGGGACAGGAGTGTGATAGAGCTGCAGCAGTAGGCCAGGAGCAGCGAGCCCAGCTGCACATCCCGGGCAAGATGCAGGGGGAGATGACGAAGCTGGCGGAGGAGAGGGAGGAGACGCAGAATAAGCCCAAGTAGTATGCTCTGACAGCTGCCCAGTCTGGTGGCGAGCCCCTGTGCACTGTGAACATGTGAGGAGGCGGCAGGCGGGGCACGGGGGCTGCCAACTCTTCCGCCGCGGAGACCATGCACCGCTCACGCTGCAGCCTCCGCCTTCAATCTAAGTTCCTCCCCTGCAGCCTCCTGTCTGAGGGCTAGGGCCAGAGAGGTGGGGCTCCATTGCACCGGGACAGCCAGGGCCACGGGCCGTACCGAACCTTATGGTACCGTTTCCTTGGGGGCCACCCACAGGTTTGAGTGGACGTGTTCAAGCATCAACTCAGCCCGCCCGCACAGGTGGAGGCTGAGCTTGAAGGTGACCTGCAGACTGGTTTGATGAAGGTTTTCTTGAACTTTAGTACATAACATGCAGTGAGGAGAAGTGATGCTTGAACGACAGATGGAATGAGAAAGCGATGGAGTCCTCTGGCGCCCTGCGGGGACCTGGTCAGAAGGCACGTGCTTGGCACCTCATCCCCTTTACTGCCTCATGTGTTTTCCCTTTTGCTCTGAAAACGTTATAACAGAAAAGAGAATTTCAGGCCTTTTTGGATTAAAATAAACACAATTTTACCATCAAGAAAAGTCCATGTTTCCACTGAAAAATCATTCATCATACCAAGACCTGGGAAGATCACAAACTGAATGAGAGAAAGACAATCAACAGCTGCCAACACTCAAAGGACAGATGTGTCAGAATTATCAGAAAAAATATTGTCAAGTGATCATGATAAAAAACACTTTAACAAGAAATGCTTAATTGCTTGAAACAAATGAAAAATAGAAATCTTCAGCAAAGAAATAGATCTCAAGAAGAAGCAAACGGAAATTTTAGAACTGAAAAAACAGCAGTTGAAATTAAAGCTTGGTGAATGGGCTCGACAGTAGGACCAACGATAAAACATGAGATGGCACAAAGCAGCACTCAAATGAAAACTATAATTGAAGTGAATTTACGTGAAAAGCAAAAGAGGTTGTATTTTCAATCTATTAGATTTAACTCAAAAAGGTACAAAGAGCCCTGGCTGGTGCAGCTCAGTGGACTGAGCATCAGCTGAGAACCAAAAGGTCACTGACTTGATTCCCAGTCAGGGCAGGTGCCTGGGTTGTGGGCCAGGTCCCCAGCAGGGGGAGTGTGAGAGGCAACCACACCTTGATATTTCTCTCCCCTCTCCTTCCCTTCCTCTTTCTCTAAAAATAAATAAATAAATAAATAAATAAATAAATAAATAAATAAATAAATAAATAATTTTTTAAAGGTAGAAAGAGAACATAAAAATAAGCTCAAAACATGAGGAATTATTAAAGATAAAAATGGACATTCATCATCAAATAGAAAAAACAACACAGCAATTGAGTAGTGAAACTAATAAATCTAGTTCTTTGACTGGTCCAATAAAATAGATCAATCTTTGGCAAGTCTGATGAAGAAAAAAAGGAAGGGGCAAGGGAAGGAAGAAAGAGAAAGAAAAGAGAAAATATGAATAAACAATATTGGGGTCATAACCACAGATATGGATATTTTAACAAATGATAAAAGTATAAATGTTCAGCCCTGGCTGGTGTGGCTCAGTGGATTGAGCGTGGGCCTGCAAGCCAAAGAGTCACAGGTTCGATTCCCAGTCAGGGCCCATGCCTGGGTTGAGGGCCCCATCCCCATTGTGGGGCACATGACAGGCAACCACACATTGATATTTCTCTCCCTCTCTTTCTCCCTCCTTTCCCCTCTCTCTGAAAGTAAATAACTAAAATCTTTTTTAAAAGTATAAATGTTCAAACTTGCAGTAACAAATTAGAACAGCCACATTAAAGAGATGTTTTAGTAGAAACATCAATTACCAAAATTGACTCAACATGTAGAAACCTCAACACAGCAATAATTACAGTAGAAATTGGAAAGGTATTCAAAAAGCAAGTTGCCCCCCTACCCTGGGAAGGCATGAGGCCTAGATGGTTTTATAGGTGAATTCCACCAAACTTTCATAGAATGGAAAATCCCTATAATCTCTAACTTTTCCAGAGAATATACAAATTTCCAGTTTACTTTACAAGGCCAGCATAACCCTGATTACAAAACAAAACAAACATAAAAAGACAAAGCCCCTCAAAAAAAATTGATGAGCCACTCCGATTTTCTTTTCTTGTTTCTTTTTAATTTATGAAGCTCTGTACTTTTTAAAATTAAATTTACTAGGGTGATATTGGTTAATAATAACATTATATAAGTTTCAGGTATGTACCTTTATAATATGACATCTACATATTTTATTGTATGCCCACTGCCTGAAGTCTAGTCCCCTTCCATCACCATACATTTGACATCCTTTACCCATTTCATCCTCCCCTTACTCCCCTTCCCCTCTGGTAACCACTATTCTGTTGTCTGTATCTATGAGGGGGTTTTTGTTTATTAGTTTTGCTTGTTCATTTGTTGCTTTTTGTTTTATATCTCATATGAGGGCAACCATGCAGTTCTTGTCCTATTCTGTCTGACTTATTTCACTTAGCATATAATACTCTCAAGGTCCATCCATATTTTCACAAATGGCAATATTTTATCTTTTTGTGGCTGTATATTATTTCATCGTGTATATGTACCACATCTTGATCCAATCATCTGTTGATAGACCCTTATGTTGTTTCCATGTCTTGGCTATTGTAAATGCTGCTGCAGTGAACATAAAGGTGCATATATCTTTACAAATAAGTATTTTCAAAATTTGGGGGGCTAGATACCCAGGAGAGAGATTGCTGGGTATATGGTAGCTCTACTCTTAATTTTTTGAGGCACTTTGACACTGTTTGCCTGTATGGCTGCACTAATTTACATTGCCACCAGCAGTTTATGAAGGTTCCCTTTTCTTCACATCCTCTGCAATACTTATCTCTTGTCTTATTGATAATAGCTATTCTGACAGTGTGAGGTAGTATCTCATTGTGGTTTATATTTGCATTTCCCTTTTAACTAGTGATGCTGAGCATTTTTTAATATATCTGTTGGCCATATGTATGTCTCCCTTGGGATGGTGTTTAGATTGTTTTGTTGCTGTTGAGTTGTATCAGTTCTTTATACATTTTGAGTATTAGTCCCTCATTGGAGGCATTAGTTGCAAATATCTTCTCCCATTCAGTTGGTTGTCTTTTTATTTTGTTGATTTTCTGTGGTTGTTCAGAATCTTTTTAATTTGATATAGTCCCACTCATTTATTTTTGGTTTTATTTCCCTTGCTTTGGGGATTGAGTTCACCAAAAAACCCCACCGAGGCCAATGTTTGTAAGTTTAATGCTTGTGTTTTCTTCTATGCGTTTTATTGTTTCAGGTCTTACATTCAAGTCTTTAACCCATTTGGAGTTAATTTTTGTATGTGGTGTCAGGTACCAGTCTAGTTTCATTCTTTTGCATGTGCTTTCCAGTTTTCCCAATACCATTTATTAAAGAGATTTTCCTTTTTCCACTCTATGTGTTTGGCTCCTTTGTTGAAAATTAGTTGCCCAGGTACATGTGGGTTTATTTCTGGACTTTCAATTCTTTACAAAAAATTTTTTTCCATCATTCTACCCACCTCCCTTGGGCAACAACCATCAGCTTGTTGTCTATTTCTATGTCTTTCTTTCTTTCTTTCTTTCTTTCTTTCTTTCTTTCTTTCTTTCTTTCTTTCTTTCTTTCTTCTCTTTCTTTCTTCTCTTTCTTTCTTTCTAGAGAGAGGTGAAGGGAGGGAGAAAGAGAGGGAGAGAAACATTGGCCTGCAACCCAGGCATGTGCCCTGAATGGGAATTGAACTCATGATCTTTGTATTTGCAAGCTGGCACTCAATCCACTGAGCCACACAAGCCAGGGCTCTATGTGTCTATTTTCTATATCTACAGTTCTTAATTCTGTTCCACTGGTCTGTGTGCATTTCTGCCAATACCATACTGTTTTAATTGTTATAGCTTTTAGTATAGTTTGAAGTCAGGGAATATGATACATCTGGCTTTGGTTAGTTTTTGTCTTTGAGTTACTTTGGATATTCAGGGCTTTTTTTTTCTTCAAGACTTTTTTTTTGTTCTATTTTTGTAAAAAATGCCATTGGGATTTTGATAGTGATTGCATTAAATCTGTGTATTGCTTTAGGTAACATGGTCATTTTAACAATGTTAATTCATTCAGTCCATGAACATGGAGCATCTTTTCATTTCTTCAATTTCTTTTTTTTAAAGATTTTATTTATTTATTTTTAGAGAGGAGAAGGGAGGGAGAGATGGAGAGAGACACCAATATGTGGTTGCCTCTCGCATTTCCCCTACCAGGGACCTGGCCTACAATGCAAGCATGTGCCCTGGACAGGAATCAAGTTGGTGAGCCTTTTGTTCACAGGCAATCATTCAATCCACTGAGCCACACCAGCCAGGTCCCATTTCTTCAATTTCTTTCAACAATGTCTTACAGTTTTCCATGTACAGGTTCTTTACCTTCTTTGTTAAGTTTATTTTGGGTATTTTATCTTTTTTGTTGAAACTATAAATGGGTTTGTTTTCTTTATTTCTCTTTATGATATCTCATTTTTTAAAAAAATTTATTTACTTATCTTTAGAGGGGAAAGAGAGAGGGAGAGAGGGAGAGAAATATCAATGTATAATTGCCTCTCGTGCATCCCCTGCTGGGAACTGGCCTGCAACCTAGGCATGTGCCCTGACTGGGAATTGATCCTTGATCCCTTGGTTCACAGGCCTGCGCTCAATCCACTGAGCTACACCAGCCAGGGCTGATATTTCATTGTTAATGTATAGGAATGCAATGTATTTTTGTGTATTGATCTGGCATTCTGCAACTTTACAAAATTTGCTTACAGTTTCTAATTTTTTTGGTGGAGTCTTTAAGGTGTTCTGTATATAGATTCACGTTATGTGCAAGTAGCAACAGTTTTCTTCATTCCCAGTTTGGATGCATTTTTTTTCCTTGTTTAATTGCTTTAGCTAGGACTTCTGGCTTGGACTTCTAGCTAAGACACTGTTGAATAACAATGGCAAGAGTGTGCATCCTTGTCTTGTGCCTGATCTTAGAGGACGATCTTTCATTTTTTTTTTACCATCGAGTATGATGTTAGCTGAGGGTTTGTCATGTATGTCCTTTATTAGGTTGAGGTACTTACCTTCTGTACTGATTTTATTGAGTGTTTGTATCATAAATGGATGTTGGAGCTTGTCAAATGCTTTTTCTGCATTTATTGACATAATCTTATGATTTTATCTTTTATTTTGTTAATGTGGTGTATCACATTGGTTGATTTGTGGATATTAAACCATCCTTGCATTCCTGGGATGTACCTGACTTGATCATGATGTATGATTCTTTTAATGTATTGTTGTATTCAATATGCTAGTATTTTGTTTAGGTTTTTTATATCTATGTCTATCATACATATTGTTCTGTAGTTTTCTCTTTTTTTTTAGGTTTTATTTATTTATTTTTAGAGAGAGGAGAAGGGAGGGAGAAGGAAAAGGAGAGAAACATCAATGTGTGTTTGCCTCTCACATGGCCCACACTGGGGGGCCTGGCCTGCAACCCAGGCATATGCCCTGACTGGGAATTGAACCTGTTACTCTCTGGTTCACAGCCTGTGCAAATCCACTGAGCTACACCAGCCAGGACTGTAATTTTCTTTGTGTGTGTTGTCTTTGCCTAGTTTTGGTATCAGGATAATATTGGGTTTATAAAATAAGTTAGGAAGTATATCTTCTTCCTCCTCAATTTTTTGGAATAGCTTGAGATGAATTGATATAAAGTCTTTGAATGTTTGGTAGAATTCACCAGTGAAACCATCTCATCCTGGGCTTTTTTTTGAGTGGTGGAGAAGGGGTTTCTGTTTACTCCTTCAATTTTCTTAATAGTGATTGGTCTAAGGTTTTCCAGTTCTTTATCGCTCAGTCTAGGAAGGCTGCATATATCTAAGGTGATTCTAGTGGTGCACAGATTTTTGAAGCATTTTTGCCTAGTCCTTTGTGTTTCTGCAGTATCCACTGTAAATTTTCCTCATTTATTTTTTATTTTATTTATTTGTCTTTTCTCCTTTTCCCTTAGTGAGTCTAGCCAGAGATTTGCCAATTTTGTTTTTTTCCTAAAGAACCAGCTAATGTTTCATTAATATTTTCTATTATATTTGTGTTCTATTTCATTTATTTCCACTCTAATTTTTATTATTTCCTTCATCCTACTGATTTTGGACTTTGCTTGTTCTTCTTTTTCTAGTTCTTTAGGAGATAATATCAGATTGTTTATTTGAGTTTTTTTGTTTCTTTCCTGAGGTAGGCCTATAATGCTATAAATGTCCCTCTTAGTACTGCTTTTGGCTGCATCCCCAAAAGTTTAGTATGTCATATTTTCATTTTTATGTCTCTCTATATATTTTTATCTTTTATTTCTTCTTTGACACAATAGTTTTTCAGTAGCATGAGGTTTATTTTTTTAATTTTTATTTATTGATTTTTAAAAAAATATATTTTATTGATTATGCTATTACAGTTGTCCCATTTTTCCTCATCAACCCCCTCCACCCTGCACATCCCCTCCCACCCCCATTCCCCCCCTTTAGTTCATGTCCATGTGTCATAAGTTCTTTAGTTTCTACATTTCCCACACTATTCTTGCCCTCCCCCTGTCTATTTTCTACCTACTGTCATGCTACTTATTCTCTGTACCTTTCCCCCCCTCTCCTCCTCCCACTCCCCTGTTGCTAACCCTCCATGTGATCTCCATTTCTGTGTTTCTGCTCCTGTTCTAGTGGTTTGCTTTGTTTGCTTTTGTTTTAGGTGTAGTTGTTAATATATGTGAATTTGCTGTCCTTTTATTGTTCTATTTTTTATCTTCTTTTTCTTGCATAAGTCCCTTTAACATTTCATGTAACAGTTCATATAATGATGATGAACTCCTTTAACTTGACCTTATCTGAGAAGCACTTTATCTTTCCTTCCATTCTAAATGAAAGCTTTGCTGGATAGAGCGATCTTGGATGTAGGTCCTTGACTTTCATGACTTGGAATACCTCTTTCCAGCCCCTTCTTGCCTTCAAGGTTTCTTTTGAGAAATCAGCTGACAGTCTGATGGGAACTCCTTTGGAGGTGACTGTGCCCTTATCCCTTGCTGCTTCTAGAATTCTCCCCTTCATTTTAATCTTGTCTAATGTAATTATGGTGTGCCTTGATGTGTGTTCCTTCTTGGATCCACCTTCTTTGGAACTCTCTGAGCTTCCTGGACTTCCCAGAAGTCTATTTCCTTTGCCAGATTGGGGAAGTTCTTTATTAGTTGTTCAGATAAGTTTTCCACTTGTTGCTCTTCCTCTTCCCCTTCTGGTACCCCTATAATTCGGATGTTGGGACATTTAAAGATGTCCTTGAGGTTTCTAAGCCTCTCCTCATTTTTTTGAATCCTGGTTTCTTCCTTCTTTTCTGTCTGGTGTTTCGTTCTTCTTTCTGGTCCACTCCATTGATTTGAGTCCCGGTTTTCCTCCCATCTCTATTGGTTCCCTGTGTGTTTTTCTTCATTTCACTTATTGTAGCCTTCATTTGTTCATCTAATTTGTGAGCAAAAATCAACCAATTCTGTGAGAATCCTGATCACCAGGGCTTTGAATTGTGCATCTGATAGGTTGGCTATCTCTTGGTCCCTTAGATGAATTGGCTCTAGAGCTTTGATTTGTTCTCCAGTTAGCCATTTTTGTTTCTGTTTTTTTTGTTGTTGTTTGTTTGTTTGTTTTTTGTCTAGTCACGGCAATTACGTAGTGAGGAGTGAGCCTTAGGTGTACCCCAGGGTGGGGCAGCCCAGTCACTGGGTAGTGACGCTGTATGTGGGGGCAGGGTCTGAGAGGGAATAATGGTGCTTGCTCTGCTCTCTCTTGGATTCCAGTCCCTTCCACTGCTTCCCATTCACCTGGATTATCTGTGTGTGAATGTGGGACCACCTGGTCAGCCAGCCGCCTTGCACGGCCTCACGGGGTCTGCACAGTTGCCACCCTAAGCCCGGGGTCTGCTAGTCGCCACCTGTGCGCCTAGGATCTGCCAGCTACTGCTGCCTGCGTGCCCAGTCCACACCTCCACTTTTTCCTACCGCAACTCTGCCCCTCTTACCGGTCTGAATGAATGGTTGTTGGACTTCCCTACAGTTCAATTTTCTATGAGTTTTGGTTGTTTTCTTGTTTCTAAATCTTTGTTGTCCTTAATTTTGGATGTGAGAGGAGGCAGTGTGTCCACCTATGCCTCCGTCTTTGCCAGAAGTCAATCTTTATTTATTGATTTGAGAGAGAGAATCATCGATTTGTTGTTCTGCTTATTTATGTATTCATTGACTGCTTCTTGTATGTGCCCCCCTGACTAGAGATCAAACCCACAACCTTGGCATATCAGGAAATCCCTCTAATCAACTGAGCTACCCAACCAAGGCCAGTAGCATGTGGTTTAATCTCCACATACTTATAGTCTTTCAACTCTTAAAGTTAATTTCCAGTTTCATACTGTTGTGGTAAGAAAATATGCATGGTATGATGTCAATTTTCTTAAATTTAGTGAGATTAGTTTTTTGCCCCAACATATTTTCTATCCTTGACAATGTTTTGTGTGTACTTGAGAAGAATGTATATTCTGTTGTTTGGGGATGCAAAATTGTATTAATATTGAGTCCATTTTGTCTAATTTGTCATTTAAAGCCAAATTTCCTTGTTGACTTTCTGCTCTGAGGCACATGGAAATCTTTGTAAGAGTCAGCCAGGTATGGCAAAAAGTGGGCTGTGTAATACAAGTGACAAGTCCAGTGATGGAAAGGAAGGGCCAGGGGAGATGTGGGGATATGTCTCCATCTCCAGGTGCCACCAGGGAGTAGGGAGAGAGAGTCAAGGCTCCAACTGCTGCATCCCACTGTGAAGGTCCCCACCCCTGCAGCTCTGGGAGACAGAACTCCCTACAGGGATACCAGCATGTCCCTGGCACCATGCAGCAGCTGGCTGGAACCATTGCTCCAAGGACACAAAGGGTGAGGGGCCTGTTAATCTGCTCAGCCACCATAGCAAAATACCACACACGTGGGTGACTTAAAACAACAGGTATTTGTTCTCACAGTTCTGGAGACTGAAAGTCCCAGGTCAGGTTTTACAAAATGGACTCCTGGTGAGGGCCTCTTCCTGGCCTGCAGATGCCACCTTCTCCTATCCCCATAGGGCAGAGAGTTAATTTTTTTTTAATAAATTTATTTTTTTAATTTTATTTTTTTAACTTTATTTTTAGACAGAGGAGGAGGGAAGGGGAAAGAGAGGGAGAAAAATATCAATGTGTGGTTGCCTTTCATGTGCCCTGCACTGGGGACCTGGCCCACAACCCAGGCAAGTGCCCTGACTGGGAATTGAACCTACAACCCTTTGGTTCACCGCCCACACTCAGTCCATTGAGCTACACCAGCCAGGGCGCAGAGGGTTAAGTTTTGACAGTTTGAATAAAATGTGTCTTGGAGAAGATGTTTTTTGCATTGGTCTATTATCTTCCTCTATTCTGAAGTCCATATGCTTGGAAAGTTCTAATAATTTCTTTCTCTAAGCTGTTTTCATTCCCTCTCTTCTACTTCCGGTATACCTATTATCCTTATGTTGTTCTTTCTAATATTGTCAGGTAGTTTTCATAGAGTTCTTTCAATTTTTAAAAGCCTCTACTTCTCTCTTTTCTCTCTCTCAGAAAATGACTTTTCTGAGTCATTTGTAGGTTTTTATCTTCATACTCAGTAACTCTCTCTTCCATCTGGTCTGCTCTAGTTTCAATGCTTTCTAGTATATTCCTCATCTCTTTTATTGAGTTCTTCAGCTCCAGAATTTCTTTTTGGTTCTTTCTTATAGTTTCCATCTCTTTGATAAAGTATTCCTTTTGTTCATTAATTTTATTCTTGAGCTCATTGAACTACCTTTCTGTTTTCCTATAAATCACTGAGTTTCTTCATAATTGTAATCTTGAATTCTCTGTCATTTAAATCACCATCTTCCATGACTTTGAGTTTAGTTCCTGGGGACGTTTTTTCCTGTGCTCCCAAGTTACCTTGGTTGTTTATGGTATTTAATGGTTTGTTTCTCTGCCTGCACACTGAGGTAGTGAACTTTTTTCTTGTTTAGATACTGTCTGCTCTCAACAATTCAGCAGGCTGATAGGTAGAGTACTTTCTTTTTCCTATGGTGCTTAGGGCATCTGTTTTCTTTACCAGGCTCTGCCAGGAGTGTGGGGCAGGGGAAATAAGTTAGCAATCTTGCAACTCCACCCTCTTCCAGTAATGGCTGCCAGCACATTGTTGTGTTGTTTTAAACTTCCTAGTCACTTCTACCTGGCTCTGCCATGATGGGAGAAGAGAAGGGAGATGACCTCATCTTACACTCCAGGCTATAGTGTGAGGGCTGACTTCCCTGCTACCACTCTTGCTGCAGCCACAGTGGGTGTTGAACTGCATTAGTGCCCACTGTCTGGTCCTTCCCCTGTTTCACCTCTTCTACTTACTTTTTTCTTTTTTCTTTTAAAGTTATTTATTGGTTTTAGAGAGAGAGGGGAAGGGAGAGAGAGGAGAGGAGGAGACAGAGAAAGAGACAGAGACAGAGAGACAGAGAGAGAGAAAGAAACACTGATTTGTTGTTCCACTTATTTAAGCATTCATTGTTTCTTATATATGCCCTGACCAGGAATCGAACCCACAACCTTGGCATATTGGGATGATGCTCTAACTCACTGAGCTACCTGGCCAGGGCTATTTCTTTTTCTTTAAAAAAGATTTCTTTAGTGAACCTTATATATTTTTTAAGATTTTATTAATTTATATTTAGAGAGGGGGCAGGGAAGGAGAAAGAGAGGGAGAGAAACCTCAATGTGTGGTTGCCTGCCATGTGCCTCACAATGGGGACATGGCCCACAACCCAGGCATATGCCCTCACCAGGAATCAAACCAGTGACCCTTTGATTTGCAGGCCCATGCTCAATCCACTGAGCTATACCAGCTAGGGCAATCCCCTACTTATTTTAACACAACCACCTTCCGACATTCTGAATCTTTCAGATGTATTTGAGTGTCGAGCAAGGGCAGTTATATTGAGCTATAGTTGTGACATGTTGCAAGTTTAAGTGCAGAAGTGATGGAGTCTTTTTACTCAGCCATGATGCTAATGTCAACCCAGGCCACTCCCATTTTCTAACTTAGATGTAAAAGTTTCTTTAAAAGATTTTATTTATTTATTTGAGGGGAAAGGGAGGGAGAAAGAGGGGGAGAGAAACATTGGTGCAAGAGATGTCAATTGGTTGCCTCTCATACGCCCCCAAGTCGGGACCTGGCCCACAACCCAGGCATGTACCCTGACTGGGAATCGAACTAGTGACCTTTTGTTTTGCAGGCTGTCACTCAGTCCACTGAGCCACACCAACCAGGGCAGATGTAAAAGTTTTAAAGAAAATGTGAGCAAACCAACCTAGAATTATATTAAAGGAATAATTCATCATGACAAGTAGGGTTCACCCCAAGCATTCAAAGATGCAAAATTAGAAAAAAATAAGGACATTAACAACAAAGTAAAACATAGGATCATTTCAGTAGGTGCCAAAGCATATGAATCTCTTTCCTATGACCGCAAAAATCCTTCAATTTCTGAATCCTTGGAGAAACAGAACTTGGCTCCTATTACAGAAGGTGAAAATATAAGATACTTGCTTTCACCAACCCATTGCAGCTGAGTCACAGGCACATGACCAATCAGACTTTCACCAGACTTTGAAGAAGCTAGTATCACAAAGAGGTAGTGGTGGTGCCAAACTCTCTGCAGCAGGGTGGTTGTGACAACACTGAGTCCCTGGCTCAGCATCTGGAGCAGTGCAAGCTTCAGTGACCTGGTCTTGTAGCAGAAGCAGACTTTTGCTTACTAGACTGGTTTTGCAACTTAGTCCTGGGCACTATCCCAGCTACACAGTTTCAAGTCTGGTTCTCTAGCCCTCACTGACAAATCTGTGAAGTAGCCAATGTATTTTTAATAAATTTATTTCAGCCTAAATCAACCAGAACATTTTCTGTTGCTTACAGCTAAAAACTCTGATACCAGTGCAGCAAAACCCAACAGCCTCACAGGCCTTATTCCACATTATTCCTTCTCTATATGCAACTTTCCACTTTATTTCCTGCTGCTTGCTGCCTTATTTTCTCCACACTTTTTAAAAGGTTTATTTTTTTTCTCATTCAAGAGAGAGGAGAAAGCAGAGAGGAAGAGCGAGGAATATCATGTGAGAAACATTGATTGGTAGCCTCTGGTACTGCCCCAACTAAGGATCAAACCCACAACCTGGGCATGTGCCCTGACTGGGAATCGAATCAGTGACCTTTCAGTGTATAGGATGATGCTCCAACAAACTGAGCACCTGGGCAGGGCTTTTCTCCACATTTTAAAATACTTTTTGCAGCCAGCAAATTATATAAATGGCAAGTCTAGAGATTAACTGCATCTGGCTCAAGTGTGCACCCCTTGTCCAGTCACCAGTGGTGAGCTGACAGGGATTAGCTTATGTGGTTGCATGGTACCCTTTCTGGGGGACAGTTTGTAGAACACTTTAATCATTAGAAGGGGCAGTGGGCCAATGGTGGCTGAATCCCTTAAACAGGCAATTAACCTGGTGTTGGGAAGTCCTAAAAGGCTTTCCAAAGGAAGAAATTCTAGGCTATAATTTTTCATATGAGTTAAGAGTTACACAGAAGAGGATAAGGATAAGAAGAGAGTCTATGTACAAGAAAGAGAATGGTCCAGAGTGAAGGGTGGAGTGTTGAGAGATATGGCTGTACAGGTAGGCAAGGTTCAGACCATACAGGAGTCTATAGGTCATGTTAGGGATCTTAGACTTCCTCCCAAGAGCTATAAAGAGCGATTGATGAGTTTCAAATGGTGGATTTGAGCGAATTTGAAGTTCTGAAAGACAACTCCAGTGGAAAATGGGAAGAAGGAAAGACAAAAGGCTCAGAGACCAGATGGGAGGCTGTTGCAGGAAAACAGCAGAGAAATGACACCATGGACTAGGAATGGTGGCAGTAGGAATAGAAAGAAGTGGATTTGAGAGAGATTAGGAAGTAAAATCAATGGAACCTGGTGACAGGTTGGAGGTGGAGATGAGGGAGCAGAAGAGTTAAGGATGACTATTGGGAATTTTGTTGGTATTGATTGATCAGTGATTGCCTTTTTTTCTTTTTTGTTTGTTTTTATTTTTTCTTTCTCATTTTTTTCACTTTGTCTTTTTTGTTCTTTTTCTTTGTTTACTTTTTTGTATCTACCTTAGATGAATGATTATCTTTTTTCTTTTTTACTTTCTATCTATTGATTTCAGAGAGAGAAACATCAGCTGGTTGTTCCACTCATTGATGCATTCCCTGGTTGCTTCTTATATGTGCATTGACCAGAGATTGAACCCTCAACCTTCACATATTGGAACAACACTTCAACCAACTGAGCTATCCAGCCAGAGCCAGACCACTGATTTTCAACCAGTGTACTATATGATACACTGATGTGCTACAAGAATTTTTAAAACATATGATACTTGATTATTTAGTCACTGGCACTGACCTCTTTTCTCTTAGATTGTCAAATTTAAGAAATGACAACAGCCAATACCACAACAGTGGTCCTGTGTGAATGCCCTGTCTCGATCCATAAATATATAGGTCATATAATAGAGCTGCATCTTATTGGTCACACTGCATAATAAATTTGCCTCTGACTGGTTAATTCTTGGTACCAGAAATCCTTATATAAAAGTATAGGCACTTGTGGTTTTTTTTGTTTTTTTTTTTTTAAAGTTGTTTTGGGCCCTGGCTGGTGTGGCTCAGTGGACTGCACCAGCTTCACACTAAAATGTTACCAGTTTGGTTCCAAGTCAGGGTACATGCCTGTGTTGTGGGACATGTCTCCATTAGGGGCTTGCAAGAAGCAGTGGATCAATGTTTCTCTTGTGTACATCCATGTTTCTCTCCCTCTCTTTCTCCCTCCATTCCCCTCTCTCTAAAAAATAAATGAATGAAATCTAAAAACGTCATTTTGGAACAAAAAGGGTAGGTAGGTAATTACTATTTTTTGTAAATCAATCAAAATTATACCTATTTTTTGTCAGATTGCCAAAAAAATACATATTTTCCAGTGTGCTGCAGAGCTTTAGTAATTAGTTTGTGTGCCATGAGATGGAAAAGGTTGAAAATTGCTTGGCTAGACAAATGAATGGATGATGGTACATTTACCAGGCTGGGCAACCAACACAGGAGGATAAGCTACTTGGATGACGATCTCAGTTTTGAACATATTGTTTTAGTGTCTTTGGAACACCCAAGAAATCCAAAAGGCAGTGGGACCTATGTGTTTGGGTCTCAGGTGAGGGATCTGGGCTAGAGATAAAGTTTGAGAGTCACTGGAGTACAGGTGGTAGGTGAGTGCAAGGGGATGGATGAGAATGACCTAAGTGTTCGTATAGCATAAGGAAAGAAGAGGGCAGGTTAACAAAGAACCCAAGTCTGGGAGCAGGTTAATTTTCATGAAGGGCAGAGGAAGAGGAATCAGCAGAGGAGAATGAGAATGGCCAGCCAGAAAGGTAAGAGGAAAATTAGGAAAATTAGTGTTATGAGTCCTAAGGTAGATGTGGCCATGAGTACACAGGCTGCAGAAATCAAGTAAGATCACAATGGAAAAGTGTTCAGTGGACGCAGAGGGATGGGGAGCACTGGCAACCTTGGTAAGAACTGAACCAATAGAGGGGTGTGGTGGGACAAGAAACCAGCCCAGAGTGTGGTGAGAAGGCAGAGGGAGGTGAGGGTTAAAATTAGGCAACTCTAAGAATGTAGCTATAAAGAGGAAGTGAGAGTGGCAGCTGGAGAAGTTTCTAAAAGCTGGATGAGGGTGGTGGTTGGAGTTCTCCCCAGTGGGAAAGAGTAGAGCCAAAAGGAGGGCTTGGGGGAAAGTTGTGGAAGGGGGTGATAAGGGCCTGTGTCAGGAAGGAGACTGTTCACTGGGTCACATGAGCCCCTATCAGGCTGGCATTTCCTCTCCATCCTCTTCCTGCCTCTGACCAGCCCTCCCTGGAGCTGGAAGAAGGACCGAGTCACACCCTGGAAGAAGCTCTGTGCCTTCGGAGGTTTTTCTGCCTGCCTGCCTGTAAGCTGGGGCTGCGGATGGGAGAGGAAAGGGTCTGAGGGAGGAATGAGGGCCAAGGACCTGGAGCTAGCAGTTTAGGCTTTGAGGGGCAAGGGTGGGAGAGGGGAATGGAGAGGATGGGAGGTGTCGGAGTCAAACTTCTGGAAAGGATCCTAGAGGCTTCAGCAAGGGCTAGGGCCTGAGGGAGTAACGCAGGGAGCCAGTGGGGTGCCCACTCAAAGTCCCCTTGCCCACAGGTCCCCATGCCTCTCTTCCTCTTGCTGCTCCTGCTGCCAAGCCCCTCACGCCCCGAATCCACCTGTGAGCTTTCCCAAGTGGCCAACCTGTTGGAAGTGAACTGTGATAATCGGGGGCTGAAGGCGATGCCTCCAGATTTACCAGCAGCCACAGCCATCCTCCACCTGAGCGAGAACTCCTTTGGAACCTTCTCCATGGTGCCCCTGGTGCCTCTGACTCTCCTTACTCAGTTGCACATGGAGAACAGCCAGCTGACCAGCCTGCAGGCTGACGGGGTGCTGCCACTGCTGGAGATCCTGGAAATACCCCACAATAAGTTGGCAAGCCTGCCCTTACTAGGAAGGGCACTGCCAGCACTCACTACCCTGGATGTCTCCTACAACAAGCTGAACTCATTGTCTCCTGGTGCCCTGGATGGCCTGAGCCAACTCCATGAGCTCCGCCTGCGTGGCAATAAGCTGAAGACTCTGCCCCACAGGCTCCTGGCATCTACACCCCAGCTCAGGAAGCTCGATCTGGCTGACAACAAGTTGTTGGAGCTTCCCCCTGGGCTCCTGGATGGGTTGCAGGAACTTGACACTCTCTTCCTCCAAGGGAACTGGCTGCGCACCATACCAAAAGGCTTCTTTGGGGATCTCCTCCTGCCTTTTGCTTTTCTCCATAACAACCCCTGGTACTGCAACTGTGACATCCTTTATTTCCGTCTCTGGCTGCGAGACAATGAAAACAATGTCTACTTATGGATGGAGGGTGTGGATGTCAAGGCCATGACCCCCAATGTGAACAGTGTGCGATGTGTCAATGGGGCCAAGACACCCATCATTGCCTACTCAGAAGAGAACTGCCCCCCTCTGAATGGTGGGGATTACGAAGACGACTATGATGATAGCTCTGAAGTTGGGAGTAATACGGTGCCTACAAGGGCTGTTGTCACCAACACCAAAGCCAACACAACCCACAGGGGCCTGCTCTACTCAGAATCTGCTGCTCCTCTACATAGTCAAATGTCCTACTTGCCTCCAACCCAAGAATCCACGAAGAAACAGACCACATTCCCCACCACCAGAGAACCCATCACATTCTCCAAAACTCCAGAACCCACTACTGAACCCTCCACAACCCTGACCACCACCCCAATCCCCACCACCCCAGAACTCATAACCCCATCCACCTCAACTCTACCCACCTCAGGAACCACCACAACCCCAACCACCCCCAAATGCACAACCCCACCCACCACAATGCCGACCACCCCAGAACCCACCACAACGCCGACTACCCCAGAACCCACAACCCCGACCACCCTTGAACCCACCACAACCCCAACCACCCCTGAACCCACAACCCCACCCACAACCCTGACTGTCCCCAAACCCACCCCAACCTTGACCACCCCAGAACCCAGCACAATACAAACCATCTCAGAACCAACGACACCTTCAACCACCACAGAATCCACCTCACTCCCTACATTAGAATCCACAATCATCTCTGAATTTGGCGACCTTGCAAAGGTCCGTGGGGTGGCTCAAGGGAATGTGGACAGCTCCAGAAATGACCCTTTTCTCAACCCTGACTTTTGCTGTCTCTTCCCCCTGGGCTTCTACATCTTGGGTCTCCTCTGGCTCCTGTTTGCCTCTGTGGTCCTCATCCTGCTGCTGACCTGGGTTTGGCACATGAAACCACAGGCCCCGGACTTTGGCCAGTCTGTTGCCCTGGCCACAGCCAAGCACAGTACACATGTGGAGCTGCAGAGGGGAAGGCAAGTTGCTGTGCCCCGGGCCTGGCTGCTTTTCCTTCAAGGGACACTCCCAACTTTCCGCTCTAGCCTCTTCCTGTGGGTCCGCCCTAACGGCCGAGTGGGACCTCTGGTGGCAGGACGGCGGCCCTCAGCCCTGAGTCTGGGTCGCGGTCAGGACCTGCTGGGTACAGTGAGCGTTAGGTATTCTGGCCACAGCCTCTAAGGGTGAGTGATTTAGGGACTTTAGAGGTTCTGATGAGCTTTCTTATTAGGATACAGCTGAGGCAGGGTGGGAGTAAAAAGCACAGGGTTGGGGGAAGTCTTAATCACTTTTCTTTTCTCAGAAGTCTCTTCACACCACAGAAACACCTCAGACCCAGCAAACCAGGAGGGGTAGTGAGGTGAATTGGGTGGGTCATAGAAAACAGTTCTCAATACTCCATCAGATGGGGATGGGGGTGTTTCACAGACTACTAGGCTATTACCACTTTGGGGAAGCTTTAGGAAAAAGCAAATAAAAAACAGCATAGAGCATGGCCGCCACGATTATCTGTGTATTAAAAATTTGAAGGAACTTATCAAGATGTGAGCCCTGATTGTTTCCGGGTGGTATAAATATGGTTTTCCTTTCCTCTGCTTGACATTCTCTAGTTTTCTACCATCATATTATTTGTATAATAAAAACTAATTCCAAGCCCTGGCTGCTGTGGCTCAATGGATTGAGTGACAGCCTGCTAACCAGAGTTGTCAGTTCAATTCCCAGTCAGGGCACATGCCTGGGTTGCAGGACAGGTCTCCAGTAGGGGGCATGCAAGAGGCAACCACACATTGATGTTTTTCTCCCTTCCTCCCCTCCCCTCTCTAAAAATAAATAAAACCTTAAAAAAAATTTTTAAAGGAAATTCTTAACAAAATAATTTTGAAAAGAATTAGGTTCTTTTGAAGAAAAGTGGCTGGGACACCTGTCCCTAGCATTCCCAAGGCCCCGACTACCCCCCCTCTAGTTGCACTACTCACCCAAAAAAGCTCTAGTCTTAGCTTGCACTTCCCCTGCACGGGGTGCCTACCTCTCTCCTTCAGGGTGACCACACTCCAGGCTGCACCAAGCACCGGTTCCGGATCAAGAACCATGAGGTTCCCTGGAGGTTAGTAACACCACTGAGGCCCACCGTACTAGGAGTGAACAAGGGTACCTGTGTGTACCTGTGGCCTCAGAAATGCAGCTTTCCTGCTCTGTTCAGGTGAGTGGGACAGAAGAATGGTGGGGTTTTGCTGAATGGTCTTGGTTGCCTACTGTCAAGCTAGGATGCATGTAAATGGAACCCACTCCTCACACCTGGTGCCAGATTTTCCTATTCTCCTTGGGGCCTTCTCTCCCACCTTAGCTCCACCCCAAACCAAGACTTGGGGACCAGAGAATGGGAAGGCTGAGGCTTTCTGGCTCCACTGAGAACCCCTCCCCCAGATGGTGCTGGAACTCGAACTCGAAACCTGACTGAATTTCTCCTGCTCTGAACTCTTTCTCTGATAGATAACAAACTCTTGAGCTTGGCAACCAAGGACTTCTGTGCATTGATCCATAGAACACTCTGGCTTCATCTCTTAACACTTCACCACCTGTGCTCCAACTATTGCAAACAGCACATAGATCACCTGCTCCCCCAGCCTTTCTCCTCTAAACCACTGCTCTCCCGTCAGCCAGGAGTAATGCCCCGCCCCCCTTCCCCAAGCAGTCTGCTACAGCCCACAGGTCTCTTCTCCCCCAGGCAGAGCCAGGTGCTCTAAGTTACCCAGCAACGGGTCTACTGCTACACTCCCAGTTCCCCAACTGCTCCTGTCACCTTCCCCTCTGGATTTAGAAATCCTTAAATACAAGGTTCAGGTGTCTCAATGAGGCCACTATGTCCCATGCTGGCATGTACCGGGAGCAGGTAAAGACAGGCAGGGGTAGGAAGGCCCAGTAGGGAGACCAGGCTGCTGAGCCTCACCTCTTTTATCAAGAGGCCCTCCCACCTTCTGTCTGCCTGTCCCCCACCCTGGCTCAGAAGACTCAGGGCTTCCTACAGCCCAACCCTCCTTCTAGTTGACCTCCCCATGCCTTTTTATGCCCCAAGAAGTTTTTAGGCTCCTTGAGGGCAGGGCTCAGGAATCATACAAAAAGATAATGCAGTCACTCTCCCCAACCTAGCATCCAGATCAAGTCTCTGGCCAACAACCTGTTTCCTCAAACCTCCAGGCTTTGGTCACCTGGCTCCTGTGTTCATTCCCTCAAGCGTGGCCCATCCACCTGCTGCGAATCAACCTTCTCTTCTCAAACTCTTTATTTCCTCCCCCTTAAGGCCATAAAAGCAGTCACCAGACACCAGAGACTTTTCCTGGGGATTACGTGAGATGACTTGTGCTGACTTGTGTATCTTGGGCAAGTGGCTGGGAAGCAAACACAGGGCCTGGACTTGGTTTTCTTGACCCAGTCAGCTGCTACAACAAGGCTGATTTACATAGTATTTGCATAAAACTAGTGGGTGCTTTTTCTTTAATAAGTTTTCTTAAAAAGTCCAGTTTCTGTTCTCAAGGGCATCACTTCTTTGTCCAGTCTCCTCCCCCTCCAGCCCTCACAACTCTTCAGATTTGGGGGTAATGTTATCAATCCAATTTATTAATTATGTCCACAGTGAGGTGGAGGGAGAAAGGCCACATCCTCCCACTGCAGACCCTCTGACCATCTTGACAGCTTCTGCTCTCTCTGGGTCCCCTCAGCTCTGCCTTGGCTTTCCTATCAAAAGGGGGGATCTTCTGCTGTCCTATGTGCCCTGAAACTAACACCCAAGAGGAGTCCGGAAATTCTCAGAGAGTTTCTCAGCTCCCCGCAAGGCACAGCCAGGGACAGAGAGGTCATGAGGATCAGGACAAGCAGGGTAAGCTGCAGCAGGGGTGAGACAGACCAAAGTCCTATACTGCAGAGCGAGGAACCACACTGTGGAGGGAAAATAAATAGAGGAGCCCAGGGCAGTAGTCCAGGACCCCCCAGGGGCACACTGACTATAAGAGTAGCAGGCGAGGGAGAGCCCCAGCACACCGGCTCCAGGCCCCTCGCGTGCCTCAGCCACTGAGGAAAAGACGCTTGTAGGCTTTGTTCATCTGCTCCAAGAAGATGAAGGTGAGGACGGTGTGGGGGCCCAAGCGGGCATAGTACGGTGTAAAGCCCTTCCACAGGCTGAAGAAGCCTTCGTAGCGAACGACCTTCACCAGCACATCCTAGACAGGCAGGCAGGCAGGACATTGGGGCTAGGACCTGACCTCTGGGGCCCTGAGCCTCATACCCCCCGCTACCCTCCTTGTTTTCCCAGGACATCCGATCCTCCAACCCAACCCCCCAGCCCTGTTTCCTCACCAGCCCGTTTTTGTATTCTGGCTTTCCGTCGATCATTCGCATGTTCTGGATCCTGAAGGAAAGGAGGCAGGGACATGAGAGACACAAAGGGGGCCCTCCCAAATTTCTCCAGGCCCAGGCCTGCAGACTCACCGGGTCTTGACAATGTCCACGGGCATGGAGGCAGCAGTAGTGACCAAGCCACTGATCATGCTGGCACAGAAGTGGCATAGGATGTTGTCAGAGAAATAGCCTGGGAGAGGAGGAACAGGGAGTGGCAGTCACTCGGAGCTGGCCCAGGCCAGGCTGGGAGCTGAGGGCCCAGCTGTGGGTCTCACCTGAGTCCAGTAAGAACTGCTTGGATTGAGAGTAAGAGGCAAGCTGGGCAGCATTGACGACGACCGCCCGAGCCATGGTAGGGATGCAGCCCTGGGTGGGGAGTGGGGGAGGAGTCAGAAATACCTGAGACCTGATCCCATGTCCCACAAGTCTCCAGCCACTTCACTCACCCTCCATAGTGTGGGAACCCCTTCCTCCCGGGCAATTCGAATCAGGGCATTAAACACGTTTTTGTAGCCACGGCGCTGGTCAGCTGGAAGCCTGGTAAAAAGGCAGGGGGAGGCCAAGCTCAGGACAGACCATCCTGTCCCACAGAAACAAAGAAGGGGAGGCCAGAACAGATGAATGCTCTGCTCTAGACCTAAAATAAAAAGTCCTTAATTCTTGATTCCAAGGAATGGGGCTGGGGTGGGCACAGACCTGGAACTCACCTGCCATCAGCAGTCATGCGGATAAGAGCCACCTCGGCTGGTGTTCCCACAAAGGCACCAGTTGCGCCTGCAGTCATGCCAATCAGGGCCTTCAACAGAAAGCCAGGGGGTGTACCATCAGCCCCAGTCAGACGTTCAAACAGCACAGTATAGATGCCAAGACGAGTGGTGGTGTAAGTGGCCTGGCGTAGTAGGCCAGCTGACAACCTGGAAAGTGAAGGCGTCAGTGGTATCAGGCCAAGGTCTGGAGTTGTCAACCCACACCCTAACACCCATCCTGTGGCCCCAATACCCGGTGTAAATGCCCCTCAGCCCTTCTGCCTTAAGGATACTGGTGAGGGCATGGAAGCTGGTTTTGTACTCTCGTGTCTTGGCTCCTTCCCCGCTCAGCTGCATCCGGTTCTTCACCAGGTCCAGGGGTTGCACAAAAACTGTAGCTCCCATCCTGGGGAAAGACAGGAGTAGAGTCAAGGGCCAGGTGTCCCAGATCTACCAATGCTCAATGGAGCCTGGCAACAAGGGTCACGAGGGGCAGGGCCTGCCATGCAACTGACTAAATATTCAAGATGTTGGTGGGCATGTATATAACTCTGCCCATGTATCAAGAGCAACGAGTCTAAAAAGTCCAATAGTAGAGGAGGAGCCATTCAATTAAAATGCTCCATGCAGTCCAAGGGGGTGGTCAAAAAGTGACCTGGGACTGCACGCAGCCGGACCCCTTCATGACCGGGAGGAGCCATGCAATGACCTGGAACTCCATACAGCCAGGCAGAGCCAAGCAATGGGTTGGGAAATTCAGGTAGCTGCCCAGCGGGAGCCGTGCAATGATCCTGCATGCAGCCTAGTAGGGGCCCTGCAATAGGTAAAAAGATTCTGGCAGCCCATCAAGGACTGAGGACGGCGCTGACCCCGTGCCGACTCGATTCACTGCAACAGACACCAAGATGAACTGGGCCCGGTTTCTTGCACCCATCCCTTCCTCCTCTTTCCCATCCCTGGGGCCTGAGCTTACCCGGCCAGGCCCCCAAACAGGAACTTGACCGACTTAGGGGAGGTACGGGGTTTCCCGTCCATCCCGGCGGTCCCGGGACTCGCCGTCGCCGCCATCACTACTCGATGGCCTTAGACACACGGTCCCGTGCGCGCGCGGCCCCGCTCGCGCCCAAGGTGACACCTCGCGCGCAACAGGGGCAAGGGCGCGCGCGCGCACACCCCCGTAGCGCTCAGGTCTAGAGCCAGCTGAAAGCTAGCGCAAGCGCAGGCTCGCAGCGCAAAGGTGGCCGGGAGTAAGGCGGGGCTGAAGGAGGAGCTCTAGAATAAATGCGTGAAGGGGTGTGGCAGATTTAGGAAGCCCGCCCATAGACGGAGTTTTTACCTAATTGAAACCGCGGGAAAATAGAGGGGTTTAAAGATCTCGCGAGATCGAGTAAGCTAGGCTAGCCTGGAGTTAGGAGGACTCTCGCGATAAATAATAGCAAGATTTCAGCGGTGGGAGGGCCGTGTGGTGAGGACTCTCGCGAGATTTGAGGGTACCGCGGTGGCGGCGGTGGCCCGAGGGAGGAGAGGTTTGTGAACTGGTCATTTCTAGGGTCCGGGCTGTAAAAGGGAAACTACTAGGTAGTCTTCTGGCGCTTCGGTGCTCCCTTAATCTACACAGGCACTGCACCTCTAACTTTTATTTTAAACGGCCTTTTAGGACCGGAAGTCCTTCATCTTGAGCGTCCAATGCTGGAAGCAGCCTGACTTTCTTTACCGGAAACCCTTTCCCAGGTCCTAGGAAGACGGCCCACCTGGGCGGAAGTCCCACCTCCTTGAGCTCCCCCACCCTTCCAGAAGTTTTTCTGTCACCTGTGTTTACCTTTCTCCCCTTCCCCTGTTTTATCTCCATACCAGGAAAGGATACATTTAGTGTCTTCTAGGTCTTCTAAACGCCTTGGGTATCTAACTCCCCGAGTCGTGGTTCCTACTGTGCGTCCCCATGTAGCTGGAAAGTGGGACCTGGGGGTGGTTGGACCCCTGGGATTCTGTAGGGGCGGAGAGGGCGCAGAACTCCGCTTCTGCTCCTGCTACCAGGACGCGGCCTCCTCAACCTCTTCCCCTCTCGCTGCCATGCACCCTGCGGCCTTCCCGCTTCCTGTAGTTGTTGTGGCCTCTGTACTTTGGGGAGCGGCCCCTATCCGGGGGCTCATTCGAGCGGTGAGTCTAAGGGGCTGGTGGGTGAAGGGCGCTGAAGGGAGATGCTGCAGATTGAAGGGGAGCCCGGAATCTTTTGTCCGCAGACCTCGGACCACAATACCAGCATGGATTTTGCAGACCTCCCAGCGCTCTTTGGGGCTGCCTTGAGCCAGGAGGGACTTCAGGTGATTTTATTTGCTTTTTCTGTTTCCCTAAATCTTCCATCCTGGGTAGAGATTGAGGAGCTGTTCCCTTGGATGAAGCTAGAGGTAGGAAAAGAGTCAAGTTAGGATGTGCATTAGCACATCTAGTGTGGAATCCAGAATGTAGAGGGAGAAGACAAAGTCAACCCCTGGAACTGTGAGCCCTGCGAGGAAGGCTTAAAGTGGACCAAGATAAGAGCAGGGAGAAGTGGTGCTTATCAGTAGGTCTCTGGCCAGTTACTGGCTTATATGACATTGGACAGGTTATAGCTTCCTGAGTCTTTGTTTTACTGTAGCATGGGATAATGATAGAAATTATATCAGGATTATTGTGAGGATTAAATTAGGTAAGCAGGTAAGCAATTTTGTAGTACTTTGTTACAAGAACTACCACACAACAAAAACTGGACCATAGAAGTGTAGTTGTTTGTAAAGTGGGTAATTGGAAAGTTAAAGGGAGAGATGTTAAAAAACAAAATCCTATTGAATAAATTTTAAAGATTTTATTGGCTTTATTTAATGATTTACGAGTTGGGCAGTATCCCATGTAGCAGATAGAAAGAAACTCCAAGAAGCTGTACCAACTGAGACTTTTGTAGGCAGAAGGGAGCAAGACAAGGAGTTATACTAGCAAAAAGTTGGTTAGTTGTGGCAGTCATTTTAGGGAATGGCAGGGGTCTATCAGGCAGATTACCTCACTGGTTCTGACCAGGGAATTCCAGAATGACTAGTTTAAAATTCTATTCCTGGGAGAAGCTAAAACTGTAATTAAGGTAGATGTTAGGTCTCAGTTTGGTGACATGGGGCTTAGCACAAGTGACTCCATTTTGGGTGTATTGTCTCATTTAACAGAGGTGGGTATATTCTGTATAAGTTTGTACTGGAGAGGGGAGTATGAAACAAAACTTAAGGAAAGTGACATGGATGAGTGGAGAATCTATGTACAATCATAGAGAAACTAGAAAGCAGAATTTGAATTAGCTTGGAGTGTGGCGTATGGGTTAGCTCCTCTGGGACGGGGAGAGAGATAATAGGACAGTCTGGTAAAGGGATGTTGTTTGGTATAATTTCATCTTTAGGAAGCTGCAGAGAGGTAGACTTCTGACTTGGGTGGGTTGCCGAAACCCCAGAAATGAGAAGGGGAGGATAGAGAACATGCAGTATGTGGGAGCCAGTGTGCTTGGTAGGCTCTATGGGGAGCAGAACCTAGAAAGGTGAAAATCCAACCATTTTTTACTTCTCTTCCCCAGGGCTTCCTTGTGGAGGCTCACCCAGCCAATGCCTGCAGCCCCATTGCTCCACCACCCCCAGCCCCGGTCAATGGGTCAGTCTTTATTGCACTGCTTCGAAGATTCGACTGCAACTTTGACCTCAAGGTTGCTGGATGTGGACTGGGAGCTGGGAGGCTGAGGGCAAAAAAAAGGCACCAGGAATGAAGGGAGGCAAGGCCTATAATGGCTCCTTATTCCCTGCCTTGTCCTCCCTAGGTCCTGAATGCTCAGAAGGCTGGGTATGGTGCAGCTGTAGTACACAATGTGAATTCCAATGAACTTCTGAGCATGGTGTGGAATAGTGGTAAGGTTGGGGCATCTCTGAATAACTGGGTTTTCAGTAGAGTGCAGACTAAAGAGATGGTGGGTGGGCTAAAGGCTTAGGGAAAAGAAATCAATCCTTTGGGTGGGATGGCACAAAAGAACCAAATGCCAGTGTTCCCAAATGATTTGGTTATAGAGGAGTGAGTCCTCAGTGTAATGCCCTGATCTCCTGCAGAGGAAATCCAGCAGCAGATCTGGATCCCGTCTGTGTTTATTGGGGAGAGGAGCTCCGAGTACCTGCGTGCCCTCTTTGTCTACGAGAAGGGGTAGGATGTTTCCCTCCTCCCCAGTCTTCCTTCAGCACTTTCCATGCTGATCTGGCCCTGCATATTCTGCCTTTCTTTCCACCCCCTTTTCCATCCTTGGGCCTTGTCCAGAACCAGTTACTTTGTGTCTCTTCCTTTGTCACTTTGCTTTTCCTGCCTCTTTTGACACTGGTCTTCCTTTTCCTAGAGCTCGGGTTCTTCTGGTCCCGGACAATAGCTTCCCATTGGGTTATTACCTCATCCCTTTCACAGGGATTGTGGGACTGCTGGTTTTGGCCATGGGAGCAGTGATGGTGAGTAGCTCAGGGAGCATGATAAGAGCTGAGGCCTTTAAAACCAGTCTGGATCTCAGGTTTAGTGGTGGGGATAGTTTGTACTGGATTGTCCAGTCCTTTTCCCTAAGGCTGATCTGATCCATCCACCCCTTTTTTTCCAGATAGTTCGTTGTATCCAGCACCGGAAACGGCTCCAGCGGAATCGACTGACCAAAGAGCAACTGAAACAGATTCCAACACATGACTATCAAAAGGGTGAGAGGGCTAGAGGAGTGGAAAGCCTTTCCCATAGCTTTCATGGTTCTGAAGGAGTTTGAGCCAAAGAGGTGAGGGGGAAAGATGGTAGGGAGAAGATGCCAGCCTGAGGTGCTACCATTTCTCTTTCACCCATCCATACAGTGGGGATGGGGCAGGAACAGCAGCAGAAGGGAAGCAAAGATGATTAAATGGAGTAGTTGAGGGGAAAGGTGGAGGACCAACCTTGCTTACAAGGGAGGTAGAGAGAACAAAAATGGAAGATGTGGGGAGGAGTTAGTCTGAGAAGAAACTGGTGAGGATGGGCTGCAAGGTCCTTAGGCCCAGGAGTCTCTAATACCCGTATAAGGTAATAGCAGAAGCCCTGCCCCCATTTCCGCTCCTCCCACTACATCTCCACCCTCACACCACCTCTCAAAACCCACTTCCCTTCTTACCTCTGCTTTTTTCTTTTAAATATTTTATTTTTTAGAGAGAGGGAGGGAGAGTGGCAGAGAAACATCAACTGGTTGCCTCTTGCACACCCTAACTGGGGGTCTGGCCTATAACCTATGCATGTGCCCTGACTGGGAATCAAACTGGCAATCCTTTGGTTCATAGGCTGATGCTCTCAGTTCACTGAACCATCCCAGCCAGGGCTTACCTCTGCTTTTCTTTGTCCCTTGTAAACCCCCCCCTCCCCCCAATTACTGCTGTTCTACCCTGGCTTTGTCCTGCAAGGCTCAGTCTTAGCTCCCCCACTGGCTCTATGGAACCAGAGAAAAATAGCTTTTGCAAGGTTTAGCTCCACACCGGCCTCCGCCAAGTGAGTTCTTATGGACCTTGGTCCAAAGTGGCTCAGTAAGACTCCTTTTTGCCTCCCCCAGGAGACCAGTATGATGTCTGTGCCATCTGCCTGGATGAGTATGTGGATGGTGACAAGCTGAGGGTACTCCCCTGTGCTCATGGTGAGGCCCTCAGTTCCTGTGCCCATGTCCCCTCTCCACCAGCAGGCACCAGGTATTTCACCTCATTCTTCTTAACAGCCTATCACAGCCGCTGTGTGGACCCTTGGCTCACTCAGACCCGGAAGACCTGCCCCATCTGCAAGCAGCCTGTCCATCGAGGTCCTGGGGATGAGGAGCAGGAGGAAGAAACTCAGGGGCAAGATGGTGATGAGGAAGGGGAACCAAGGGATCATCCTGCCTCAGAGCGGACCCCACTTTTGGGCTCTAGCCCCACAGTTCCCACCTCTTTTGGCTCCCTGTCCTCAGCCCCTCTTGTTTCTCCTGGGTCTTCAACAGATCCCCCACCCACTCCTCCCTCTTCAACTGCCATCCTGGTCTAATACTCTCCTAATCACCCCATCTCTGGTGACCTATTTTGCACAGACTCACTCTCTCTATTCTTCTATGTTGAGGGATGGACATTTTTTCCCCTAGGTTTTTTCCCCTTAACCCAACCCCATTCCTTTTGAGGGGGTTGGTGCAAAGGGACTGGGTCTTCATTTATTGGGTTAATAAAGTTGTTTTGTCAACTAAAGAAGGGGAAGATCATTCTCATACAGGCAAACCTCTTATCTATTCAGGGAATTGACCCCCTCTTTTTTTGCCATAAAGGGGCAAGGAACTACTAAGACTAACCTATAGTCATAAGGATAGGCCCAGCAGGCATTTGTTGTGAGTCAGAGAGGGAGCTCCACCCTTAAGATGACTCAACTGGCCTTGCCTTGCCCACAGGTCTGGCCCATTCTCTGGTCTAGGTGGCTCTGTTCCATTTCCCACTAATTCAGCTGGCACACTGAGGACCTAGGGCTAGAAAAGAAACAGCAGACCAGGTAAGTCTGAGGAAGGTGCTTAGTTATGGGGGCAAGCTAGAGTTCCTAGACTTTGTAGTACTTTAGCCTTTCCTGCTCCTAACCCCAAGCAAGGATAAAGGAGACAATTAACAGTGACTACCCTCCATCCTGACACCCAGGCTAAAACCACACAGCACCTTGTTAGTAGAATCTTTTTTATTCAGAAAAAAAAAAAAGAAAACCCAAAAAACAAAAATTTTCCAACCACACACAGGACGGGTATGGGTAGGGGGAGGTGTCTGTCCATCCAGCCCTGGCCCCCAGCCCATGTGGTTTTGGCAGCAACAAGGGGTGTAGGGTAATGGCCCAAAAAATAAAAATGGTGTATGTGTGTGTATGGGAGGGAGAGGGGTGCAGAAGCAGTGGGGATGAGGGTGGGGGCAAAGATGAGGTCAGTACTGGGAACGCCGCAGGTGGGAGGCCATTTCATAACATTTCTTGTTGATCATACCACCGTGGACACCTTCTTTACCCATCAGCAGGACTAGCGCTGGAGGAGAGAGAAAGGAGGCTAGAACCCAGGTGTCACAATACCACCCCCTGCCAGCTGTTCCGCAGCTGTCCAGCCCTGGGGGCTGTAACCCAACCTCATCTCTCCCACCGCCCTCCCTACACACACACACACACAGGCAGGCTGTCAGTCACCCTGAAACAATAGGGCTTTTCAAAAGGGAAAAATCAAGCTAAGAGACTGGAAGCAGAACACTAAAATTTAGGTGTCAAAGGCTTACAGACTGTTGACTGGTGTTCAGGCTAGAAATGGATATGGATGGCCTGCCAACTCCAAGTTTTAACAACAGGACTCAAAAGGTAACAGCTAAGTGCTGGCTACAATTAACAGTGTACCTCCTCCCAGAAAATGGAGTTTCTCATCTGAAAAGGCCCAAGACAGAGAATCCTAAGAGGTAGTATAATTCAACTCTTTATAAGATGAGGAACTGAGAACTGGAAGGACTATCCAGTATCCCAGCATTCAACAGGCTGGAAGTAGAAAGCTGGTTTGGTCCTTTCATACTGGGGAACCACATTAAAAAAGGATCCATAGACAGACGCACATTAGTTATCTTGAAACTACATCAAGGGTAAGACTCAGAAACTCACTCTTGGCAGTCATGGTGACAGTAATGTTGAAGGTGGGAGCTCCCCCGGTGCTCTTGGTACGAAGATCCATGGTAAATTCCCCATCCTGCAGCAGTGAGTCCCGGATCACAGAACATTTCTGGCCCCCAAGTGTCAGCCCATTCACGAAAAAACTTGACCGGTCTTTGCCAACTAGGACAGCAACCTCAGCTGGCTGTAAGGGAAACCAAGCACTAATCAAGTTATTACACCATGGTTCCCACCTTCTCCAAGGACATACCTGCTTTTCATACCTCAGGGGAGCTAGAATCCTCCCCCCCCAAAAAAAAGGTGTGTTATGTTAGGTACTTTGTGCATATCCATGAAATTGGAGAAACTCTTAGGACTGTTGGAAGTTAGTACACAAAAAGATCAGCATCCTCAAACCTAGAGAATGGTGGTAAGAAGAGACATATTCCTCTGGAGAGTTAGATCTTGTTTAAGAAGGAAAGCAAACTCAGAAAATAAAGGGGGCCAAAAGCCAGTAAGGACAGTGGAGTGGAAAGGAGTGGGGAGCCCTTTGGATGCTCAGAACTCTCCTTCAGGAAAAGCAGAAGCTAAGAAGGGAAGGGAGGGGGCGGGCAAAGCGGGAGAAGCAACTTTGCCCTTATTTGGTCAAAGGATCTGAAGGAGTTGTTAGGGGCCCGGACGCCTGGGTCTCCAAGTAACCTAGAGTTTGGGTCCAGGTATCTATGCCTCAACAGGAGGAAGCAGATCCCTGAGGGCTTTCCGGGAAAGTTGGAAAACTTTTCCAAGAGGACAGCTGCTAGACCCAGCATGCCAGCTCTCGGGTCGAGATACCCCAGGGAACCTTTCCACCCCTCCCCCTTACACCCCAAATCCCCACATCCGGTCCCCTCCCGCCCGGAAATCCCCTTCCCCCTTTCGAACTTCCGCTCCCCCTCCCCACTTCCGGGCAGTGTGGACCCGGGAGGTAGTGATGGGGACAGCAGTAGTCACTTCTTATTCTTTTACTTATACTATCCTAGAACTTCTCACAAAGTTCCCCTGCTCCAGGCCCCGCAGGATGGCGGGAAGGGAGGGCGACGGGACTTCCGGGATTGGACCAACAGGAATGTTGAGTCCACCGTGCAGACTTGGGGCGCGCGGGGCGGGGGGGGGGCGCGGGTGGAGGTGAAGAGTGAGGCGGCCTCTCCTCCAACAGAGTTGGGAGGGGCTGGGAGCCCACACAGGACCAGCATGAAACCCCGGCCACGGTCCCTCCAGCAAAAGGGGGAACAATGGTGGAAGGAGCACGAGTTGGCGGCCGGAAGTGGAGCTGGGGGTCCAGGGGTCCCCAAGTCTCTTCTCAATCACAATCCCTGGTTGAAACTGCAGCGCGTGCCCGCCCCGCCCTGGACGAGGCGGAAGTGGGCCGCCGCACCGGGTGGCGCGCCCCTCCCCGCCCTGTGCCCCGGATGTAACGCCCCGTCGCGGAAAGCAGGGCGGCAAGCTGGATGGGAGCCTCCGCCCCGGGGGTAGAACTTAGGGGGCAATTGAGAGACCCTCTCACATGCAGCCGCCATTCGCGCCACTCCCAGGGCAAGGACCGGGTCACGGCATTTCGCTGCCCTCCTCAGACCGCACCCGCCCCCACCCAAGTCCCTTCCTCGGAGTCCAAGTTCGGCCAGTCTCCGGGAGCGCGACGGCCTTGCAGTACCGTGATGTTGACGAAGGTTTTCCCGGGGACGGCGGCCCAGACGGAGGGCGAGTCCTTATAGCCCACGATGGCCGCGTCCTGACAGGTCCCGTCCGCCATGAGGTTGTCGATGTAGGCGTTCCACCCGGCCATGGCGCTGCTACTGGGGCTGCTCTCGGCGCTGCTGCTGGGGCCGCGGGCTGGGCTCCGGCTGCCTCGGGCTGGCGGGCGGGGGAAGGCGGAGAGCTTGGGGCACGCGCTGCCGTCCGGACCGCGGCTCTGCTAGCAGTGCAGGAGCCCTCACACCGCCACTTCCTGCTCCTCCCCCCCCTTCTAGATTTTTATTTGCAATGGGCGGTAGGGGCGGGGCTTGTTCCCCATTCCCTCCCTACCGCCCCCCACCCCGCTTGCCCAGATATCTAACTTTGCAAATGCAATTTTAAAAATCCCTCCCCCTATTACAAAATTTGCAGACTTCTATGGAAAGCAATGTAAAAGGATGAAATGGGGGAGCAGGGAGAAGTTAAGGTTAGGGCTTGGTCCACTTTGCATTGAATATAAACCACAATTTGGTGTAAGGGAAGGAAGCCAAAGGAAGGAAAGTGAAAGGAGGAATTAGGAAGCTGCAAATTTAGCACATTAAAGAGGGTTCGGGGAACTCAGGGTTAAACGGAACGACTCCCCCTTCCCCCACCTCCGCTGGAGGGAAGGAACGGCGGGCGGCGGCGCGTGCGCCCGCGCCTGCGCCGGGGCCCGGAGGGAAAGCGCGTGGGGCGGTTGGGGCCGGCGGCCGGCTTAGCAAGCGCGCGCCGTGGAGCGCCAGACTGGACCGATTTGGAATCCCTATGAAGAGAGGCGGCCGGGGACGTGTCTCCCTCCGGGCGGAAGGGGCGGGGGCGAGAGCAAGGCGTGCGAGCTGCCGTTTCTCCATCCTTTATTTTATTTAAACAAGAAATAAGAAAGCAAAAGGCATTCTGACTAAATACCCCGGCCGGTTTCAGAATTGAAGGCATCCACGGGGGACATTTCTGTCTGTCTCCAGTATAAATGTAGCCCACCGCCACTCCAGGGGATTATCCCTAGGTGGATCATCCCCGGTACCGAGCCTCACTCACTCGTCCCAGCCCCGCCCGTTCCCCAGGCAGTAGTTTGGGTCACCGGCTGTGCCCCTTGGCGCATCTTTGCATAGGTCACTGAGCACTGTGCTAGACGGGCGGGCCTATTTTTAAAGGCGGAAGAATACTAAGAACTTTAAAGATTTGCAACTTTTCAAGAAGGATGAAATCCCTTCCACTTCGGGCCCGTTGGGTTTTCTTATTTTTCATTTCAATTTATGCCAACAAGTTGTGCGCGAGTGGATCTCCCGCCGCCAACTGGAAGGGTGCTGGGGCAGGACCTGGCTGCCGGCTTAGGTGAACTAGACGCACGCCAGGTGCTTGGGCTGCTGAGGGGCAAGGCTTCTTCCGGTCCCTACCGGGAGGGCAGCCTCCTCGGCGGCAAAGGGCTTCACCTCTCTCATCTTCTAGAAGCTGGGCGCGGTTCCTCTTCGGCCACTCCGCACTCCGTGGGCACTCGACGCCCCCCGAGCCCGTGTTCCTCGACAGCCGCCGAGGCTGAGTCACTGGTCTGCCGGGGCGGGGCAGCACTGGGGCACGTGGCGGCGCTCCCCGCCAGCCATCTCATGACCTCTGGCCTGCCGCACCCCCTACCCCAGGGTGGAAAATTCTCGGGAGGGAGCGGCCAGAGATAAGGGGAGGAGGAGCGAGACAGGGAGAGGAATCTTGGGCCGGGGGCTGGAAGACAAGACTTGACAGGGCCGGCGGAGCCCGGAGGGGATTTGAGGAGAGGGCCGCGCGAGTGAGTCATTGGGCGCGCGCTGCTCCAACACCGAGGCTGCTCCTTGCCTCCGAATCCGGCGAGAAGCCGAGGCGCTCCGTGACCCTGGCCCGCCAACCATCCTGCCCCAGCCACGGCGTACCTTCTCTCCTGGCCCGACTGCAGCAAAACTCGGGGCGAGCCCCTTACTCCACCCGGAGCCGATAAGGCGGAGAGAGTTACCGAGTGCAGAGACCCACTTTCCTGCAATGCTACTGGAGGACCAGGAGACTGGTCCTGAGCGTTCACTCACTGTCCATACATTTTTCACTCCTGACTTAACATCATTCGCTGATGGGCTGGGACCGCGCCCTGAAATGCCCGAAGTCTGAAGTGAAAGGGGCTCCTGACTGACAGTCTCCACGCTGGGCGATAAGTGCTGTCCCAGCGCTATCAGTAGGCAGCCTCGCCCGCTCTGAAGGCCAGTCTAAATTAGTCTCCCTGCCCCCTCCCCCACACCATTGCTTGCCCGGAGAGGGTAGGATGGGGTGGAGCCCAGAGAGGTCGCTATGAGGACCCTAAGAGGTGAGACCCTCTCGAATTCTGAAGGAGGGGTTCCATTTTAGACTTCAGAGCTTGCCCAGAACCCCCGGTTCCTTCCCCCACCCAGGGCAGAGACAGCCCCCGACTGCCATTTGAGCTGAGCATGTGTGGATGTCAATCCAGCAGCCCCTCTTCCAGGCCCCCTCCCCAGCCCTGCAGGGCTCAAATTACTCCTGGCCTTTCCTAAATGGCACTAGTTCCTCTTTAACCTTTGCAAAAGGGGAATATAATCCCGGGGAGGGCAGAGACCCTCCCCCATTTTGAGCCCTTCCCCTGCTCCTCCCCAGGGGTTGAATTAAAAATAGGGGCTTTTTGTTGGGGGACAGAGAAAAAGGAGAGGCAGTCATTGACCTTTGGGAAGGGGGCTTTAGGCTGTAGTGGGCACTTGGCTGCCAGCCCCGCGTGGAGGGGGAGGGTAGAGAGGTAGGAGAGAGGCGGGGCTGGCTGGAGGACAGGGTGACTGGGAATAAATGCCCAGCCTGAGAGAGGGTGAGCTGACACTGTCCCAGCTGCCACCTAGACTCAGAGCTCACCCAAAGCCCCCAGCCGAGACATACAGGTCTGGGGAATCTTCCAGCTCTAGGGGATGGGAGTGGTAAAAGGTGAGGGTGGTGGCGGCTTGGAGAAAATAAGGAAAAAGTCAGCTTTCCTTTGCCCCCTCCTAGGACTGGGGTTTCTTAAGACTGGAGGAGTTGGAGCAAGCAGGATGGGGTGCCTAAAGATAGGGAAATGAGGCTGTGAAGAGAGGCAGGCAGAGATGGATAGAGAAGGGTAGTTACAACTGGAGCCAGGTGGAGAATTTGGGGCCCCTGAGGATCTGAAGAAGACTGAGGAGCACAAAAATGAAAACCAGAGTTACAGCAGAAGATTTGAGGACTAGGGAGCCATGGAGAACAGACTGCTTGACTAGAAGGGTGGAGGGACAAGGCACAAATGCAACTTTTTGGGAGAAGAAGTTCAGGCAGCGGTGGAATCACTGGAGTTATAAAAGAGAGGCCCCTGGATTCTTAGGATGGGATGGGAGGTGGAATAGGAGCTGTTCTGAGTGGGGGAAGGGCTGTGCCTGCCTCTTTGGTCTGTGACCTTTTTGTGGGATATTTTTAGCTCCATCACCTGCCTTCTTAGGGTGGGGAAGACTCTTAAAGGGCAAGGGATTTGGGGTTCCTTAAGGGATCAACTATCTACACTCATTCACCCTCTTGTCCTGCAGCCATGGCCATGCAGAAAATCTTTGCCCGGGAAATCCTGGACTCCAGGGGCAACCCCACGGTGGAAGTGGACCTATACACAGCCAAGGGTAACACAGACCCATTGAATTGGTTTGCCTTGGAAGAAGACCCCAACGCCATCCGGCCTTTGCTCTTCAGCTGTCCCACATCCTCAATTTCTCTGAGATCCCCTTCCCCAGATGTCTTCCCAGGCTTTCCTCTTCCAACCTGGTTCCCCTGCTGGGAGATGCACTAGTCAGTCTGCACTGCCTCTGCCACTGGGCTCAGAGAGGAGACCTTGGTCCTTTGTGGGTGGATGGGACTCTCTGTGATCTTCCAATTCTTCTCATCCCAGGCCGATTCCGAGCAGCTGTGCCCAGTGGAGCTTCCACAGGTATCTATGAAGCTCTGGAACTAAGAGATGGAGACAAATCTCGATACCTGGGCAAAGGTGAGGAAAGACCCAACACTGGAAGAGCCTGTGAGGGGTGATTTCAGGATATGAGTCCACAATGTCTGCTTGGGGTGGAGGACTGGAACTCAAAGCTCTTGAAGACCTGGGGTCCACAGGAAGAGACCTGATTGAGTTGGAGATCTGAACCCCCTCCTCCGGCCTCTCTAGGTGTCCTGAAGGCTGTGGAACACATCAACAAGACTCTGGGTCCTGCTCTGCTGGAAAAGGCAAGTTGGAAGAGCCTGTCCCTCTTACCCCCACCTCACCCCACCACTCTTGCCACCTCATCCCAAGTAGTCCATGCTTGGGAGAGGCTAACCATCTGTCTCTCCAAAATACCTGCTCTTCTTTCTCTTGCACGTGCCCTGACTCTTGAGAAATCTGACTTCTGCTCTTCCCTCCCCCAACTTGCCCATCCAGAAACTAAGCGTTGTGGATCAAGAAAAGGTTGACAAATTTATGATTGACCTGGATGGGACTGAGAATAAATGTGAGTGAAGGGCTAGGGATAGGTGAAGGTATGGGATGGTGGGTAGATGGGAGAGAGACCATGGGGCTGAGGTCTGGTTAGGATTATTACTGTGTCTCGTATTTGTGGGCACACTGCAGCTGGATGGACTTTTATTCTTTCCATAGGCATTTCCTGATCCCTGCTCTGTGCCAGGCCTGGGCCAGCTGTGGACATAGATGTGAAGCTGACACATTCCCCTGGGGTGGGGGCTCCTTGAGCACCTCAGACCACAGGGGAGAGAGATCTGTTAACAAACTCTTAAGGGCCAGTAGTTTGGAGTTCTTGATCCTTCCTGGGGTGTCTAGAGGGGACTTTTTTTTTTTTTCCGAGAGAGAACGACACTGATTTGTTGTTTCACTTATTTATACATTCATTGGTTGAATCTTGTATGTGCCCTGACCAGGGATTGAACCTGCAACTTTGACATATTGGGACCACGCTCTAACTAACTGACCTGTCTGGTCAGGGCCAGAGGGGATGTTTGAGGAGATGACCCCAAACTCTGGGGGAGAAGCTCTTACCCTTTCTTTGTGCTTGCTTCCTCTAGCCAAGTTTGGGGCCAATGCCATCCTGGGAGTATCCCTGGCCGTGTGCAAGGCTGGAGCAGCTGAGAAGGGGGTCCCACTCTACCGACACATTGCAGATCTTGCTGGGAATCCAGACCTGGTTCTCCCAGTCCCTGTGAGTACAGACGCCCTGCCAGATCTCACAGTGACAGAATTGCCCCATCCAGCAAGAAGTACATAACCAGTCCATGGAAAGTTCACCTTCCGTACCCAGCTCCAAAGATAGGGTTTCCTGAAATGGAACCTCTCCTGCTACATTTTTGCCCTTCCTTCTTTCCTACAATCCAAACCTTCCCTTAAGCCTCCCTGCTTTTTCCCCTTGATGTAACTCAGCTCATTCTCATTCCAGTCCTAGGCTCATTAACTCCAGCTTCTTTTTCTGCCTTCTACCCCAACCCCCAAATCAGCAGAGAGCTTCTTTATGGCAAGGATCTTGGCATTTCTGTGTGTCTTCTTTAATCCTCATAAAACCAAATTCCCTCTTATGGAAATCCTTTGCATTTAATGTCAACAATAATATTACAAAGACTGAACCTATGAACAGCTTAATACAATAAAAGTCTCAAAAAATTATTTTACAATTTATTGTTACTTACTAGGCAGATTGTATAAGAGCACCAGCTCTGGAGATAAGCTGCTGGGTTTAAATCCTGGCCTTGCCTGGAAATCATGTGATCTTAGGCAAGTTATTTAACCACTCTGTGCCTCAGTTTCCTCATCTCTAAATGGGGGGTAGTTATAGCACCCAGTTCATAGGGCTGTTTTGAGAATGAAATGAGCTAATAGAATGTATGTAAAGCACTTAGAGCAGTGCCTGGCCTGGCCTGTAGTATGTGCTATATCAGTGTTAGCTATTGTGTAGCAGGCATGCTAAGAACTCTACATTCAATTTCTCTAATTTTCAGCATGAGATTCTGTAGGGAAGCAGGTGGTATTCCCATTAGAGAAATGAGGAAAGAGGCTCTGAGGAGTAAAATTACTCCTCCTAGATAACTCAGCTAGTAAGTAAGGAAGCCAAGATTCCACCTTGACCCCTCCTCCCCAACTCTGCCTGATGCCTCACACCCTGGCCCAGGTCTGAACACCCACTCCTCCTCTCAGGCCTTCAATGTGATCAATGGGGGCTCCCATGCTGGAAACAAGCTGGCCATGCAGGAGTTCATGATTCTGCCTGTGGGAGCCAGCTCCTTCAAGGAAGCCATGCGCATTGGCGCTGAGGTCTACCACCACCTAAAGGGAGTCATCAAGGCCAAGTATGGGAAGGACGCCACCAATGTGGGTGATGAGGGCGGCTTTGCACCCAACATCCTGGAGAACAATGAGGGTCAGTGTGAGCAGTCTGAGGGGCAGAACCCCTGGGTCCTCACAGAGGAAGGGGCTGTGGAGATAGGGTGTACTAGAGCCTCAGGCCTTCTCTTGTCCTTCTAGCCCTGGAGCTGCTGAAGACAGCCATCCAGGCAGCTGGCTACCCAGACAAAGTGGTGATTGGTATGGATGTGGCGGCGTCTGAGTTCTATCGCAATGGGAAGTATGATCTTGACTTCAAGTCACCCGATGACCCCTCACGGCACATCACTGGGGAGAAGCTCGGGGAGCTGTACAAGAGCTTCATTAAGAACTATCCTGGTAAGAACCCCCCAGGTGTCCCAGTGCACTTGCCCTAGTACCTGGCAACTGCTCAACACACTGATTTCAGGGCCTCCATTGCCACAAGCTCTGTCCTTCCAATCCTTAGCACCTTTGCATTCTCCATCCAAACTCTTCTGACTTGTCACCCCTTCATGAGGTCCTCAAACCCTTAACCTGACTGCCTCATCCCTCACCAGTGGTCTCCATCGAAGACCCCTTTGACCAAGATGATTGGGCCACCTGGACCTCGTTCCTCTCGGGTGTGGACATCCAGATTGTGGGAGATGACCTCACAGTCACCAACCCTAAAAGGATTGCCCAGGCTGTTGAGAAGAAAGCCTGCAACTGCTTGCTGCTGAAGGTCAACCAGATTGGCTCCGTGACTGAATCCATCCAGGCGTGAGTGCCTCCTGGCCCTGGGGTGCACCACAGCCTTCCTCCACCTGCGCTCTGTCCCCCCCCCCACCCCCGCCCCACTGCAGCCCTGCTCTCAGACTCCAAGTGTAACTGCTGTCCCCTGGTTCCTGACCCATCCCACTCTCCTGACCTCAAGCCTTTGACTAACTCTTGGCTTGACTTCAAGAGCTTTGTCACTGCCATCCTCCTTCCCACCTCATACCATTCTTTTCTCCTAGATTCTGCCCTTCTTTCCACAAATATCTCAGGAACCCAAGATCAAGATCAGGAATCTCCTTGTACTTTCGTCATCACCCTCCCACCAAGGGCCCATTCCCCACAACAGAAAAGCCCCATCCAGCCCCTGGCTTTCTAAGGAGGTTCCATTAGGCCTTATTGAGTGTCCTCTCTACCTAGCTGCAAACTGGCTCAGTCTAACGGCTGGGGAGTGATGGTGAGCCACCGCTCTGGGGAGACTGAGGACACATTCATTGCCGACCTCGTGGTGGGGCTCTGCACGGGACAGGTACTCATGGCTACCCTCTGTTGTGTTAGAACAAGTTTTCTTGGGATCCCTGGCCTCCTTCCCAAGTAGAATGACACCAGAGGCTGCTCCTCAGGACCACGCCCAATCCCTTCTCCCCTCATGCAACCCTTGAAATCCCTCTTCCCTCCTCAGATCAAGACTGGTGCCCCATGCCGCTCAGAGCGTCTGGCCAAATACAACCAGCTCATGAGGTACAGTGGGTGCAGTGTGCCTGGGTGTGGGAGGTGAGGGCTGTTGGGCTGGAAGGGTACAGCTCTGACTTGGTCTGCCTTCTAGGATTGAGGAGGCACTCGGGGACAAGGCTGTTTTTGCTGGACGCAAGTTCCGTAACCCGAAGGCCAAGTGAGAAGCTGGAGGCCCCAAGACCCCACAGGACAGATGTAGGCCTTCAAGCCCTTCTCCCTGAAATAAACACTGGTACCAATGGAGTCAGTAGTGTGGGAGCTCCTTTGTGGGATGGAGATGTTGATCTCTGGACTGGGAAAGACAGGAGGTGGGGCAGGAAAGGGAGAACAGATGTATAACCTGCTGAGACAAAGAGGAAGTGAGGGCCTGATCAAAAAGGAACTTCCAAAGTTCACATTTTGGAAGGAGGCTGGGGGAAGCAGGTGCCACATGCAAAATGAAACTGGAGGCACTGACAGAACATGAAACAGAACAGGAGAAGGGGGGTGGAGGGTCTGACATCACCATGAGGGAAAAGCTGTGTCAGACCTGCAAGTTGAAGTACACAGTCTGTAGAGTGTGCTGCACTGTCGACATCAAGAGCTTTGTAAGGATGACAGTGAAAACCAGAGCAGCTACCACATCTGTGGAGATTGAAGATCTGGAACTGTTCTTGGGAATAGTCTTATCAGTTACATCATCATCCTCATTTTATGGGTAAGGAAACTGAAGCACAAGAAAGTCAAATACCCCACCCAAGATAAAAGAGTTAGTAACTCACAGAGCCAGGATCCAAAGCTAGGTAGGCCATTTGGCTCCAGCCATTGTGCTCTGAAAATACTATCTCTTATGAAAGTGCCAATATTTGGCTATCTCTGGCCTACACAGACAACAATTTTATACTGCTCAAGCTGAAATCACTTCTCTTCTTCTCCAGGACCCATGTCTTTCTCTGCTCAAACAAACCGGGACATTGGGTCAAACAGTGTTTATTGAATGTAAAGTAACCTCATCCCCATGGGGAAGAAAGTTCAAAGGAGAACAGAGAATAATACGGATTAAATACCCACCTGTGCATTCACACTCTCTTGCGCACACACATACATACACCACATACATATCCAAGCTTTAACAGTGACAAATCAAACACCTGCTTCCTCCAGCCTAAGTAAGTGATGGCTGTTAGGAGGTGGTTCAGAAGTGGGGCTCCAGAATGGGTTCTAATAGCAGCAACCTTGTCCCTCTCTGCCCTCTGCCCTGCCCCCAGGGAGCTGGGGTGCCTAGGAGGTAGGTGGCAACTCTTCCCCACTCTGCCGCAGACGCTTCTTGGCTCGGATCTCATTCATGGCCTCTTCAATGGAGCGTGTGTCCCTCTTGTTGGCCACAGGCACTGGGGGCAGAGGGAAGGTGGGGAGGACCTGGGATCCCTGTGCCTTAGCCCTCCCTCCCCTGCCCATTTAGTGCTCCTCTCCCCTGTCCTCCATAGCCCCTACTGTGGCCTCACCACAGCCATAGGTCTTGTTGGCCTGTAGCATATGGGCGGCATCCTTGGCTGCCCCCTTGCCGATGAGGTGGCTGTACTTGTCCTTGTAGTCGCTGGTGGGGCTCACCACCACAGGTCCCTGCTGAGCTTCTTCCTCCTCCTGCCGCTGGGCCAGCTCCTAGGGGTGCAAATGTGGGGCACTTATCCTAAGGGGCCTGACCCCAAACCCTCCCAGGTGGTGGGCTGAAAGGCTCTAGGGACTGCCAGGAATAACTCACCTTCAGCTTCCGTTTCTCTTCAGCCTTCTGGGGGTCCCACTCCTCTCCACGACGATAGGAGTCCAGCTCTTCATCTGAGGGTGCAAACTCCTGGAGAAGAAGCGATGATGGGGTCAAGGTTCCATAAACACGTTTCATCTCATTTCTCTCCCCCAGAGGGGTACAGGAGAGAGTGGGGGACTCAGGCCTTTCACCTTTTTGAAGATCATAACATAGCGACATTCATCGTCTTCCCCAAAGGAGAAGGATGTCAGGCCAGCCACTTCCACCACATCGTGTCTGGGAAAGGAAGACAGAGGCAAAAGACTATGTAGAGCCATAAGGAGGCCTTGTACCCTCCTCTTGTGAAATTCCTTGCTGGACCTTTCATGCCACCCTAGCCACCCTTTTCCTGCCTCCCCAAGCCCCAGACACTCACAATATGCTCCTCTCTATCTTGTTCATCGGCTGAAACTTTTTCTTGATCTGCCCACTGTCTTGGATGAAATCTGACACCTCTTTCTCCATCTTGGGAGAGGGAAATGGGAAGAAGATATGAGATGATGGCTCTGCCCAATATCCCTTTCCCCGGCTGGGCCAATGAGCCTTCGCCTCCCCATATCTATCCCAGCCTCCATGCCATTGCCTTGCTGGCTTCATCTCTCTTGAGACATTTGCAAAAAAAAACCCACAAAAACTGAGTTCTAATTCTAACTTATTGGATGTCCTTCCTGAGGCTGCCTTTGATCTCTCCAGTTGTTCTCACCCTTTTACGAAACTCCACTTTCTGCTGTTTTTCTTGCTCCTGTAGTTTCTTCAGGCGGGCAGCCTGCTCTGGGGGTGAGAAATGGCAGCATGAGGCCAGGGGCAGAAGCATGAGTGGGGAGAGTTTGTAAGGCTTCAAAGGAGGTCTGGTATCCACTGGGAAGTATCAGGCTGGGAAGGTAGGGTTACTATTTATTCACCAAGCATTTATTGATGTTTAAACCTAGAGCTCTGCTAGACCCTGGAGCACCAAGATCGTTAAGACATAGCTTTGCCCTTCAGAGCTCAGTTTAGTGGGAGTAACAAAGATTAGAATCATGCTTAACCTCATTTCCCAACCTCACTGGGGAAAGCAATTAACAAACATTTATTTAATACCCACAATATACAAACAACTATAAGACACCTAGGGAGATGAAGGACTAAGCCCTGGCCTTAAAGAACTTATTATCTCATTGTCTACATAGGAAAGGGGAAATTATCTAACTTCCTATATTTTGTAAACCCCTGGCCCCCACTACTTCTCACTTCTACAGACAGGATGAAGCTGAAAGGCCTAATCTGACACCCTTCTCCTTCGTGAGTGTAGGTGTTCAAAGTCAGCTATAGAGGAACTTCCCATCCTTGCATCTTAATGTCCCCTCTCCTCTCTTCTGCCATTTCAAATCCTTTATATCCTTATGGCCCACTTCTTCCACAGGATCTGAATACCTTCAGCTGCACTGACCTCTTCCTATTTTTCTAATCACTCTATGCCTTTGCACATGTTGTTCCTTCTGCTTGAAATGCTTTTCCTCCTCTTGCAAACTTTGAAATCCACCATGAGTCAGAGTTACTCACTTCTTCCTCTGGGGCCCACACACATTCAGACATCCATTATTGCATGTGCTGAGAACAAATGTAATTTAATTGTTTGTCTCTCCTACCAGACTATAAACTCTTAGGAGGCAGGGACCCTCTTCATCTCCTATCCAGTTATTCCCTGTGGCCCCAGAGCCCAACAGCTTAGGAGCTCTCATCTCTGTGACAGCAAGGGCTCTGACCATTGGTGTATCTCATCGTGGTCACTGAATGTTCACTAACTGGTTCATGAATCTTCTCTCCGTATCTGAGGAGGTGGCATAAGATTATAGTTAAGAAGGTAGGCTTAAAACTCACACCTGGGTTTAAAACCCTGCCACTTAGTAAGTGACTAAACTCTGAACTTCAGCTTGCTGATCTGTCAACTGCCACTGGTGATTCCCACCTAGACAGTCATGGTGAGCATGAAATAATTCCAGTTGCCAGTTCCCATTATGTGCCCTCCTTCTTCAGAGCTTTCAAATACACATCTCTGCTTGTTACACTTTGCTTGCTCCCCATCGCTTAACTGAATTATCTGTTCTTCAGATTTCAGCTCACTGCAGACTGGGTTAAGGACCTCTAGGTAGCCACTCTCATAACAATTATTTTTCTTTCGGAGCACTTAACAAGTTGGTTATTAAATTTCTGCTGTGTGATTATTTCATCAACGCGCCATTTCATCAATGCTGCAGACTGAGCTCCTGAGAGTACCCCTGGCCCGTAGCAACCGTTCAGTAAATAATGGTATTTTGGTATTAAGCAGCACTTAATGAGCGGCTTTGAAGGCATCCAGCCTGCCCTGGCTCCCCTTGGGCGGGTGCACCTGGGAGCGGGTGTCTGGGATGGGCTTGTCCGTGGTCTCAAGGCCCGCAGGGTTGGGGGCTGGGGTCCTCCCCAAGGCAGTCATTCTGTCAGACTCATTCACTCATCACAGCCAAGAGCAACCGAGAGGAAGCCTGTACCTTCAGGCCGGCCGCGCCCTACGTTAGCAACCCGAACTCCTGAGCATGCCTGCCTGCAGGGAAGTTACTCCGAGAACACAGGCGGGGAGCCTATAGCCAACTGGACCGGGCAGAGGCATTCTCATCTCTCCAATCAACACCTCAACCCGCCTGAGGAATTAGGAATGTAAAGCTACAGATGACAGAAGAATTGGAAACAGGCAGAAAAGACTGGGTTAAATCAAGTAGGAGGGATATAAGGCAATAGAAAGAACCCAGCAACCAATTGGAGGTGCTGGAGGTGGGTGGGCCGGAGGATAATCCTTAATAGGTAGACCTTTAAGTTAAAATAGCTAATAGAGATAAAAAGGATTGAGGATGGGCGTGTTCTGGACCCAATCAGAACGGGAATGGGTCGTGGGACACTCCGGACAGATAGGAGGGGCTGAGTGGCCGAACACACCCTCCTGCCACCTGAAGGCGGGCCAACGAACACCAAGGGATTGGGTGGGGCCAGAGGCAGCCTACCAATCAGAGCACGCCATCAGTGGACAGGCGGGCCTATCAGCGAATGGAAAACAAGGTCTGAGAGGCCAGACTAGGAAAAGAGGCATGAAGGGGGCGCTAGGCTTAGCGTAGCCAATCACCGCCCGCTACCAACAGTAGGCGGGTAGGCCGGCAGTCCTTGTAGGGACTGGGGGGTCTCTGAAGGGGCCTGTGAGGGGTCTTTCAAGGTTGAAGAGGCAGCACTGTCTAAAGAAGGAAGAGTGCGGTCCTGAGAAATGGGTGAAGAAAAGCAGATGTTAATTTAGGATCCTCACCTCGGGCTTTGCGCCGACTCTCCTGGTCACCGAGGCTGGGTGGCTTTTCCATGGAGCTCAGGATGGAGCCCAGTAGGTCCGCCATCTTGGGAGTGACAGAGAGGGGGCGGTGCGTCTTAAAGGGAAGGGCGAAATGCCTTTAAGGCCGGAAACACGTCGGAGGTCGAAAGTTTCGTACAGGTCCACTGGCGCTGATGTGACCCCAGTGCGCATGTCAGCCTTCTGCCAACCGAGGCCCCGCTCCTGCCTGGCCCCGCCCCCCACCCCTCTCCGGAGACAGAAGTCGGAGACTGGCTGGTACAGCGATGTTTAATGGCAATTTGTAGAAACCAAGCCCATGCACAAGTAGAAAGTGCTCGTGGGGCCGCAGGAGGCCCCAGCCGCTCCCGGGAACCACAAGCGCGGCCGTGCAGTCCTCCCCGCGGCATCTTAAATAGATTCTTCTTAATTATACTCTGTATGTTACATATTTACAAGCCCCCTCCCACTGGGGCATGGGATGGGACTCCGCAAAGCGTTCCTATATACAGTGCCCCCCCCCCCGTTTGGCCCCAAGGTTGGTGGCCAAGAGTCAGAGTGACACGGGGGGGGGGGGCGGTGGCGGGGAGGGGGTAAGATAGGGCCAGAATGGGAGGAAACAGACGCAAACATGCGGAGTTGGATGGGGGTACGTTCAGCCCTGAAACACGAGGGGCCGGGGCCAGCGCGCAGCGAAGGCAAAGGTGTGGCCAGGCTGATACATTCAGAGACGCCTCGAACAAATAAATAAGGCAAGTCAGGAAAGGGGTGAGGTGGGTGCAGGCAGGGAGGGAGCTGTGGAGAAGGGGCAGGCAGGGCTCCGGAGGTCACAGCTGAAGATGCAGGTGTGTGGGGCGTCAGTCTTGTGGAGCCAGGGACCAATAGAGAGAGGGCGTAACCTGGAGAGAAGGGGAGCTGGAGAGTGGTGGAGGGAGTTGCGCACTTTGGAGGGGGCGGTGGGTAAGAGACCTAGGGGACTCCAAAGTGACGGAGAAAGCTGCCGACAGGGGGCTCCTCCTCCCCGAGAGAGCCCTCTCCCTTAAGACTGCAAGAAGCGGCCTCCAGGGTGGGGAGAGGTCAGGTGGCCAGTCCAGGTTGGGGAAGCCCTTCCAGCTCCTGGTTCTGCTTCAGTTCCCTCATCCTGTAGAGACAGGAAAGAAGTCAGAGGAGACCAGCAGATCTGGGGAGGTAGAGTGATGGAGTTGGCAGAGCAAAATCAGCAAATGAATACCTGTGTCGGCAGCGCCGCAGGAATCTCATGATTTTTCGGGCTGCCTGGTCCTGCTTCTTGGTGAGAAAGGAGCCTCTGATAAAAAGAAAGAAAACATGAGCCTCACAGGCACTCAGGTGTCCCCTCTCCGCAGCCCCTTAGGGACCCTAGCAAGGAAGGGCGCGGGGCAGGATGATGAGCTGGGTGTTGGGGTTTCATGGGCAATGGTCATGGATGCGGTGGGCAGGCCCAGAGGGCTTGAGGGCTGGAGGGCAGGACCCGTACTTGTTTCGGGCAGGCAGGCTGCCAGTGGGCCTGCGGCGGTAGGAGCGGTAGTGCTGCTGGATGAGCACAGCTGCTCGGCGACTTTGCTGAAACCGTTTCTGCTCATAGTAGCTTCGGAACTTGCTCTGGATCAGGATGGCCGCCTGGGTCATCTTCTTGTAGAGTGCAAACTGTAGGGGTGGGGAGGACAGACAGGTTGAAATGGAGGGACAGAAACCCAAACCCATGAGAGTCACCCCAAGTTCAGCTGATGCAGGTCTCTTTCTAATCCACATGCTCATGGAAAGGCTTGAATCATCACAGACAACCTCACACCCAGATCTCATGCCTAATACCTTAAGTGCAATCCAGGTCAGCTTGTGGAGAGAGAAGGGGAGTCAGGGTTCCAGCAGCATTCTGGATGCTCTGGGCTGGAATGGGTGGTTGGGGTGTGGGTTGGTGGGGGAGAGAAGGGTCTCACCTGCTTGTACTTCCGGTAACAGCGCTGGATCACAGCTGCTGCTACCTCCTGCTGCTCCTTCAGCCACCGGCCCTAAGGGAAAAGAAGGAAGTCTTAGCACCTAAGCGCCCACCTAATAGACACACAATCTGTTCTTCCAGCTTGCCTGAGGTCCCCTCGCCCTTCACCTCATCTGAGGCCTCTCTGGATGACTGCTCTCCCTCCCAAAGTCCTGGGAACCCACAGTGTCCCCTGACTCAAGATTGTGTAATTCATGCCCTGAGACATCCCATCCTCCTGACCTTGTACTTTCGGAAGGCCGTCTGGATGACTCGGGCTGCCTCATACAATTCCCGCTGCTCATGATCCGATAATGTCAGTAAGGCAAAATCATTCTCCATCTTGCCACTGGCAGATGCCGAGAGAAACTCTGCCCAAGAAGGTGCTGGAGGGACAGCCAGGCGACCCCGCTCCAAAGGCAGTTCGCTGTAGGGTAGGGAGAAGGCAAGTCATAGGGCATGTGAAGTCCCTCTACTCCTGCCTAGGGGTTGCTGTAAAGGGAGACCCCCAGCAACAGAGCCTGTAGAGCGTGATTTCAGAGCTCATCAGCCAGTTCCAATACCCTTCTTAAAGGCCCCTGGCGTGTGCCAGAATGGAGCTCTGGCTATGGGGAAGATGTCTTCCCCCTTCCCATCTTCCCTTGAAGAAGAATTGAGGCTTTGTCCTAAGCTGGTCACCTGGGAGGGGCAGAGCTGGGGAAATGGTCCACATTCTCCAGGTAGCTGGCCAGCCAGGACATGGTCTCGCTGAGCCCCAGGGCCCCTGTCCGATCCCTCATTGGAGCTCCAGCCTCAGGCAACCCCACAAAGCCCTCTCGTTTAATCCGCTCTGGTGTGGCTTCGATGATCTGCTTGGCCAGTGAGATCATGTCCACCTGGATGGAGAAGTTGGGTGAGCCTTGAGGAGTCCCAACTGCCAGATGTTCCTGCCCTGACATCAAGCTGTAGCCTCAGTCCACTTCCTATCTTGTTCTTCCTCTCACCACCAGATGAGTCCTCAGGGACTGGTGTCCTTTCTAACCCTGTCTTTATTGGCCACTGTTCCGGATTCATTCATTTATACTTATTGGGCTTCTACCTGTGTTGAGACATTGTGGAGAACAGAGGATAGGAAGGACATACTCCAAATAGAGGTCCAAGAGCTGAGCAAATGAAGGATTTAGCTTTCAAGGCTGACTGCCCACTGTCCCGCCCAGCCCTGGCCATGCATGCTGACCAGCACATCCTGCCCACAGGCTTGGCCTTCAGCTTACCGACCACATGACACCCTATGGCTTCAGCCCTGAAGCCTGCAGCACTTCCTGCTGCCCACATGTAACAGCCTACCTTGTGGAGGTCTCTTAAGTTTTTTGTATTTATAATGCTATCCAATTAATCTGTTCACCTCCGTAAAGCAGATATGTCCTCGGACTCTTGCTGCTACACTTTTACTCTCTCATTTACTTATTCAACCAGACTTTCTTTTAGCTTTTACCATGTGTAAGTCTCCTTTTCACCAAAGGTCATTGCCAGATACCTCCATCTTGTCAACAGTCCTCCCAACTTCTCTCCATCACTCTGGTTCCCTAAGAAGCTTGTCTCTTCATGGATTAACAGGTAAGCCCTACAGTCCAGCTCTAATTGAAGACATTCCCCAGAATTTTTAACCTCTGCTGCCTCATGATTTCTGAGTTAAGCTCTGATAGGAGCTAAGCAAAGGATTATCTTGTTTGTCCAAAAATGAGGGTAAATGACCCCTTCTTCCCAAACTAAAGTAAGACTCAGTCTGTTTCATGGACTAGTTGGCCTCACCCCACCCCTGCACCCCACTCTTTCTAGTCCTCATAGTTCCATCAGCGCAAGTGGTACCGGGATTACATCCACAGCCGGTGGGCTGTAAACTTCCTCTGGAGCAGCCCCAGCATCCGGAGCTGATGGGAGAGGAGGTGGTGAGGGTGGGGGCCCTTTGGGGTTGGTGGCTTCATAGTCCATGAGGAGTAGGGGGGCCTCCGGGGCACCAGAGGAGAGTTGGCTTGGGACCATCTCCATAATAATCTCAGAGGCGGGCAGAGGAGCTGGGGGAGGACTCCCATCTGGGGCACTCGAATAGGCTGAAGTGACAGAGAAAGTGCCATCCGACAGCTCCGAGGGTGAGGAGACACTGCTCAGACCTGTAAGGGAAGGGGGTGAGGGCATCAGGAACTATTTGCCATCCCTTGAGTCACCGACCTGCCCCATCTCTGCTCTCAGTCTCTCTGTCCTTGCTAGTATTATCTTCCCATCCAGCCCTCCTCTTCAGTTTCCCTCCTCCTCTCATACTTCCTATCTCCCACTCTTCAGTTTCCCCCCTGGCCTATCCTTCTACTCACATCTCCCTCTTAAAAAGATTAGGGGCAACCCTCACCAGTGTCTGGGCTGGAGGAGGGGGGCGACTGGGCAAGTGGGGGCTCAGCTGAAGCTTCCTGTCTCTGCAGCTCCTCCAGGCAGCGAGCAAGGCGCACATGACCCCGGGAATGAGCCACAGACAGGGGGAGACGGCCCAGAGAGTCAGGAATGCTCAGTGCCTGTCGGTTCCAACGGAAAAGGAGCACAGCAGCTTCCAGGTGTCCTAGGGCACAAGCCCACATCTAAGGAGAGGGGCAGGGAAAGGACAGAAGGAATAGGGGGACAGAGGAGGAGATGAGGCCTGGGGCCCTTTCTCCGGGTGGCTACATCTTCAGTCCCTTGCCCTCCTCACTCCTGCAGGAGATCATCCCTTTGAAGCATGCTTCCCATTTCCTGTTGGCCCACATTCACTCAGAAATCCAGCATCCTCACCAGAGGGGTGCAAGAGAAATGATCCACGTTGAGCGGGTCAACCTCTTGCTCTAAGTCCAAGCTTCCGGTCTCCACACTTCTGGAGGGTTTGGGAAAGGAATATTAAAGCCGAGTCAGGGAAAAATTGGGAACATCAGAACTGAAGGGACAGGGAAACAAACTGTCTAGAGGCACTACAGTCGTGGGATGAGGCAGTCAAGAGGTGAATAAACATAAGGAGGCCAAGAGTCAGTGTTGTAACTCGGGATACTACAGTTCTGCCCACTGCAAATATTACAGTCCCTCTTCCTTCCCAATGACCCCAACTCCCTCTTGGAAGGGCGCTAGTCCCCCTCAGTCCCCTGGTACTTCTGTCCCAGTGGCTGCCCAGCCCCCTCCCTGTTGCCCCTGCTCACCGCCACTGGCTCAGGGTCTCGATGAGGCGGGCGTAGCCCTGGGCAGCAGCCAGGTGCAGAAGGCTCATGCCCCGGAAGGGGCTTCCGTGGGCCAGACGTTCAGGACCCCTCCAGGTGGAGCGTGGGATCATGCTCTCTACCAAGACCACCACCCGTGCCTCGAACCCCGGCCCCTGGCCTTCATCCTGCAGTACACACACCCTGATGCAGAGAGCTGAGCATCTGGTCTTCCGGCTTCGGATGGCTTTGGCCATCCCATACCTGTCCTCTCAGCTTCTAATTCTGCCCCCTCCCACACCTCTCACTCCAGGTTCCCCCCACCCAGACCTCTTATGGCCCATCAGTTCTCCCAGTTCAAGTTCCTGGGTGACCTCCACTCCCACAGCCCACTTTCTCCAGACCCCTGGCAGCCAGACCTCACACACCCTTGCCCATGTTGTGCCTTCATGTGGCTCAGATCAGTGCCATATATCCCCAGATGGCTTCTCCCCTTCAGAACCCAGAGTTCTTTCCCAGTCTTCTTCCTTCAAAGACTCAGAACCCACAGAGCACCGAGCCCCAACCCTCCTGGCCCCCTCCCCCACCGTCTCCTTCACCTCCACCCTTCTTCAGACCAGAAATAGTCTGAAGCCTGTCACGCCAAGAGGGTGCCCAGAATAGCCACTCTTGCCACAGGGCGGGGGTGGGAGCAGGGTGACATCAGGGATTAGGGAGGAGGGCTGGCTGAGGAGGCTGGGGACCGGAGAGTGAGAAGTCACACACTGGAACCATTTTCTTTAGGAAGACCCTCCCCCTGTTCACTGTAGACCTCCCTCATGGAAATACCTGAATTGGAGGCACATTAGGACCCTGGCAGGGTGCCTGCCCAGCTGCTGCGATCTCTGCCATCCGCTTCTCCATCTGCTCCAGTCGCTCCAGTATGGACATCCGGAACTGGTTGTCTGAGGGGGAATGGGGATGGGAGCCTTAGGGGGCAGGGCCTGGGTGATGCCCAGAACACCAGAACTGGATCTATCCTGGGATCTCAGAGGTGAAGTCACAGAATCATATTCTTTCCTCTTCCCCCAAACAACAGCCCCTTTACCCACCCACCTTTGAAATACAGCCCACTGGGACTCAGTCCTTAAGCTAGGGCTCTTAACACTACTCACGGACCTAGGAGCAGAATCCAGAACCACAATTGTGTCCTTGAGGGCACAGAGACACTAGGAAATCCCACATAGCATCCAGCCCCAAACTGCCCCAGATCATACACACACATGCATTCCCCCAGCCTCCTCCTAGGTGAACTGTTCTGTCAGTTCTAATTGCCCCAGACACTACCTTTGTCCCCCATGCTGGGACTGAAGGACTCCAGGGTCCCTGCTCTCTGTTAACCGCTGCCCAAAGAGCTTAGGGACTGTGACTTGAAAAGCACTGCCCTCTTCTCCTGGCCCCCCACAGCTGTCCACAAAGAGGATGGTGGGGAGGGAACGTGACAGAGATGGATAGCCATGTCCATTCCTCCTCCTCTCCCCACCCCATGCACAAATACACATGCACACACACACATCCCAAGCTATATCTGTCCCCTCTTGAGATCACACAAGGACAAGGAGGCGAGGTGGGAGGGGATCAGAGCATGGAAAAACAAGCACAGAGAAACAGGGTGGAGGTCAGGGATGTTCTGAGATGCTAAGCAGAGGGGGATGAAAGTACAGAAGTGATGGTGGGGAGGAAGGTGGAGAATGATGGGCAGAAACTCTGGTATAACAGAGAGGAGAAAGAGCTGAGAGGATAAACAAGGTGAAGAGAGGAGAGACGGGACAAAGGAAAGCTGGGGACTGTACCAAACAAGCAACAAGGAAGAGAAGAGGAACAAGGTAAGACCCTGGTCCAAGGAGGAATGGAAAGAAGAGTGAGGGAGACAACCTACAGGAGAGACGGTATGACACAGATTAGGCAGGGACACGTAAGGTGAAAAGCAGTCACAGCAGGACAGACAGAACAGGCCTGGGAGACCTGGCAGGACTGCAAGGTCAGCTGCAGGGCAACCCACCCACTTTGTGAAGGGGCAGGAGGCTCTGAGGGCAAGGCAGGCCAAGGGCCAGCAGAGCCACGAGCAATGGAAAAGAAGCAGGGATGGAGAGAGAGACACTCAACAGGGTGGCAGCAGAACCGAGAAACTAAGAGGCAACAACAGAGACACCCAGAGGAGAAGACGGAGAAGTGCAAATCTTGAGAAAGAAGCAGGAGCAGAGAGAAGCAATTCTCAAAGCCACAGGAGGGATAACCAGTAAAAAGAACAGACACAGTTCTAGACTTAAATAAATACACACACACACACACACACGTGTGTGCATGCATCTCTGTGTATCTGAATAAGGCCATATGTTTGTATGAGAAAGTACACTGTGATATTAAAGTAGTAGATTATTTACTGAGTCATCCTATAGGCAGTTTTCATTTTTTACTTTGTGTTTTTCTGTAATTTATAAATTTCTTATAATGAGTCCCTATCTTTATAGAAGGGAAAGCAATAAGAAAATCGAAATACATGTGTATATACATGTATATGTATGTATAATACATACATACTCATGCTCGTTCCATACGTATTGCTCTAGACTCTATCCCTACTCTGCCTCTTGGCCTTGCTTACCTAAATCCCATCCTTCGTGACGGAGAGGATAGGGAAGAGCTGGGACAAAGATGGTCCCAAGATTTACAGGGAAGAGAAGGTAGGAGAAGTTTGCTGCTGCATTTAGAAATGACCATGAAGCAGGAGGTGAGGAAAGGCTAGTAGAGGTGGGCTAGGTGGTGGCCACCTGAGTGCTAAGGGGTCCAGGAGCCTGTCATCCTCAAAGGTTGTGGGGCCCAATACTTGGGGTCGGAGGGCTAGGTACTTACCATCTAGTGACAACCAGTCAAGCTGAGTACTAGGCAGTGACAGGAATCGGCGGGCTCGATACTCAAAGAGCACAGAAGCAGAAAGGGGTCCCTCCCGCCCGGCCACCTGCAAAGATACCAGCCCTACCTCATGGGCTGGGGAGGGCAGAATCAGTGAGAAGAGCTCTCTTTCCCCAGCTCCTTCTCTGGGCCCGTGTTAGAGCCAGAGAGGGCCATTTCATATTGAGCTCCCCGGCTTCCCTGCTGTGGGCCAAAAGGGTTCTGGCTTCAATGGCCTTGGCACTAGCTGGGAAGGAGTTCCATTCATTTGAGAACTTAACATCTGCTATGGGCCAGAGACCCCTTGGACTCTAGACCCTGTAGTTAAGAATGTTTGTTATTCAGCACCAAGGCCTGAAAGCTGAGGGTCAAGAGACACCTATACTTATAAACTAGTTGATGGGAGATAAACCCTGTGGTCTCCTAGTAACAGAGGTCATGACCTTGTTAACTAAGATGGGGGAAAGGAGAGCTAGCTGCTCACCAATGGTGTCTAATGAGAGCTATGTCCTAGGGTCTCAATATCTATAGCCTTGAGAATGAAACCACCAGGCCTTGGTTCCAAGACTAGAGGCTGAGACTCTTCTTCCCAAATGCCAGCTTTTCTCGTCTCATCCCTTTCTGTTCATGCACCACTGAACAGTGCTGCTGAGATAGGGGAGAGGGCACTTGCTGACAACGAAGCTGTCAATATGTCACCTTGGTGATCCTTGGGGGTCCCACAGTGCCACTGACTATTGAGTGCAGGGTAAGGGACAAGGCTGGTGGCGAAAGGGCAGAGACAAGCCTTGGCAATGACATCTAGACCAGTGCTGTCCAACAAGGCTTTCCTCAGCGATGGGTGGAAATGTTTGCCTGCACTCTTCAATAAGGTAGCACTAGCCACAGTAACCACTGAGCACTCAAAATGTGGCTGGTGTGACTGAGGACCTGAATTTTAAGTTTAATTTTAACTTCAACAGGCACATGTGGCTAATAGCTACCATATTAGACAGCATAGGTCTAGAACCAATGTCCTTCAGTCCAAAGACTGGCTGGAGGGGACTTACATCTCTCCCTTCTCATTCTTTCAAGAGACAAGGTCTCTGACTTGAAGCCAGAGGCCTGAATGGACATTAGAGACCACTTGGGTCGAATGCCTGACCTTACAAGAGTGGAGGCCCAGGACCTAAGAAAGGAGCAGACATATCTAAGGTCACTAGTCAGGTAAAGGGTAGATTTCTTGGACCAGAACCTGGACTTTCTGACACTAAGCCCAGGCTCATCTGCCTGCTGGGGGACTGTGGGACTCAGCTTTAAGACTGGATGAGGTCTTTGTGCTCTCAGGAACAACTCAATAATTTTGTTCCCAGTGCTTCCTAAATGTCCACATGTTAGTCCCTTCCCCCACCGTTCCCAATCCCCATACCAGGACAGTAGCAGCGTAAGACACCAGGCTGGACAAGTGATGCTGGCACTGCGATGTGATCAAAGACACAGGAGTAATGCTCAGAGGCCTCTGTCCAAGGACCTGTGATGAGCACCTTGACCCCACCCTGCAGACAGAAGTCAGAGGGCCATGTGACCAGAGCTCTGTTTGGTATTCATTCATTCATTCATTCATTCATTCAGACCCTGACAGAGTAGCAATTATGTGGCAGGCCCTGTGCTGGAGTGTGGTGGTACAGGGATTGAACAGGACCCTCTCGGGTATGGTCAGCTACTCGGTCCCTACTCTCCAACATCCCTGCCCTACACCTAAATCTGCTAGCCTCACCCAAGGCTGCGAACTCATCTTCAGACAGCTGTCATCAGGAGGAAGTCTTTTTCTTAGGGCCCCACTGTGGTTCCTCCTTTCCCTCTCTAGGGTAGCACAAAGCAGAACTTCTCTAATGATGAAGACTGTCTTTTAGCTTCCCAAAGTCTGCAATCATATCCCAGCTCTGTTTTTTCTTCTCCGTAGAGTTGCCCCATTCCTTCCCTGTGAAAGTCACCAAGGGAATGAAGTCCCCTGGGCACTTGGGGGAATCATACAACCACGTGGAAGGGGAAGGAAGGGGAAAGGGTGAGTTGGAGGGACTATGGAAACAGGAAAGGAGGTACGCTCTGGAAAAATAGAGGTTGGGAGAACTAAGCAGCCATGGTAACTAGGCCACAGACCATGGGGGAAGAGGAACAGAGGGACGAGGAGACTCACCTCTGGGTAGGACCACTCTGGGGAGAAGTCTGTGATGGTGCTGAGAGCAGGAGAGAGCTGGGGGGTTGGGGCAGGGATGCTTGGAGCGTCATCACTGATGAGTTCTCCCATAAGGTCTGGGAATGATGAAAGACTGAAGGGCTCCAGCTCACTGGTCCCACCAGCTCCTCCAAACAAGGCCTCCCCTCTTCCTACCCTGCCCGATGGCTCCAAGGGGGCAGGTGAAGGTGGGGGTGAAGGAGGGGGTGAAGGTACAGGTGGGGCAGGCCCCTGGGCCTTGAGCTCCTCCCCACTGTCATCATCTTGAATGAAGAAGCAGTTTCCTCTTTTCCCCCTGGCTACTGACTGTGGAGGGGAACCCTGAGCAGCCGCCTGGGGCTCCAGGGCAGCAGCAGGCTCTAGGGCAGGACAGGGGGTATGGGCAGCCTCTGCCTCTGGGAAGTCTGGGCTTACCCCCTGCCCACCTCCGTATGTCTGGCCCCTCTGGGGGCTGTTGAGAAACCGATCAGGGTCAAAGGCAGGGCTGGGAGGAGCTGGTGGAACAGAGGGCTCAGAACCTACAACCACAGCCAAGCTCATGGAAGGGTGAGGGTCAGCCTGGGGAGCCAAGTGCCTGGTGGGTGTCAAGCCCCCAGTACGCTGCTCCAGGCCTGTCAGAAGAAGGATCGCAGTGCCTCCTCTCGATGAACCCCCTCGAGAGGTGGGAGGGCTAGGTCTGATCTCTAGGGGTTCTGCAAAGCCTGATGAGGAGGAGGAAGAGGAGGAGGAAGAAGATGGGGAGGTATGTGCTTTGGGGAGCTCTGGGGGAAGTGGGGCTATCAGTGGAGGGGGCTCAGGGGGATGGGGATGGGGGATAGAGGTCAGGGTTAAAGCTCGGGGCTCCACTTTAGGAGAGATGATGCGGTGTTTTGTGCTGCTGCATTTGTGGGTAAGGCTTCCGGAACCTGGAATGGAAAGAGGTGGGGAGGAGAGAAGGGATATGACACATCTTTGTCAGCCTTCCCTTACTGGAAGCCTTGTATTTCCTGGGACACTGCTCTATAGTGAATACGAGGTGTAATCTTGACTATAGCCACTGGGGGGCGGCAGAAATACTTATCCTCCCCCAAATTAAACGGGACTGGAGGAGCATGGCAGGGGAGGACTAAGGGCTTGGAGAAAGAGCTGAGAAAAAAAGGCAAAGGTATATTAAAAAAAAAAAGACAAAAGGACAGAACCAAGCAGGTAGCAATGCTAAGGCTGGGTCGAAGTGGTAGTGCTGGGGTGGAAAGAGTTGCTAAGGGTAGGAGGAAGATAAAGAGCCTGGGCTGCCAAGACTCAAGTAAAAGGAGCTGGGGCCAGTGTGCACTCAGATGGGAAGGCTTCTGTTCAGCTGGTCCAGCTTTCTAAGACATGCAAATCCCAGCAAGACAGATATCTCCCTGGCTTGAGTAAGTGCAGTGTGACTAGACAGGAAAAGAGCACCAAGATTAGGGGGGTCACTAACCAAGGCCCCCGCTGCAAAGACAGGCATGGGTTCGGGGTGCAGGCTTGGTCGGGTGAGTGTCCAGGATCTGCTGCACCAGCTGCTCTACAGAGAACTCCTCTGTCCCGTTCCCACAGCTCCACTTGATGCCGTGAACTAGAGGAGAGTTGGGGGAAGTGCTATGGGAGCCCCACAAACATCCCCAGGGTGCCCTGATGGCTCCTCCAAGCACCTGAGATGTTCCGAGACTTCTGGCCAGGTGTGAAGAGGCCAGCAGCTTCAAAACTGCTTGCATTTGTAGTTCACAGCTGTCCCTTCTCTACATTCCAACACCTAAGAACTCACCAGGAAGCCTAGCACCCCCTCAGGAAAGCACCCTCTTGACTTGGAAGGAAACGGTCACCCCATAGGCTCCTGGTGCCTTTGGGAGGCCCCTGTGTCCACTCTCCCCTTGGAGCAGTGTCCTAGCCCTGCTGCCTTACACATGGGCTTCAGCTGTCCCAACAGCTCCTCCCGGGACCACTTCAGCCACTCTCGACGGTCACTGCTGATGGAACAAAAGATGGGGCTGCAGCCCTTTCCACAATCCTCCAGGGCAGGGACGTTCAGGTAGTGCACAAGGACGATGTCAGGGTTCTGAAGGCACAAGGGTACACACACAGAGCACCATGGGGTCCTGAGATCCAGGAGCTCAGCTTCCTAGTCTTCACTTTCTTCCTGGGCATCCCCCAACCTTATTCCCAATCTCTGGCTCTCTCTCTATCCCCACCTCCCTATCTCCCCAGGCTCCTTTTCCCACTCAGAACCTAGTCATCTTTCCACTGCATTGTTTCATACCCCATCTCCCTCAAAGAGCCAGGAAGAGTGTGGCCCCCTGAGCTTTTCCATCCTTACCTGGAGCAGCCAGTAGCAGCGCCGATGGAATGTGGGGACGATGGAAGAGTGAACGTAGCAGCCATAGAGACACTGCCAGGAGACAGGCTGGGGTGGGGGGAGGGCTAGTCTGCTCCCCAACTCTTCCTCTGTTCAGTCCCTTTGCAGGAATCCCAATCTTTCCACCAGTTCCTTTTCAACCCTCACCCACCCCCACCTACTCCCCACACCTTTAAAATCCCAGCACCCCAAATCATAGATGAGGGGCAGGACCAGGGAACAGTGGGACCAGGGCCTTACAGTGAGGACCACATGTGAGATATGGGCCTATCTAGAAAATGGAGGGCAGGGCAAGAGCACATCTGACATGAGGGGCAACAATATGGGGAAAAGAAACCTATGCTTAGAGGTTCAGTACTTGGACCCCTGAGGGAAATGCAAGAGAGGTGAGGGGACTGGGCACTGGTATCCTCCAGGGGAGGCATAGCCTAAGGCCCAGAGAATTGGGACATGGAGGGAAATGGGATGTGGAGTGTAGGCTAAGCTATCAGCCAGCTGATACAGAGTGAGTGAGAAGGGAGGGTGGTGAGGAGGACAATGGCATTAAGCCCTGGCAGGAATGGAACCCAGCTAAGGATGGAGAAGGATGGGCCAGGGCAGATGAGTTGGATGCCTTGCTTACCTCCATGCCCTGGACCTTCAGCTTCATGTGGTCCTCTCGGGTGGTCTTCCCATCCTTCCGCTTCTTCCAGAGGTAACCATCTTTCCGGTATTTCACCTTTTTGCGGTTGTAGAGGATAATGGAGCCATTTTGAGGCCTGAAGAGGGAAGCGCTGGCCTTGAGTTCTGTGAACAGGACCCAGGACCCCTGCCACTCCCCACCTTCACAAACTTTCTCACCTTGTCTTTGGAGCACAGGATAGCCACTCATCATGCTTCTCAAAGGTGATCAAGTAGGATGCAATCTCCTGTAGGAGAAGAGGTACGTGGGTAGGTATATCCTACATATCCTCTCAGCCTGGCCTTTTGGTCACCCCCTCAGTCTCAGTCTCTGAGTTCTGGCAGGGAGTGGGGGACACTGCCAGGTATCTGGACCCAGCAAGGCCCACTGCCCTCCTAAGAACCCCAGCCGACAAAAGTCTAACCTTTCCTTCCCTCCCTTCCAACTGGGGCTTTTATCTTGGGGTCAGGCCCAAGCTCTCCATTGTTCTTCGTTCATACTCTATGTTATTTTACTCTCTCCAAATTCCATTTTTGTGCCACTTCCTGACTCAGAAAACTTCAATGGTTTGACACTGCTGGGAATTCCAGATTCCTCAGCCTGACTCCAAGGTCCTCCCTGACCAGGGATCAAACCATCATTCACACTATTTATATATATTGCACCTACCATTCCTGTCAGACTGGTCCACTGATTTTTCTCTGAACTTGCTCTGAGCAGTCACCTCCTCAATGTGCCCTACAAGCTCCAAGTGCCATGTACACACCTCTTTGAGTCTGGAAATCCTAGCCATCCTATAGACCAAATCCCTTCCCAGATCTCCAGGAGCCCTGCTGCCTCCCCAGCCCTTCCTGCATTTACAACAATACCACACACATACCTTTTCACTGACAGCTGTCTTCTAATCAAATAATCAAATCAATAATGATCAATCACCAAGCACATACAAAGCACTGGGTGTGGGGAGTACCAAAGGTGTGTAACACAGGACTGTGCCCTCCAGAAGGACCCCAAGTCAGTGGTGGTTAATAGCAGGAGCTCTGGAGTAAGTTAGATAAACCCATCTATACACGGGGATAAAAATGCTTGCTGTATAAGCATTGTTAGTGAACTAAATGAGATAATATAGGTCAAATGCTTAGCACAGTGCCCAGTTTGTAAGAAATACTGTAAAGGTGGTAACCATTATTTTTACTTAGGTGGATAGGTCAAGAAGTGAGTTCCTACAAGATGCAGGTCTTTATACCTCTCAGCACTTGGGAGTTTGGACAGATACATGAAGACCAGCCCCCAACTCATCCTCCTCTAGCTCACCAGACCTTGCTGGGCCCTAATCCCCCATGCTCCCTAGTAAACCTCATTTGTATTCCACCGTAGCCGCTCTGGAGGCAGCAGCGGACAGCGAGGAAGACACTCCAACAGCTTCTTGGGGAGAAAGATCTTCAGGTGGTGGCTGTTCTCTAGAGGGAATTAGAAGGAAGGGCTTAGCATGCTAGCCCAGGGGCAAAGGGCTGAACCAGAGCACTGGGGGTAATTCAAACGACAAGGAGAGCAGGGAATCCAGGAACTACAGTCACCACCGGGCAGGGGGAAAGAAAGGTTGTGCCCAAAATGGGAACCTGGATTGCGAACTCACCAGCAACCTCGGTGTTGTCCTTGGTACTCATGGTGAGGGTTCCAGGGGCAAGGTCACCCCGGGCCTGAGGGGCCAGGGGGAGGGGGAGTCTGTGCTGGGAAAAGAGAGAACAGGTCATGGCAGAAGCCCCCACACTTAGCCAGGATGAGGAGGATGAGGTGGGAGAGGGAGTACAGAACTGGGTAGTCATGTCTGGAAAAGATGAGAAAGAGGGATGGGATCAGCTCTGATGTGAGAGTAGAGCCAAGGAATGGGGGAGAGAGAGAATCCAGACATGGTGCCACGAACCAACGTGAGTGGGGAGACACGATAGAACAGTGTACTCAGGAAGAGCGGGGTGGGGGAGGGGTGAGGCTGGCAGGGCTGGCGTCCTACAGCGTGGGCCCTTGAGGAGGTTGGGGCATCAGTGGGGTCAGGTCCTGGGGACTGGGACTCAGGGTATCCGGTCCTTGGAGACTAGTTTAGCAAAGGAGAGGCTAGATGCTGGACGTTGGGGGTTGGGCAGGAGATCTGAGTCCGAGTGGAAAGCTAGGCCTTAGAAGACACACCCTGAGTCCCTTCTCTATTTAATTTTTCCAAAAAGAAAGACAGATCTGATAACCGATCCTAACCTCTCTCTGGTACAGGCTGGTCAAGGCCTAGTATAATCGGGGCTAGACACCCAGGACCCAGTTTCCCACCCTCAGGACAACGCAAAGGCTGACAGCCCTCCCCACCCCCTCCCCACCTCTCTCCCCACCCTTCCCAAACGCCTCCTTCTCCCCTGGCTCCAGGCGTACCCTACACCATCTACCACTCTGGCTTCAGCCCGAGCCCCCACCCTCCTGGGGGAACAGATGGAAGCTGGAGGAGGCTCTCAGCGCGGGCTCCGCCAGGTGTCCGAGGATGACGTGCGGGGGCGGGTGGGGGGGAGGCCCCTGAGAGCTCCGCTGCGTGGGTTGGGGTATGGACTCCGCCACCGGGCGCAGGTGCGCAGTCCGGGCTAGGCCGCCTGCAAGGGTGCGGAACCGGCCGTGGGCGCTCCCCCAAGGTGGGGCGGTGGTCCTGGGAGAAGCTCGGAGGTGGGAGGGTCTTGCCTCCCTCACGCAGAGAGGGATGTTCTAGAGAAACTGCGGAGCACAGTGCGCGGGCGGGCCAGGGGCGAGGGGCAGCGGGGGTACGGGGGTCCCCCAGGCAGCCCCATTACGGCAGGTCCGCGGTGGGGCCCTACGCGAAGCGGCGCCCCCTGGCGCGGGGGAGGAGGACGGAAGCGGGCCGTGAGGGCAAACCAGAAGAGGAGCAGTGGTCTCCCGCGCTGAGCACCACGCCTGGGCCGGCGGAGTTGCGCCCCCTGGCGCGGAGGCGGAGAGGCGGGCAAAAGGTCTTGGCTCTTACCTCCCGGGGTCCCGCAGGTGACGGCAGCAGCGGCCATTCTACCCCACACCGAACCCCCCCAGTGCCGGCTGACAGCGGCGTCCGACGTCACTGCGCACGGGGCGGGGCCTCCCAATTAAGGGGAAGGGGGTCGGGAACGGAACCTGGTTGCAGCACATGGGGAGAGCCCGGGTGGGGCGCTGGTGGAGGGGCCGGCTGCCAGCAAATCCCTGAGGGTGCAGCAGTATGGAGGGGCTGGGTTCCGGGGTCCCAGAAGCGGCAGCGTGGCCGACTGGCATGACCCTCGAGCCGGCAGAGTGGGGCGCCGGCGGCCGTCCCGTACTGGGCGAGGATCGCTGGACTGGTGGGGCAGGACTCCTGTAATTTTGGGGACCCAGCCCGGCTTCACTCTAGCCGGGGCCTCCCCATTAGCCTCTCCCATCACTGCTTCCAGAGAGAAAGACAACTCTGGGCTCAACTTGTTTGCTTTTTAATGATAGAACAGAGAAAAGAACACTGCCAGGGAGCCAGGTCTGGACAGCAACAGGCCTTGGGGAGCTCCTGTGAAAGGGGTGGGTTGAGATGGGAGGCCCAGGGGGCCTGTTAGTGCCTAGTGCAGAAGATGGGAGAGGAAGCTGGGGGAGGCTAAGGAAGAGGAAGTGCCCTGACGCCTTCCTTAGGGGTGAAGTCCAACGTCGAGACGGAGGCTTGGGTCCTTGAGGCAGCGCAAGCATGTTGGATGACCGCGGACGGTTTCTCCTTACTCCTCAGACTGCAACTCCATCCCCCAGGGCCTGTAAAGGGGGTTCCTACTAGCCGTGACAGTGCTGTAGGGGGGTAGAAAGCTCAACTGCCTGGAGGGACAAGATCCTTCCTGGACCAGGGGATTCCAGGGGGACCAAAGCAGCTGTAAAGATGAGAGAAATTGAAAAAAGAAAGAATAAAAAAAGTATGTCTCTCTCCAGATTTCCTAATGCCCAAACCCAGATACTCCCCTGATTCTGCCCTCTGATTCAGGGCTCCTGATCGAGCCTCTGATTCCCCCCTACTTTATTGTTCCCCTCAAATCCAGCAATTCAACTTGGCTCTTGGCTTCCACTGTCTCTTCATGCAAGACCAGTGTAAGGTAAGTGGAGACAGTCTGGCTTCCTCACCCAGCTGCCTGGGTAGCTAAGAGAAGCTGTGTTCCCATAGCCTTGGAGGGGCCTGATAAGTAGTGTTCTCATAGCCTTGAGACTGGGTGTGATAAACTGTTCCCATAACATGAAGTGGGCTCACGTGTGCAGAATTGTTATGTTATATAATTTCTGGCATCTTGCCGGCTTTTTTCACCTCTATTATTTAAGCAGGTAGGAACTCCCTGCTGGGTGCCATGATGGGAGACATGTCATGGAGCAAGGACCACAACATGTGACATGCAGGAAGACTTGCAGTGTGTGCATGGCTCACCCACCTGTGAATAAAGGCATGCCAGACATCCCAATGGCTGTGAATATTCTTCCACCGGCATGAATACCATGAACTTGCCCAGCCTTGAACAGTCACAACACAACCAGGCATTCACAGTACCCTCCATCACCCCACCAAGGTCCTCTCCAGCCGTACCTGGGCCCTGCCAGGAGGGAGAAAGTGGTCCTCTTCCCGTGGATAGGTTGCCCTCTCCTCTTCCAGATCAGGGTGTTCAGTGGTGCTGGGAAATCTACAGCCCACTTCGCCAAACAGCAGGGGATCAGATGCAGCCCCAGAGCTGCCCCACTGGGCCTTCTTTAGTCTGTGGAGACTTTAGGCTTAGGAAAGAGGTGCCTGTAGGCCAGGCTTCCCTCCCTCCATTCTTCACCTTTCTGCCGTAAGATACTTCCTGCTGGGACCCAGGGGCATTGTCATTTGACTTCCAACTCTCCACTCCCAACTTTCTGCTCCCCTCAGACTGAACTATGTTTAGTCCAAGGACTCAGAGGTGACCTCTAGCTCCCCACTATCCTCCAGTTCTATGGAGTGCTTTCCTGTCTTCAATGATCCAGTTTCTACTTCTTCCAGCTCATGTGGTTCACCTCCATCCCTTAGTTCCTTCCTTCCCCATTATGGAAGTTCTGCTCCAACACTCACCAAGTCCATGATTTATTTCCAACCTCCCTCCAATTCTTTCAAAACTCTCCACCCCTTCTTTAGTTCAAATCGTTCTGCCTCCAGCCCTTGCTTGGCTCCTAGAGCCCAGATGTCTCTCCTTACTCATTAATGATTCTCTGTCGCCTCTTTAGATCTTCTAGGTGGTAAGTGACAGCCCTTACTCGGGCTGGGATGCCCCCAGGTCCCTGCTGCATTCTTGTCAAATATGGCTGCCTCCTCTTTCTTCTGCAAAGCATCTTAGGAGGTGGGAGGCCCTCAAGGGGGTACATGCCAGGCTGGGAACAACCAGTAGCTCTCTGTGCCAGGGAATGGGTGAAAAAGAGGTAGATGGCACTGGGACTCTCAGGGGAGCTTGGATTGAAACAGGGAGTCAGGGGTCTTGGGAAGCCCAGATCACAAAAATAGCTGTGATCTGGAAAACACACTGATTGGTTCATAGAAAGGAGGGCCTGTCCAGTGCTCTGGTTGGGGGGCAGTAGATGGAAGGGGTAATAAGGAGAGCTGGGGATAGGATGGCAGTAGGTACAATTTTAACTGAGAAGGGTTGAAGGGCAGAAAGTCTGTCATACCAGCAGGGGTGGGATGTACTGTTCTTCCATCCAGGTGGGGCTGTGAAGCACAAAAAGGGGGTTAAGTGCCGAGAGGGCACCCCATCCATGTTGTTTCTCTAATGACCTCTCCCAGCCTCCTGTCTATGAGGCATTAGGAGCTACCATGTCCATCAGCCAGTGGGGCAGTTATCCTCAGAGTAGTGCATATTGTTCTAAAGCCTTGTGGTTGTTTAGAATTGTATGGCTTCCCACCTCCAGTTTCTCCAATTGTATGGCTTCCCACCCCCATTTTCTCCATTTCTACCCACCTGGGCCCTTGACTAAGGTTGTCCCAGAAGATGTCTCCATAACGCTGGGGTGTCAGTCTGAGGCTCTGGGAAGGCAAGCTGGCAGGTGGAGATCGGCTGACCACCCTGGAACACCTGAGGTGAGAAGCAGCTAGGCTAGGGTCTGGCTATTTCCTCATAGCATCTACTCACCCTAGAGATCCAGAGGCCCTGTCTTTCCATGAGGCCATACAGATGCCCAGGCTCTTTCAGGCCATGTCCTCAATCCATTTTAGCTGAAAAAGGTAGTAAAGCCTCTGATTTGAAAGCATATTGGACCTGGGATGAGGGTGAAGATTAGCAACTGTTTGAGCCTCTGATCTCACCGAATCTCAAGTTTCTACACCCCACAACCAGAAAACATCATATTTAGCAAGCAGGGCTATTAGAGAGGAAGGCCCCAGCTACTCAGGTGATGATACACAAAAGGTTCCTTTTGGTTAATGCAAGGATCCAGGAGAGCAGAACTTCTGTTTACTCCTGTTTTATTTCCCCTATCTCAGAAAGACTAATATCCTTGTACACACTGAGGGATGTGCAGAGCTGTTTTAGAACAGTGTTCATCACTTCTAAAGCCCACGAACTGAATGATGACTGCTCTCCTGCTCTCTAGAAGGAGAGTGTCCTAGGACTTAGGCCTCAGCCCTTTATCTTCTCCATCTCCATTTCTCCTTAAGAGATCTCAGCCAGGCCCATGACTTTATTTTTCACTCCATAACTTTAAATACCACTAATGTGCTGATGACTCCCAAATCTATATTCCCAGCCCTGGCTCCTCTCCTGGACTCTGACTTGCAGGTCCAACTGCCCACTCAATATGTCCTCTCTACCCTTCCCCATCTCACTGAAAGGCACCCAAAATGCCCAGTTGCTAGAGCCAAAAACCTGGTCTGCCTCATTTTCCCTCACCTCCCATATCCAATCTATCATCAAGTCCTGACAGTTCTACACCTAAAAATATACCTGAATTTGACTACTCATCATTTCCACTCCCACCCCCATATTCTAGCTCATCTTCCCCTGCCTGGACTATTGCAATGGCCTCCTCCTTCTCTCCCTGCTTCCATCTAAATCCCCTCCAAACTATTCTTCACAAAGCAGTGTGAGTACTCTTTCTAAAATGATCATGTGAATTGCATTACAGTTTGAGATTTGCTTCTAAAAAATCTGAGTAGTAGGAGGCTGGATGGGTGTACAGATGAAAAGATTATCCATATAATGACAATTGTTGAAGCTGACTGAAAAAGGTACAGTGGGTTCAGGATTACTACTTTCTCTATTTCTGTATTTGTTTGAAATTTTCCATAATAAAAAAGTTGGAGGAAAAAAAAAAGAGTCTGCTAATGTCATTCCCTTGCTTAAAAACTTCCTTTAATTTCTACTGTCCTTAGAATAAAATCCAAACTTTTTCAATGGCCTATTAGGTCCTCTGCCTAACTGTCTGACTTTACTCTCTGTATTTCCCTTGACCCCTTAGTTACACTGGACTGCTTCCTGGTTTTAGAAGATACCAAGCTCGTTTCTTTCTTGGGTTTTTTAAAAAACTACTATTCCTTCTTCTCCCCCCTCGTTCTTATCAGACTGGCCCCTTCTCACTTTTCAGATCTTAATTCAAATTCACCTCCCCAGAAGTTTTCCACAATCACCTTATCTAAACTTATGTCTCCATGACATTGTATTTTCCCATTATATTACACTCCTGTTTTTTTTTCTTGGAATCTATCACTAGTTGAAATTATATTTATTTCCATGTTTTGTCTCCTCCTTCTACGTTGCAAGCTCTTTGAGCAGGACCCTGTCTTTCTTTCTTTTTTTTTTTTTTTTGTTTAAGAATTTTTTAAACATTTTTATTTATTTATCTTTAGAGGGAAAGGGAAGGAGAGAGAGAGAGAGAGGGAGAGAAATATCAATGTATGGTTGCCTCTCATGCATCCCCTGCTGGGAACTGGCCTGCAACCCAGGCACATGCCCTGACTGGGAATCGAACCTCCATTCTTTGGTTCACAGGCCCGCACTCAATCCACTGAGCTACACCAGCCAGGGCAGGACCCTGTCTTTCTATTTGCTAAACTCTGGTACCTAATACAATGCCTAGAACAATGTGGTGTTCAAAAACTATTTGTTGACTAAATTAATGAGTCATCAACCCCTGGGCCCAGGCATTGAGCTTCCTGTTCCTTATTTCCAGCTGTTTTTAGGAAAGAACACAAGCATGCAATCTTCTCTCCATTCCATCCCCATTCTCCCCAGTAGGTGGGGATGACTCACTTGGCAAAGGGGATAAGGTTGTCTCCATCTTTGAGTACCTGCATGACTTGACTGGGCTGGGTGATTGGACTCAGTCTCTTCATTGGTGCTGGGAAGATAATGAAAACTGAATCATTCATTCATGTAATGGCTGTAGAGATGAGACCAATAACATATCTAGAGACTGGAAGGAGTGTATATGGGCCCTAAAAAAGGAAAGAGCTTAAATAAAGTATTTCTAGTGCTGGACATTTTTCTTTTTCTTTAATTAAAGATTTTATTATTTATTTATTATTGGAGAGAGGAGAAGGGAAGGAGAAAGAGAGGGGGAGAAACATGGATCTGTTGCACACCCCCAACTGGGGACCTGGCCTGCAACCCAGGCATGTGCCCTGACTGGGGATTAAACTGGCGACCTTTCAGTTTGGAGGCTATTGCTCAATCCACTGAGCCACACCGGGCAGGGCTGCACATTTCTACTAGCTGAAGAATATACAGGTTAAAGATGGAGAGCCCAGGAAATGTGAATGTGGTAAAAAAATAAAGGGGAAAATAAAGTTTCTGAAGCCACGTGTATAGAGGAAATGAAATTTACAAATGGCAGGTAAGTGACTTACTTGGCAATATGAGATGATGAAATGAAAAAGGATGACAGGTGGAAACTAGATAGGACAGGTATTTGTGGGTTGTGGTATAGAATTGGTGGCTGGGGACAGTTAGAGAATTGAGGGTTGGTAAAATAAAATCAGGTATGCGGGGTTAATGAAAGTTATGTGTGGACAGAGTGGCGGATTGGTGACAAGAAAGGAAGGGGCTAGTGGGAGTGTCTATAGGTAAAGAAGGTGAGCAAAGTCAGTTGCACAGAGCCAGAATTAGGGGAAGCCAAATATAACCTGAGAGCCAGTTGGGGTGGGCAGAAAAAGCAGCTAAGAATGCTAGTTGGGAGAGTGCTTGTAGGAAGCATAAATAACAGAAAAGGCCAATTGGTAACTTTTCCCAAGAGCAACTAAGGAGGGGCTGAGAAAACAGGTGAGGTTAAAAAGAAAAGAGAGGAGTACTTAGGGCAGAGGTTGTACTGAAAAGGCAGGGGTGTCTAAATGGGAGGTCCTGGGGCAGAGGGGCTAAGCTGAACTCAGGGGGCAGTTGGCAGTTGAGAGACATTCAGATCTCTTGTAGTTGGGTCTAAATGGGAGACCAAGATCTAAGAGAAAGAATGGAGCTTAAGGAAGCAAGTCCAAGTACTCCACAGTTGACCCCAGAAGGTAGTCAAGGGCTTGGAGGGCAAAGTGTGTCTGACAAGGCAGATGAGGGCTCGGTCTGGGCTAAGGGTTGTGGGGGTGGGGGCCGGTAGTCCTGTCTGGAGAGAAGGGCCAGGCCTGAGTGTGTGGCTTCTCCTGAGCGGGGTAAGAGGACCCTTGACAGGTAGACTGGGCCCATAGCCAGGCCTTAGGGAGCAGCCAAAGCTGAGGACAAAGTTGGGAGTCTGAGGAGGGAAGGTGGCCTGAGGGACAGTCTAGACCTTGTGGGGGCCAGGCTGGGTCGGGAGGGGTGGCCTGGGCCTGAGGCGGCGGCCTGGCTTGCGGCGACTGCCGGGCCTGCCCAACTTGAGGGCCAGGCAGGGATAGAGCGCCGGGTGGCTGTGCCTCCGCTGACCGCACTTGGCCACAGCACCTGAGGCAGCTGCGCCGCGAATTCTAGAACGCTAGGCTGGGTGGGGAAGTGAAGCGAGGAGGTGACTGGATCCAGGGAGGAGCCAACCGGCACTGCGCGCCTGAAGGCGGGGCCTGCGCTGAGCCTCCTCCTGGGCGGGGCGGGGCGAGCGGCTCCGCCCCGTGAGCGCGCCTCCGACGACGGCAACGTGCGCGGGTCCGGGGCCTGGGTTCCTCCGCAAGGTCCGCCCCCACCTTTTGGGGGTCCTCAGGCGCCAATAACCCTTCTGAATTCCAGTGTCCAGCTCGTCCTTCTGCCCCCGCAACCTAGCTTCCCGTGCCCGCCTGGTGGGCCCTACAGTCCCGAGGGCACTGCCCCTTTAACAGCCTAAGTCGCTCCTGGGCACTTCTCGGGACGGCGCGCTCGTGCGCGCGCCCATCTGTTCCCCGCCCCTTGCTCCCGCCCCAGCTCGCGCTGCCCGGGCGGGCGCCGGCCGCTGGCGCCGCTGCTGCAGCCGCCCGCCGGGCGTGAGTCCTCCGCCCGCCGCCCGGGACCCGGCGTGGGGCGGGGGTACCCCCGAACCGGCCCCGGATTTCCCCCGCTCTCGTCTCACGCTTCCCAGAAAGTTTGTCTGTTTGCACTGTGCCGAGTCGCTCCGGGAGCCCTGCCGCTTCAAAGTGAGAGCTGGGGGAGGGGGTTGAGGGAGGGGACGCCCGCGGAGGAATGTGTCGGGCTAGGGGGCGGGGAACCGGGGTCCTAGTTAGCACGACCCCGCGGGGGCCGGCTGGCCGCGAGACCCGAGATCATGTGCTGTTTGTCCTGCGGAGGCGCAGAGAGGTGCCAGGCCCGGCCGGGGCAGCCGTCGGTTGTTGGCTGGACAGGAGGACAGGGTCCGCACGGCCTCCCAGAAAGGCCGGGACCGGGGCCTCTGTGAAAACGGCCAGTACGCAAGGTCCAGGTGATCCAAAGCCCCTGTTCGGGTGGGTCAGTCCCTCCTCATACGCAGCTCCTCCCTGTAACCCACTGCTCCTTGACGCTGCACCGGCCGACCCCTGTACCTATTTTCTAGTCCTTTACCCCGCTGTACCCCAGCTGTGCCATCCCATTCCCTGCCCCATCAGCCGCAGCGGCGACCAGCGTCACCATTGAGTGTCCCCACCAATGTCCCTATCCCCTGTGATCAGGGTCTTGGGGTCAGGGCTGTTCTTCCTGAGAAAGCCTCTAATTTCAGCTACTCCCTTCCTGTCCTGGGACAAACCAGCTTTCTCCGCGCCCCCACCCTCAAAGCTGGAGAGATGAGACCCAACCAACATGACAGGAGTTTGAGGTCCTTTAGGGCTTCAGAAGGGGCCCCAGCATCCCCGATCTCTCTCCACAGCTCTCCACCCTGTGTCCGTGGGCGTGGGCTGCTCAGCCTCTCCTCCCAGGGTGTGGGCACCCGATCACCCACATTCCTGGGCTCCTGCCTGGCACGTTCCCCAGATCAGTGGACGCCGCCATAGCGTTAGCCTCAGATTGGGGCTGGGACCTGCCTGCTTCCTTTTCCCCCTCTTTCTCTTTTCCGGGAGACAGACCCTAAGGTTACTCTCCGCTCCCCATAAAGACACAGGTATTCTGGCTTCCTCCCCCGAGGAGCCCTGAAGTTGAGGGATGCAGGATGACCCCACCCTCCCCTGCCCATTGTCCTGGATCCTGAGGAGGAAGTGCTGGGGGCTGGGCAAGGGGTTTGGGGCCACAGGCAGATCCCAGTCCTGGGCTTTACCTCCAGCACTTGAACTTTGCCCATCGGCAATCCCTGCCTCTGTGGAGGTTGTGGGCCCTGGGTGGGAGCTGGTTGCTACTTCTCCCTAGCTGACCCTGTGGGGGAATTTTAGGGCAGGTTTTATGTTTGGGATTTTCTCTCCTCTTGTTTCTCTTCTGGCCTCCCACTTTGTGCTTTTGCCCTGGAGATCTTCCTGCCCGTGCTCCCATTTCTGTGTCTCTCCTTCCTTTTCCTTCCTTTACTTCCTTCATAGCCTGACCTCAATCTTGCCTTCTCTCTTGTGTCTCTTGTTTGCTTGGTGTCTGTGACTTTCTGCTCCTCCTCTTCCCCCTTCCCGCCACCCTCAGCGTCTCTGCCCATGTGTCCCTTTCTCTGAATTGCCCTCTGTCCAGCCTCTCCTCTATCTGACGTTCAGTACACTTGTGAGTGACGAGGAATAAAAATATCACCATCTCTGCCCTTGGATTCACATTGCATTTGGCCACTCCAGAGGGACAGCCATCCTTACTTTTTCTAACATTGCCCCCCACCCCATGTCCCCAGTCATGCAACCCCAAACACACCTCTGTAGCCACAGGTGCCTCCTAACCACTCTTCCCCCACAACCAGGGTTTCCCCCACAGTCCCAGCTGCTGTGGCCAGGCCCCAAGTGTAGGATGGGGCTCTCCCTACGAGAGCCGAGAGCCGGTGGCAGCCAGAGCTGATACAGCCCCCCTGGCCTGGGGCCGAGACGACAGGTAACTCTGTGAGCTGGGATATGACTAGGGAGAGAGGCAGAAACACCTTTGGGAGTCCCTCAGGAGAGTGACATTTGGGAGGAGGGCCAGGGAACTAGGAACTGGGTTCTTGAGGGGTTGAGTGGCTGAGGAGTGGGGGGGATGGAGAGACTGGTTTCTTGGAGAAGCTGGGAGGCAATGCGTGGGTACCCCCAGCAGTTCTAACCACCTCTTCTGTCTCTGTTCTCCAGCTGAGGAGGGTGGTAGTATCGGGAGCCATGACTGGTGCCTCGGTGAAAGTGGCAGTGAGGGTTCGGCCCTTCAATGCCCGTGAGACCAGCCAGGATGCCAAGTGTGTGGTCAGCATGCAGGGCAGCACCACCTGTGAGTGAGTCCCAGGAGCCTGGCTGGGCACAGGCGGGGTGGGCCAGGCCCACCACGCAGGCCAGGTCTGTTGGGCCGTACTGGGAGTAGGGCTCTGCCCAGCACAGAGCAGGTGCTTGTTGTGAGGGTGGGGGTTGGGACAGGCTGGCCTTTCCGTGCTCCCAGTCCCTGGGAGGGGGAATGTTGGCCTGGAGCCCTTCATTGCCCAATCCAAGGAGGCAGTCTGGTGGGGGCGGGCCCTAGGAAGCCAAAATTAGCTTTGGTGCGGGAGGGTTAGGGAGTATTAAAGGGGAGAGATGAACTAGGACAGAGGAGGGGAGTAGTAGGATGCCTGGATTTGGGGGCTTGTAGTGCGTGGGCAGCGGTTGGCAGTACCTGACCTTGGCGTTCCTTTGCCCTTTCCTGCCCCCTCAGCCATCATCAATCCCAAACAGAGCAAGGATGGCCCCAAAAGCTTCACCTTCGACTACTCTTATTGGTCACACACTTCGGTGAGGTGGTTGGGCTAGGGAAGAGCTAAACAGTGGGGGATGGGATTTAGGTCCCAGGGAGGGGGCATTGCAGGGAAATAACACCTCTGGGAGATTGGTTGGGGTTGGGGTGTGTGGGACCCTTAGGTTGTGACTGAGACCAGGATGAGGGAGGCAGAATCTTGTGTGATAATTAGGACCAGCATGAGATTAGATAGGACCCTCAGGGATGATTAGGACTGTGGGTGGGGGTGGGGAAGCACACAGGACCTTTGGGCAATCATTAGTGATGGGGGCAGGGCCCTTGGGGCCTGGGCACTAAGGACAAAGTCATGTAGGGCTCCTGCTGTCTTTCTCTGCTCCCTTCCACCCAGGCTGAGGACCCCCAGTTTGCATCTCAGCAACAGGTATATCGGGACATTGGAGAAGAGATGCTGCTCCATGCCTTTGAAGGCTACAACGTGTGCATCTTTGCCTATGGGCAGACCGGGGCTGGGAAATCCTACACCATGATGGGGCGACAGGAGCCAGGGCAGCAGGGCATTGTGCCCCAGGTACATGCTGGGATCTGGCAAGGTGCTGGGAGTGTCTTCAGCTGCCCCTAGGGGTCTAAGGATTATGGAACAGAGAGCTGGCTCTCTGAGGCCCTTAGTGACAGGGAATATGATGGGGGATCGGAGTTGCCTGCAATCTGGACATCTACCAGAAGCTCAGCAAGAACAGCCAAATCTGTGGCATCAGAAAGCCCTGCTTTGAACCCTGGCTCTATCACTTACTACTTACCTTGTCTCATAATCGCTTGTGAGTGTACTTTCCCTATAGACTGGTGTGCCATAGTTAAAGTGGTGACTGTAGGTAAAGCCAGTTGTGGGTAACTGAGAGTTGGCCATAATTCTCCCTAACTGTGCAGTGTGGTGGCCTCGCACACAGGCTCTGGAGTTAGGACGCCTGGGTTTGCTTCCTGGGTCACCGAATACTAGCCTGTGGCCCTGGGCAAGCGTGAACCTCTCCGAGGTTGCCTTCCCATCTGTAAAATGGGACGATGCTTCCCTCAGGGCTGAGTTAGGGCTTGGACCGGGGCTGGGTGCCACGGGTGCGCTGTGAACAGCAGCTTTCCTGTGTTCTCTCCAGCTCTGCGAGGACCTCTTTTCTCGTGTTAGTAAGAACCAGAGCGCTCAGCTCTCCTATTCTGTGGAGGTAAGCCAGGTGTCTGTGGTTGGTAGGGAGGGGGCGTGGTGATCCTAGATGGGAGGCATGGTGGTCCTGGATGGTGAGCAGAAGAGCAGAGTGATTAAGACCAAAGGCAGTCTGGCTGGTATGGCTCAGTGGATTGTGTGCTGACCTGTGAACCAAAAGGTCGCAGGTCTGATCCAGTCAGGGCAAATGCCTGGCCCTCAGGGGCGTGTGAGAGGCAACCAATTGATGTTTCTCTCACACACTGATGTTTCTGTCCCTCTCTTTCTTCCTCCCTTCTTCTCTCTCTGAAAATATATAAATAAAATCTTAAACAACAACAAAACCCACAAAAAAACCCCAAAAGCCAAGGGCAGTTTTAGTCAGACAGCCTGGGATTCCTTGCTCTGCCAGCTTTGAGCAACTGATTTCATCTCCCAGCTTCTGAATATGTTCACCTGTGAGATGGTAATGGTCGGGTCAGTGAACACATGCAAAATGCTTAGCACCATGCTTGGTGCTGAGTAAATGCTGAGTGCACATTAGCTGAAATCACCTGTTTCATACTCAGTGGAGTATAGAATAAGTTTCATAGTCAGTATTTTGTTAGCTTGTTATCTTTTTCCTTTTGTTGAATGTATTGGGGTGGCACTGGTTAATACAATTATGTGGGTTTCAGAGGTACAATTCTATAATACATCATCTGTATATTGTATTGTGTGTTCACCACCCAAGTCAAGTCTTCTTCCATCACCATTTACCCCCCTTTACCCCTTCTGCCTGCCTCTACCCCCTTTCCCTCTGGTTATCACCATATTGTAGCTTGCTCTTAATTGCTTCTTCCACTCAGGTGAGCTATATGGAGATCTATTGTGAGCGGGTACGAGACCTCTTGAACCCCAAAAGTCGGGGCTCTCTGCGGGTCCGGGAGCACCCCATCCTGGGCCCCTACGTGCAGGACTTGTCTAAATTGGCTGTGACCTCCTATGCAGACATTGCCGACCTCATGGACTGTGGAAATAAGGCGAGGTGAGGTGGGCCGGTGGAGTGGACAGAGAGGGAGCCAGACTAAGGAAGGTGAGAGGCAGGACCCAGTGACCACTCCTTTCCCCCCAGGACTGTGGCAGCTACCAACATGAATGAGACCAGTAGCCGTTCTCATGCCGTCTTTACCATTGTCTTCACACAGCGCTCCCATGACCAGCTCACTGGGCTGGACTCAGAGAAGGTGGGGCCCCCCTGACTCTACCTAGTACAGGGACAACGATGTTAGACATGACCTTGTGTTCTCTTCCCCACCTATCCTGGGTTTGAGTGCCTTCTCCAGGCTTCTGTAGCCCCCTCTCCGATGAGTGCTGTATAGTATCCTATTTGCTTGTTTGTCCTTTTATTAGACTTTTCAGGCCAGGGCTTGAGTCCCATTGTCCCTTGTTCCAGCACACAGTGGGCATGTAAATATCTGTAAATGAATAACTGAACCAATGCAATAGTAACTAGCTCCTTACTATTCATAAATTTCATTTCCTCCTATCCCCATCTCTTGTCCCCTCCTGCCTTCTCCTTCCCTTGCCAACTGCCGAATTCCTTTGCTGAGTGTTCTGCTGATTTCCCTGCCCTGCCCCACTGCCCCCAGCTACCTCCTACCTCTTTTCTCTGACTCAGGTTAGTAAGATCAGTTTGGTGGACCTTGCTGGGAGTGAGCGGGCTGACTCATCAGGGGCCCGGGGCATGCGCCTGAAGGTGAGGAGGCTTAGGAGGGGCAGAAGGGCAGTGTTGGGGGCTGTGTGCAGTGGTCTCTAATTCTAAACTGGAACTCTGGCTGCAGGGAGGAGGAAGGGAAGATGGATGGGGGAGGAGGGTCTCATTCTTCACGTTCCTCATCTCTTTCCAGGAAGGTGCCAACATCAATAAATCTCTGACTACTCTAGGGAAGGTGATCTCTGCCCTTGCGGATATGGTAAGACCTGGGGGTGGGAAACGAAGGGACTCTGGGAAAGAGGACACAGGGTGGCCTACCCTGACCCTCTTCTCTCTTTCATCCCCCAGCAATCAAAGAAGCGGAAGTCGGATTTTATCCCTTACAGGGACTCTGTGCTCACCTGGCTGCTCAAGGAGAATTTGGGTGAGGGGCTTCTCTCTCTTTGCTGACCCTGCCATCATCCTGCTAACCTACTTTGATATATCTGACAAATCCCCTCGTCAACCCCAAAATCTCATATTCTCCAGGTGTCCCATCGACTCTCCCCTGACCATCCTTTGAAGATGTCCTATTGTTGAGATCAGGGCCACACCCTCCCTGCCAAGCCAAGAGCCTCAGCCTCACTAACCTGACCGCTGACCCCTCTCTGATCCTACACCCATTGCTGATTTCACCTTCCTCTCACTGATCTCTGCCCCCTAGATGTCTGGGGTCTCCCTGACCTCACTCCTGCTCCCTCTAACTATGAGATTTCATGGGTAGCTCTGCAGCTCTTAGCTTTACCCTACCTTGGACAGTGCCCCTATCAGACCCCTGCCTGGGCACTGAGGCCCCCCCCACACCCCCCCGACCCAGTATGACTTTCCTTAGGACCCAGCCCAGCTTAAGCTTTCCTTTCCTGTCCATGCATAGGTGGGAACTCACGCACAGCAATGATTGCGGCCCTGAGCCCCGCAGACATCAATTACGAGGAGACGCTCAGCACCCTCAGGTGGGGCTCTGGTGGGGTGGGGCAGCATATGTAAAGTGCCAGGGGAGCTCAGAGGCTGGTAGCTCAGGACCCTGCCCATGAGACAGAGTTGACCCTCAACTGTGCCCCAATATTTTAAAACCTGGGAGGGAGGGAGAGCGGAAAATAGGCAGCAGAGTAAGGTCACCTGAGTCTGGGCCTCACCAATCCCGATACCCACTCCTCACCCAGGTATGCTGACCGCACCAAGCAGATCCGCTGCAATGCCATCATCAATGAGGATCCTAATGCCCGGCTTATCCGAGAGCTGCAGGAGGAGGTGGCTCGGCTACGGGAATTGCTGATGGCTCAGGGGCTCTCAGCCTCTGCTCTGGGAGGTAGGGCTCTGGGGGGAGGGACAGCCCAGCGATTCCCCTTGGCTTGCGCATCCCTCTTCATTTGCTTTTGTGCAGCCCTGGGGCCAGGGAGGGACAGCTGACTACAGAGCCCTTAATGTCCTCGATGACATGGATACAGATGTGGAGCAGGGACTTATCACGTCTTGACAAAAGTTCTTGTAAAACATGAAGGGTTTAGTTGACCATAAGCTTAACAACAATCTGCAGTGGAATGTTTTCTAAACTTTATTTTTTTTTTTTTTACAAAACCTTTTTTTTTTTTTAAGATTTTATTTATTTTATCTTTAGAGGGGAAGGAAAGGAGAGAGGGGGAGAAATATCAATGTATGGTTGCCTTTTGTGTGTCCCCTGCCGGGAACTGGCCTGCAACCCAGGCATGTGCCCTGACTGGGAATCAAACCGCGATCCTTTGGTTCTCAGGCCCGCACTCAATCCACTGAGCTACACCAGCCAGGGCTGTTTTCTAAACTTTAATGCTCAGCCTCACTGACACAAAATGGTGTTCATTTTAGAGGATGTAGAATCTGCGTTGACTGCGTCAGGTGTGGATTCTACATACAGTCTTTGGGTCAGTCCTATTGAGGATAGTCAGGGTGCTGAGGGTCACAGTAGGAGACATGAGGGTGTCCATTCTTGGGAATATTAGGATAAGGTAGACAAGATGTTCACCTTCCCATATTTGAAGGATAGTCTTGCAAAAGCAGTATAGTCTCTTTTCCCAGGGGTAGAACTAGAAACAAGGGGCGTGTGTAATGGAGGCAGATTTTAGCTCAGCATAGCTAAGAACTTTCTGATAGTGCATGTTGTCTAACAATGGAAGGAACTGACTGCCTTGTTCAGTAATGAGCACTATCCCTGGAGGGGAGCAAGCAGAGACTGGGTGCCTATTTGTTAAGGTAGGAGGGCTTCCTGCTTAGTGGAGGTTGACCAGATGTTTTCTGAAGTCCTTAAGAGACTTGTTCTCTCTGAGATCTTTATGTCTCTAATCAGCTACATCTTTCCTTAGCCTCCTCCTTTGACATCTTTCTCTCTCCCAGGCCTGAAGGTGGACGAGGGGAGTCCTGGAGGTGCTCTGCCAGCTATAGCGTCTCCCTCTGCCCCAGCTTCACCCTCATCTCCCCCCACACACAATGGGGAGCTGGAGTCATCGTTCTCTCCTAACGCTGAACCCCAGATTGGGCCTGAGGAGGCCATGGAGAGGCTGCAGGTGGGAAGCTGGAGTGGGCCAGGGATGGGGGTCTGGGGGCAGATGGGAGTGTAGTTCTCCAAAGCCAGGGTCAAAGAGGAAGGAGGAATCCCAGGAGTGGTGTGGGCCCCCTGTAGGTGCTTGTCCCAGATTGTCCTGATCCCTCATGCCCCCAGGAAACAGAGAAGATCATAGCTGAGCTGAATGAGACCTGGGAGGAGAAACTACGCAAGACTGAAGCCCTGAGGATGGAGAGGTGTGAGAGACCAGGGTGGCCAGCTGGGGCCCTGGAAGGCATGGGGGTGGGAAGGAAAGGTCAGATGCTGTGGGGGAGAAGTTCATGGGCAGTGATGAGAAGAGTAACATTTGTCTCCTTGCCTGCAGAGAAGCATTGCTGGCTGAGATGGGGGTGGCTGTCCGGGAGGACGGGGGAACCGTGGGTGTCTTCTCTCCAAAGAAGGTGAGCAAGTGGTTGGGTGAAGAGGCCTAGAGAGGCCTAGTGGACCCTGAATGCTTAGGGAAGAAGGTTGGGGGTGGGAGGGTGATAAGTTCTAACCCTGATTCCTGAGGTCTCTGAATTTCTGTCCCTACTCTTGCCACCTTCTTTCTCTGTTGTCTGGCCATCCCTGCCTTGTCTCTTCTTCCATCTGACATTTAGCCAGAGAGGCAAGTGCTCAGTAAGTGCTTATGGCCACGGACTCTAGGGACCACAGAAGGATGACAGGGTCCATTCCCTTAGGGAAATTCAAGAGCTGCTTAGAAACTAGGCATTTACATACATAACCTCACATGTATGTGTATGTGAGTTTATACATAGAATTGATCTCTGGATTCTTAAACTGGTTACAGTGGTTACCCCAGGAGAGAGGGAGCAGGCCTGGGAGATTGGATTTTGGTTGGATAGAGACTTACTCTGAGTAGCTAAGCACATTTTTAAAAGAGTGACTTGGGAAAGCAAGCCCGTAAAGGGAATGGGGTGCGGGGAGCACTGACCTGGAAAGGGCTGATTGTAAATGCAGTGAGAGGTTTAAAGATGGCAGCATCAACCTGGCCTGGAGATGGGGGAGCTGGCTTTCCGGAGAACGTGGTTTGGAAAGTGGAGCCTGAATGATGGTCAGGATTTGGGGTTAGAGAGGAGCAGGGAGGACACTGGCCTAAGCAAACACAGGGAAGTATCAGTGAGTGGGGCATGCCAGCAGTTGTGATGTGCTTGCTGTATAGCGGGTGCTCAGTGGATCTTTGCCGAGAGGAAGGAAGGAAGCAAGCAAGCAAGCAGGATAGGAGGGATCAGGCTCAGCTGGAGGAGCGATGGTATTCAGAGCCTTTAATAACCAGCAGGGAACAGTGAAGGACCAATCAGAATTGATAGCCAGCACAGCTGTATAGGCTGTGCACACAGATGAAGGGATGATGTGAAGGCTAGTTTGAGTATATTGAGTATATTTAGTCCCACTGGAGAGCTAGCCCTGTCTGTCTGGTCCACCTTAAAAAAGCAAGGTAGGGTCAGGCCCTAAGTCAGATACACTGTGGTTGGGGCAGACAGGGTTACAGAGGCTGCCTAGAAGAGGTGGTAGGTTATTGGCAGGGGGACCCTCCTGGTTTCCTAAGATCAGGGCTGTCTGGGAGACTGAGCAAGCAGGGATCCTTGAACCAGGGATCTGAAGAGGGGAGCAGGGTTTGCTTTGCATGGCCTAGGACACAGGGAGCGAGAGAGCTATGGGAGGGTGATGGAGTATGGCTGCTGGGCTAGGGACCTGGTCCAGGCTGGGTACGCAGGGCTCTGGGGTTTTTCTGAGGTCTGCGTCTGGGGGAGGGGCTGCAGATGGTTCTCAATATGGCTTGCAGCCACCCTGAGGTACAGTATACCTCAGGAGCTTCCTGAGGTACACTGTACCATGGTTGCAGGGTTGGAAGGAAGGCAGAAAAGTGTGGAGAAACTGATGGGGTGGGTGTTTCTTCCCAGGAGGGCTCCCACTGTGTGGGGATGCCACCTTTTGAAGCCTGGAGACCACCAGGAGGGTGACTTTTGTTTGCTTGTGTCATTGTTCTTGTAGAGGTGATATACACCAGAGAGAACCTTCACGTAGTGCTGAGAAGTGTGCACAGTGAAAAGGAAGTCTTCCTCCTTCCCACCCTCAGGTTCTACTCCCAGAGGCAAGCCCTATTATCAGGTTCTGTTGTGTTTTTCTGGAGGTAGCCTGTGCACACACCGGTGTGGGTTGTGTATAGCTAGCCACAGGTGGGTGTGCATGCAGGCGTGTGCATGTGCATACATGGTCTCTTTTTGGAATAGTAGTGGTTGTATGTTTTATATTTTTTCATGTAACATAGGAATTCTGGCTATTTTTCATGGTATCAAAATATTCTGTCCTATTGATGTAGGATAACTTATTTAGCCAGCTTCGTACTGATGGTCACTTATGTTGTTTTTTTATTCTTTGATACTGTAAACAACATTACAGTGGGTGGTCTTAAAAATAGGTCTGTTATCTGTAGAAAAATTTCCTAGAAGTGTAGATTCATGGTCAAATGGTAGCTATGTAAAATTTTTTATCTGCGTTGCAAAAGTGCCCTCCAAAGATGATAACGATGTCACTTCATACTCCTGAAAGCAACATACAAGAGAGGTCATGTTCCCCCACCCCCTTGTACTTTTTAATCTTTGCCAATCTGGTAAAATAGTATTTTACTTTTGCATTTTCTCAAGGCGATGAGGATGAACGTATTTTCATATGTTTAAAAGGCATGTATGTTTCAGGAGGGAGAGCTGATCGAGTTACAAACGGGGAAATGGGTTTGGTGGCTTCAACCTGGGAATGGTGGGGTGGGAGGAATTGGGTCCTAGGGGAAACACCATCGTTCGTCTTGGAGGGAGCCAGGAGCCTTAAGGAAAGTCCTCTCTTTCTGGGACTCCCACCACCAGACCTTCTTAAACAGGTGGTTTTTAAACCTGACTTGGTACCTTCTTCATGTTAACGGGGGTGGGGGGAAGGACAGGACCAAACTTTGGGTCCCCCACCCTCAGCCTCATCCTGAGTGCCTCCGTGCTTATCGGCTTGACAAATTAGGCTTCTAGGTAGGGTTTCATTTGAACAAAGGGTTCCAGGTCCGAACAAAGATTGAAAAGCCCTGCCCTAAATCATGTCCCCTCTCCCAAGGGGTAGATCACTTTCTGCTCCCAGGGCCCATTAGTGTTTTCCATTCCTGGCACTGCATTGTTGGGAGGGGCATAAGAGTCCCGTGGGAGAAGAGGAAGGGTGACAGCAGTGATCGTTGGAGTGCCTGGGTGGAGGGGCAGACACATGGATGCACGTCATACCCATCATGGGTGTGGCCTTGCGGTCACCATTCAGGGGGTCCCTGAAGAAGTATGGGACTCAGACTACTGGCTGTCTCCCCTACACTGTGTGCTTTCATGCCTCCATGCTGTTGTTCAGACTCCTCCTTTACCTGGAATGCTCTTCGTTCTGCATGTCTATATCATCCTCATCCTCAAAGATCAGCTCCTATGCTGCCTTCGCGTGAGGTCCTCTTGAACCCCCTCCTGCAGTTTTTCACTTTATTCCCCTTTGCATCTGAGCCCCTCCCAAGATATGGGGCACTCAACTCCTGGGAACAAATGAGTGAATGAATTAATGAGCTAAGTGAAGGTGTGAAAAGACCAGGAACTTGGCGGTGAGCCATCCATTTCCCACCTGTAGTGTTGCCAAGTCTTATCTCCCCAAGTCGACTCTGATTTCCTACTGACAAGACAGCAGCATCTGGGTTTGATTCATTTCTGTGTCACACTAGCACCCCTAGGGTCTTTAGAAGTAAGTCCTTAGAGAAAAGGGGCAGAGGATCCTGTATTCAGCTGGAAGGCAGGGGAAAGCTTCGTGAAGGAAGTGGCATTTGAGACGGACCGTGAGGGAAGTGAATGATTCTGACGGGTGGGGATGGGGGTGGGAGGGAGATTGTTCCAGGTGAGGGAACATGGGGAGCATCTCATAGGGGTGGTCAAGGATGAAGGAGGTCTTCTGGAATGAGTGCTTAGCAGTCCACAGGGTGGGAACACAGAAGGGGGGAGAGAGGGGCCTGGAAAGGGGCTTGAATGGGTGGGCTGGGGCCCTGATGTGGAGCAGACCAAGGGATACCATGTAAAAAGCAGGGTTAAGTCAGGCGGGCATGGAATGCTGCCTAGAGAGGTCCAAATGGAGAATCATGACACGGCTGTGGTGTGGTATGAGTAGGGAAGCTGGGAGACCCCTGGAGATGGCAGGAAGTCAGGCAGGCCCTGTGGCAGGGTGGACTGAGGTGGCAGATGGTAGGGAGGGAGACTTTTCCAGGTTTGGCAGCAGTGGCATGAAAGGGGTGTAGAGAGAACAAAGCTTGCATACTTCCCAGAATATGTGCCTTGGGAGGGTGGAGGTGTTGCTAGAGAAACGTGTCAGGAAAAGGTGCTTGGGGAAGGGAATGGGCTGAGTTTTCAGTGTGGAGCAGCATAATGATCATCCATTCAGATGGGTGGATTTGGGCAGGGAGTCCTTGACAGGGACATTACCAGACAGTTGCTACAGTGACTCTGGCCCCAGGTGCAGCAGGGCTGGGAACAGGCACTGCCTGGGGAAGTCTGCTGTGAAAGTGGGTATGTTTTATAGGCTTTTGAATTAACTGACACTTTTATTTTTTAATTATAATTGTAAAAGTAGTCCATGCTTCTAAGAAATTAAAGCTGAAATAAAAGGAGGGAAATACCAGTCCCCTAACCCAATCCCTTCCTATAATACTCCCCAGAAGTGGCAAGGTACATTTTGAAGGAGGAAATGATGAGACCTGGGAACAGAGGGAATACAGGGAAAGCAGGGACAGGGGCAGGTGGATCCTAAGGTTTCTGGTCAAGGAGAGGTGTGGGTTGAGGTGCTTCTGAAGAAATGCAGCCTTAGGGAAAGGCTTGCTGACCTGGGAGGGGTGGATGTGTGGGACTATTTGTAGGCCCCTTGTGTGTGAGGAGAGGGCAGGTTAGGCTGCCCTAAAAGTGGTTGGGGTAGGTGGGAGTAAGGATGGGGGAAGAGTTCTCTGATGAAGGGAGGAGGAGCAGCCCTCTGTGCTGGAACCTGGACAGATGCCTGCTGAAGCTTCTTCCTTCTCTCTTTGTGGCATCCCTCTGGATGGCTCTCAGGATCCTCCTTGATCACTCCCCTTTCTCATAGACTCCACACCTGGTGAACCTGAATGAAGACCCTCTGATGTCGGAATGTCTGCTCTACCACATCAAAGATGGCATCACCAGGTAGTGTCTCATCGGTGACCTGTGGGGCAGCCTCTCATTTTGGGGTGTGACTGCAGAGGGATGAACACACTAGTGACTCTCTTCCCTGGTGACCTCACTGGAAATACCCCAGATGTCAGGACAGCTAATTCCACAGCCCTGCTCACTTTCTAGGCTTCCTGGGAAGTTACTGAGCCTGGCTCCTAAGAGGCTGTCCTGACTCACTCACCACTTTACCTGGGTGAGATGCCTCCGCAACCAAACTGACCCCGTGTGTGCGGAGATAGCTTCTGACTTACTGAGGCACAGAGTGGGTTGGAAACTTAGATCACCATGTTCTTAGCCCTTAGCACCACTGCCTTGGCCTCCCTTGAGACCCTCCCTGTGGGTGGAGGGAATCATGGTCCTAGCCCCATGTGGTTTAGGGGCAGTTCCTGTGTAGTCCAGTTTCACTGGCTGATGTTAATGTATATTCCTGGGGCTTGGTGCCTCTGAGGTCACCTTCTGGAGTTAAAGAGGTAAGGGTGCCATGTAAACAGATATTTACATGGCAGAGGACACTCATCCCACTCCAGGTTCCCTTTTGTCCTCTGCTGTGTAACAGTGACTGAGGACCAGGGCTTTGGAGTCAGGCAGATCTGGGTTCAAATTGCAGCTTCACCACTGCTGGGCTGTCTGACCTTGGGCAAGTTACTTTACCTTTCTGAGCCTCATCTTCCTCATCTGTGATATGGAAATAATTATTCTTGGCTTATAGAGTTGGATGAACTTGTATTCAGAAGGGGCTTGGTGAATGTCTGGCACACGCTTAGGAAATGTTGGCCGTTGCTTTCCCAGGGTTGGCCAGGTAGATGTGGACATCAAGCTGACTGGGAAGTTCATTCGGGAGCAACACTGTCTGTTCCGGAGCATCGCTCAGCCAGACGGAGAAGGTAATGGCTGAGGGAGTGAGAGTGGTGTGGCCGGGCAAGGAGAGAGACAGGTCTCATGTTTCACAGCACCCTCTGAATTGGGCACTGGGTGTGTAGCCATGTTAGGGGAGATAGGTCTTCATGGTCACAGGGGTTTCAAGCTCATGGCAAGCAGAGGGGGATATCAAGGGCCAGGCTGCCTGCACCCCACTGCGAGTGCAGGCTGCTGCTAGGGCAGCGAGTGAGAGGGGTCCCCAAGGCGGAAACAGAACGCTAGCAGAAGGATGAAATTGTGATGAAGAGGAGGTCTGCCACCTTCCTTGATATTTTTTATCCTGAAAGAGCACCCTGGTCATTTTTTATGAAAAACTGTGTTTGTTCCAGTGGGGCTACCTGAATTTATCTTTGGAAAACCTATTTACTGATTGCACTATGACTGCAGTGATTTCAGGGAGTTAATTGGCTTGTGTGTCCCTCTGATTCTAAAACTTCCAGGGATTTTTTAGCCTTTATATGGCCTTAGCTGCAAAAGCTTTCAGGCATCACAGGTCCTACAGGTGAAGGTAGTAGCCTGTCTGATAACAAAATAATACTCCTGTGGTTCAGGGGTATTTTGAGATCACCATTTTGTTCTCAATCAGTCATTTAAAAACAAAAAACCAAAAACCAGAATGATTTGTGTTCAATTAGGCCCAAGTGCAGTTGAGCTCTAGCAAACGATCTGGCCGGGGGGTGGATGTTACACACGGGCTTTTCATCATCTTCATGCATTGTGTCTCACAAATCTGAAAGGAGTGCTCAGTCTGATGCTTTTGAGGGCACAGGGAAATGGGGCGTGTAAGGTCAGCACACAGAATTTTGTATTTATTGATTTTGGAGAGAGGGAGAAACACCAGTTTGCTCTTCCACTTATTTATGCATTCACTGGTTGCTTCCTGTATGTGCCCTGACTGGGGGTCGAACCTACAGTCTTGGTGTGTCGGAACTATGTTGTAAACAACTAAGCTCCCTGGCCAGGACAAAGTCGGCACGTTTTTAAAAATAAGAAAAGACACTATCATGTGGCTTCAAGCTTAGGTTTAAGACATGCCCATTGGGCTTCACTTGGCTTAGTAGGTTAATGCAGTTCTGGCCTGGTCCAGGTCCCCAGTGGCAGCAAATGCTTCAGCACTGTGGGCTAAAAGCTGTTGAATCAGTTCAGCCTAGTGAGTTATTGCTGAGTTCCTGTTCTGCAGTTACCTCAAGTCATGTGCTAGGGTGATACCAGAATCACCCAAGGGCTGCAGCGTGAATCCACCCTTAGGAGCTGAGAATGTGTTTTGATAGGCGACTGACAGGCGTGAAACACCATTACATCAGTAAAAGCAGCCAATGAATCTGTGCCCCAAAGATTGAGGCCCTAAACGTTCAGTTCATCTGGGCCTCTGTTTTTATAGCAGATTTAAGACTTGACCAAAGACAGGCAGAGAGGAGGTGGGTTCGAACCTAGAAGAATAGTTATCTACCATCTGCTTTGTGTCTTGACTTTTTCTCGTGCAGTTCAGGTAATGGAACTGAGGCTCTTGGGGGTTGGGGAGTTTGCCCAATGCCAGTACAGCCAGAGGATGACAGAACTGCTCAGAGCTCTGCTCTTAATACAGGCTGCTGTGGGTTCCTGGACACGGAGAAGGCTGCCCCCGCCAGCTCGAGCAAAATCCTCTCCTTGCCCAGCCCCTTTCCCTCTCTAATACCTGTCTTTTTCTGACTTTAGATTACCTCCTGATTTACTCATTTACTGTCTGTCTTACCAGCTGAAAGTGAGCTCTGTAAGAGCAGGACTTCTAGGTTTTTTTGCTACTGTATTTCCGTGACCTAAAATAGTGCCTGGCAGATAGCAGGGATGCAGTATATTTGTGGAATGGATGAGTGAATTTTGGGGCATGACAGGGAGTAAGGGCAGGCAGAGACTGGTACCCATGACAGGCACCCCATTCTCTCTGCTACTTTCTTTCATTGCTGTTCTGGGGCATACGGTGATGCCTTAGCGCTCTCTCACTCTCTCACTCTCTCTTTTTTCTCTTCTCCATCATTTCTGCCCCTTGAAATTTGAGGCTCCCTTTAAGCATCCACTCAGAAATCACTGCTTTCCCATAATCATTTCTAGTCCTCTGTATCAAAGTTGAGTTTGTCTCTGCTTTCTTTGTACTCACATAGTGTCAGTAATCTCATCTCTGACTCATCTTAGAACTCAATCTGATCTGTTACTTCTAGCATAAATAATTTGCATTCACATATTTTATTTGCTCTTACAACCAGTCTGAGCTAACATCTGTGACATTTTATAGTTTACGGAAGTTGGATGACTTGCTCAGTGCCCCTCAGCTCAGGAGTCAGTCACAGAGCCTGGATTTTTGGGATATAGGGCTCCCTCTATGATGCCAGGGCATTGTTCGAAGACAAGAAGCTGCCTCATGCATCTTTGTGTCTCAGCAAGCAGTAGGCTTGGTGATTTGTTCAGAGGAGCACCTATGTAAATGTTTGGGTTAGGGTGACTTTATCTTGTCCTGTGAAGACAATGATCTGTTTGTCGGCTGTGGTTAGTCCAGTGGCATTTTGCAAGATGCATCAGACGGAAGCAGGCTGGGATCCTGCTGGAGAAACCCAGGCCAAGCCAGGGATAATGTTAGTTGGAAAGGAAGGAATGGACATCTGCCAGGCAGCAGTGATGGGGCCTGATGACCAGTTGGCTATAAGAGATGAAGCCCCCTGAGAATTAACTGGTTTGCTAAGCTATTGTGGGGAGGGTGGAGGTGGGTGAGTCAGAGCCCCCGCAGAGGCTCCTGGGCATTTTAGCTGGGGCTCTAACCCTCCTTCTGCTCTTCCTTTCCCTTGCTGCCTGCTACCAGAGGGGCCATGGCACCCCTAACAGGTACTAGGGGGTGGGACTGGGGATGCATGTATTTTGGGGGGAGTAATGCAAGATGGGAGTATGACCATAACACCTCTACCCCCAGAGTCTAATCATTTCCTTTCCTTTCTCTCTCCCTCAGTGGTAGTCACCCTGGAGCCTTGTGAAGGAGCTGAGACCTATGTCAATGGAAAACTTGTGACTGAGCCACTGGTGCTGAAGTCAGGTAGAGAAATGTTACAGAGCAAGGGTTCTGGATGTGGCTGTACACAGGAAGTCCTAGGGCAGAGCTCCCTTGGTGAATCTTAGGGAAGCACCCAGAAATAAATAGGAAACAGCATGGGAATATGAAGAAGGAACTGGGAAGTGAAGATCAAGGAACCAGGTTTTGGTTTTTCTTCCTGTCCTGGGGAAACAGAAAGAGGTTGCTAAACTTCCCCATGTCCCTTTGGCTATCAGGGACGGGGTGGTTCCTGATGTCAGCCAAAGAAGCCTTGGCTTTGACCACCCTCAGACGTGGTATGATGAGATAACTGGTGTCAGGGCTTCAGAGACTTATGGGCAAGACCATGTACACCTTGGGCATGGGGATGAGTTTGCTGTTGTGGGGGAGCAAGTCCACTTTCCACTCTTCCCATCTCCAGGGAATAGGATTGTGATGGGCAAGAACCACGTTTTCCGCTTCAATCACCCGGAGCAGGCACGGCTGGAACGGGAGCGAGGGGTTCCCCCACCCCCAGGACCACCCTCTGAGCCTGTGGACTGGAACTTTGCCCAGAAGGAGCTGCTAGAGCAGCAAGGCATTGACATCAAGCTGGAGATGGAGAAGAGGTGTGAGGAGAGGATGCTCTGTGCCCTGGGGCTCTCTAGGCTGTCCCTCCGGTCCCAGCCTCCTGTTGTTGGACACCCCACTCAGGTGGCTCCAAAATCCCACACAGCCCTTCCTCTCTCCCTCCCTAATCCCAGGCTACAGGACCTAGAGAATCAGTACCGGAAAGAAAAGGAAGAGGCTGATCTTCTGCTGGAGCAGCAGCGACTGGTGAGGAATCCGTTGGGGGGCATGGTGGGACATGCAGAGGAAGAGGTGGGTTGGCGGGCACATGAGCACCCAGGCTGGCAGCATGGCAGTTTGATCCTACTTTTGGTTCACATTGTGAGCCTGAATGGGAAGTGGGCCTGAATGGGGTCAAGGGTGGGTGTGGCATCTGGGAGGACACTGTGAGAGAAATGTGAGGGGGGGCGGGCACCGTGTATGTAGGGAGCTAGGGTTCTTCCCAGTTGACTGGGGCTTCCCAGACTCCAGCTGATCCTGTGGCCCCTGTCTGGTTTTTACCATAGCTGAGGACTACCTGTACTGTTACTTACTTAAGAGTGTTTTTTTTTCCACATTTTTTTTAATTGTTCAAGTACATTTGTCTCTTTTTCCCCACCTCCACTTACCCCCACCCCAGCCACCCCCACTCCCTACCCTTGCTTGATCCTACCCCCTTTGGTTTTGTCCATGTGTCCTTTATACATATTCGTGAAAAAGGAGTGTTCTTCATGTGGACTTACTTTTGAATCTTTTCCTTATCTTCAGCAGTAACACATATGCAAGAAATCTAGACTTGCTATAGCTGCAACTTACATGTGTTGGTCACTTTGTGCCAGCCACTGTCCCCTGCACGTGGCATGCATTAACCCTCAAAGTGCACCTGTGAGGAAGAGAGTATCATTTTCATTGTGTGGACGAGCAGTGGTTAAGCACCCAAGGGTGTGTGATTCTGATGGATGTTTCTGGTGTTGGGATGTCCTTAGCCTTCTCCCTCTTTGCTCTCTCTGTGGCCCCAGTATGCGGACTCTGACAGTGGGGACGACTCTGACAAGCGCTCCTGTGAAGAGAGCTGGCGGCTCATCTCCTCTTTGCGGGAACAGCTGCCACCCACCACAGTCCAGACCATCGTCAAGCGCTGTGGCCTGCCCAGCAGTGGCAAGCGCAGGGCCCCACGCAGGGTGTATCAGATCCCTCAGCGTCGGCGGCTGCAGGGCAAAGACCCCCGCTGGGCCACCATGGCTGATCTGAAGATGCAGGCAGTGAAGGAGATATGCTATGAGGTGGCCCTGGCTGACTTCCGACATGGGCGGGCGGAGATTGAAGCCCTGGCCGCTCTCAAGATGCGGGAGCTGTGTCGTACCTATGGCAAGCCGGAGGGGCCTGGGGATGCCTGGAGGGCTGTGGCCCGAGATGTCTGGGACACAGTGGGCGAGGAGGAAAGCAGTGGAGGTGGGGGTGGGGGTGGTGAGGAGGGAGCCCGCGGGGCTGAGGTGGAGGACCTCCGGGCTCACATCGACAAGCTGACCGGGATTCTGCAGGAGGTGAAGCTGCAGAACAGCAGCAAGGACCGAGAGCTGCAGGCCCTGAGGGACCGCATGCTCCGCATGGAGAGGGTCATCCCCCTAACCCAGGTATGGAGGGCTTGGCCCTGGCTTTCTCCCTCCTCTCCTTCCCTCCTCAGTTGTTTCCTTTTGGAATATGAACCTCCTTCCAACCCCCTTGCCCTACTTGCTTTCAGAAATTTTACTGATGTATAGCACCTTTTCTTAGTATAGTTTGTGAATGATGTGCCTCAGTCACCAGGGTACTAACTGAGAGTGCAGATTCCTGGATTCTACCTCAGACCTACTGAATCAGCACCTTTGGGGATGAATCTGCATATATGATAAGTACCAAGGTGTTTCTGAGGTACAATACAGTTTGAAAACCCTCATATAAAATACACATTTCTTAATTTACTGCTCGAATATTCACATACATTCACATTCTCATAACCATGCTCTCCGAGGGTGACCATTTATTCCGTGGTAGCCACTGTGCTGAGCACTTCTGTGTCACCTCCTTTTCACCTCTTTTAATCTTTGCAACAGCTGGGTGAGGAGCAGTGTTATCAGTGATCCCTGTTTTGCAGGTATTCATTCAACAAATACATATTTAAGTGCTTGCTGTACACCAGACATGGTGCTAGCACTGGGGCTGTGCCGCAGACAGAGTTGCTGCTCTGTTCCAGCTGGCCTTCCACTGGAGGACAGCAGGTGGTCAGCCACCACAGCTCATGGTTACTGAAGGCTCCCTTCCCCAGACGCAGCTCCCTTCCCTGTCACTCTCCCTACTCCTACCACTCTGGCTTCCTTGCTGTTCCTTGAACTTTCTGTGCACACTCCTGCTCCAAGGCCTTTACACCTGCTGTCTGTCTGCCGAGTTGCCTTTCCTCTGAAGTCTCACAGCTTGCTCCCTCACTTCCTTCAGGCGTTTTCTGCAAGGATAACTTCTCAGTGAATCTCTTTCTGGCGATTCATTGCAGCCACCCCACCTTGGCCTCCCATCCCCCTTCCTTGTTCTGTTCTTCTCCATCTCAATATGTATAATTTATACAAAGCCTGTTATGTAATTTATATACTTATATATAATGTAAATAATATATACTAAATAGTTTAAATATATAAGCTTATACATTTAACTTTTCACTGAAGTATATGTACCATGCTATATATTTTTCTTAGTCATTTGTCAGCTGTCTCACCCCACTAATATGATGGTGAAGATTTTGCATCCCTTTTTGTTAACTTTCATATCCCCAGGGCACATCATTTATTCAGTGTTTGCTGAGTGCCTACTATGTGCCAGGCACTCTTCTAAGAACTTTACATGGTGTAAGCCATTTAATTCTTAGAAGAACCCTGTGCAGTGGTTACTGTTGTAATTGACCTCATCTTACACATGAAGAGACTGAGGCACAGAGAGGTTACAAGCTGAAGTTCCATACCACACTGCTGTGAAGGGGCAAACCAGGACTGAACTCAGACCCCCTGGTTCCCAGGCCTGTGCTGCTAAGACACCATTCTTTAGTTCCCTTACCTCTGAGCCCCTCTGGGGACCCCTCGACATCCAGCCACTCCAGGGCCTTCTGACTTCTCTCAAATCCACTGTGCTCAGGAGACCATTTTTCTTACATTTGTTCTCATTTTCTTTCACACTTCTCCCTCCCAGGATCATGATGATGAAAATGAAGAGGCTGATGAGGCTGCCTGGGTCAAGCCCCCAGGATCAGCGGTAGAGGAGGAAGCCCCCAGTGACCACATGACCTCAGCCCGGCCTACTTCGCCACCCCTGTCAAGCTTGGAGCGGGTGTCACGGCTGATGGAAGAGGACCCTGCATTTCGTCGTGGTCGTCTTCGATGGCTCAAGCAGGAGCAGTTGCGGCTGCAGGGACTGCAGGGCTCTGGGGGCCGGGGTGGAGGGCTACGTAGGCCTCCAGCCCGCTTTGTGCCCCCTCACGACTGTAAGCTACGCTTCCCCTTTAAGAGCAATCCCCAGCATCGGGAGTCCTGGCCAGGGATGGGGGGTGGGGAGGCCCCAGCTCCACCTCAACCCCCTGAGGAGATTACTCCCCCACTGGCCACCCCTGCCCGCAGGCCACCAAGTCCCCGAAGGTCCCATCGTCCCCGCAGGAACTCCCTGGATGGAGGGGGCCGATCCCGGGGAGGAGGTTCCACGCAGCCTGAACCCCAGCACTTCCAGCCTAAAAAGCACAACTATTATCCCCAGCAGCCCCAACCATACCCAGCCCAACGGCCCCCAGGGCCTCGCTATCCCCCATACACTACTCCCCCTCGAATGAGACGGCAGCGCTCAGCCCCTGACCTCAAGGAGAGTGGGGCAGCTGTGTGAATCCCATATCCTGGGCAGAGAGGGCCTGGCGGGGCCCCTTGCTAAGGGAGAGAAAATGCCTGAGATGCTGCTTCCCCAGAAGCCCTGGGGTAGGGAGGCCCTAGAGATGAGAGAAGGTTCGAGTAGGTGCTAGATGATGTGGGGGTGATGGGCTGGAGGCCAAAGGAAGGAAAAGGGCATGGAGTTGCCAGGAGCAAACCAAAGTGAAGGAAGAGCGATGGGAAGCTGCCTTGGGGCTGCCCCTTGAAGAGGGGAGTCCCACAAACGCTGCTATGGGTGGGATGGGGCTGGGATGCTGTGTAGCCAGTGTTTGACTTTTTTTTTCAAGTAGGGGCAAAGGGGAGAGAACCTAGAGTGAGACAAGTTCTCCTCCCTGGCCCTTGTCTTAATCTGTCTTGTCTGTGGTGGTTTCTGTTTCCAGGGAGGTGTGGTGGGATCATAAGTCATTCCCCTCCCCTTCCAGGCCTCCTGCTGTAAGTGGAGGACCTGTGTGGTTGCTGGTTTGGCTGGGCTCCCATGTGGATGTGGGACCCTTCAATAAAGAATAGCAAACAGATGGAGCTTGTGGCTGGTGGTTTGGTTTTGGTGTCTAATGGAGGTGTAGATTACATAAGATGCACGGACCTTTAGTGAGTGGCTCTGAATTTTTACATAGATGTGATCCCATGCAGTCACCAGCTGGATTAAGATACAACAACATACCCACCTTGGTTTCTCTCTCTCTTTTTAAAAGATTTTATTTATTTACTTTTATAGAGAGGGGAAGGGAGGGAGAGAAACATTGATGTGCATGGATTCAGTTGCCTCCCATGTCCCCAAGTGGAGACCTGGCCTGCAGCCCAGGCATGTGCCCTGACTGGGAATTTGAACCGGCAACCTTCAGTGTGAAGGCCAGCACTCAATCCACTGAGCCACAACAGTCAGGACTAGCCACCTTGGTTTCTTGAATGTTCAACATCAGGTTTCCTCCCTTTGGAGTGCATGACCCATTCTTTATTTCCCTTTCATCTTTGCTTACCCAGTGTCTCCATCTCTGCTCCCAACACTGCTGTTGTCCAGGACAAAGGAAGGGGGGGGGGATGAGGGGAGGTAGAGGAAATACAGGTCTGTCAACACTTAGCTGGCTGTATCTAACAGGAAATGGAGGTGCAGGGAGAGGTTCCACTTTGTGTATTCACCTAACTGTTGGAAGGTCTCCCAAGTAGCCCCAGTTTCCCCAGATTCTGTGCCACCTTGGGTGTGTTCACCAGGGAATGTGTTGAGCAGGCTGACTACACATGCTGTGTTCATCTTGTTTCTCTTTCCTGCCTTTGGTCAGGGTCCATGCAGTGTCTGAGTAGTAGTTTGTCTTAAGACTTTTCAAGAAGGATGCTGCCTGCTTGTAATGTTCTGATGTGGAGAAACAAGGCTGCGGCAATGCAATATTGTAAAGGTTTTGCAGGTTAGATCGCTTCCCTGCTCTGCCTTCACCTTGTCAAACCCTGGAATCCCCATGTTTTCATCCCGTTCTCAGGAAAACACTTCTGCACTTGGAAAATTGAGCTGCTGCTCCGTAGCTTCCTGGTGTTAGTCTTGAGGTGCAAGCAGCCAAACCACAGGCAACATCCCAGTTGTAGCCAAACCACAGTCCTGGGCAAGGGTGCGATTAGGTTTACTCTTGGGTTCTGTACCTACTTCTGGCTACCTTTATTTTGGCACCTTTGACTGTCAGGTCTTCAGGGACCTGTTGACAGTCCCTGAAGATCTGGACTGTAATGGATAGTTTGGTGACAGTGTTTACTTGAGCAGTTTATAATCTGGTCATTGAGACTAAATGTGAGCAAGAAAATGATAGAACAGGAAGTTCTCAGTGGGTCAGAACAAGCTGAGTGGTACAGACAGTGCAGTGGAATTAAGAAGGGAAAGACAGTTCAATAATTTAAAATACAGTTGGATTATTTTTCTCTAAACTGTCTTATGTAAATGTGTTTCCTGATACTTTTATCCATTTCTTCCAAATCAATCTTTAAAAATGCGCTGAAATTTAGGTTTTATTCAGAGAAGTGCTTACAAATCTCTCGTATGTTCTACATGCTAGCATGTCATTGTTAAAACAGCCCTGTAAAGTAAGTCTCTCTTCTGTCCCCATTTTCCAGATGGAAAGACAGGTTTGAATAGATTCATGAGTGTCCGAAGGTCATACTGTTCTTAGGAGGCAAAGGTAGGATTCCAACCGTAGTCAACATGTGTGAAGCCCAGACTTTATGTCACCTTTCCTTCTAGAAACTATGCTGTCTTTTTCTCATGTTCGGTCCTCTCAATTATTTCATGAGTCTGACTCTAGTTTCTGGTCTCTCCCTAAGTTGCCCTGTGAAGGAGTGAGAACCGCTATTTGTGGGCCTCCTTCAGAATCAGGGGCAGAGGTTGCCCCAACAATCTGCCAGTGTCCTCACTTGCCCAATTTGGACATTTCTACAATTTCACCCTTGGTTTCCTTGGAAATTCCATTTGCTTTTTTTCCATTTTTCTCTCTGGAGTCTTCCGTTATTCATTTGGACTTCTTGTTCTTTCACCTGGAATTTTTGTATCTTGAGTACATTTGGGGATTCCCAAGCCTTTTTTAAAAAACATTCTTATACCTTTTCTATATTCCTAGCTTCTAATTTGTTTTGGTAGGAAATTGTTCTTTTCCCTTTTAAAGATTTAATGTCAGCAGCTACCTGATGACATTTGGTTTCAGATGGACTGTGGGTAGGTTCTACTTGTCATCCCCAAAGATGCACACTCCTGTTGGATCACAGACTGCTTGCATCATCATATGATTCCCTCACATGGAGTCTTTAACCCTGAGTGCCCCAGGGCTCCCGCTTCCTGTACCAGGAGAGTTTTAGAGAATGCTCCTCAAGGCAGGCTGGCTTTAAGTATCCCATTTAACCTAACTTGGCTCACCCCCTCTCCCTATAGTCCTGGTATTCTGTGCTGCTTCATTATCATCTCTGGCTACCCACTAAGGTCCACTTAGTGTTCACCTCTCCAGGTCAAAGGCCAGCAGCCTCTGCCTTATTACACAAGTTCTCACTCCTCCCATCCACTTCTGTCTTTCTTGAAAGGCAAGAGGAGACTGGCATTATCTGGATGTATGTGTCATCTAAAGTTCTGGTCACCAGATGGTTGTGTAGAAACTGTGTCATCCCTGAACAATTCCACAGTTGCAGGAGCTGACATTAGCCTGCAGTGTCCCTGATAGCCTCAGCAATGAGGATTGTCTCCTCAACTCCCCCTGTTTCTTTTCTTGTGTTCCCTCCACCCCCAATCCTGGAGGACTAGGTTTTCAGAAACCTGGGAAGGCCTTAACCTGAGCTCTTGCTCCTGGGCTGCAGCCTCATGCACCAGGTGGACTAGCCTGAAAAGTTTTTATGCCTAATCTAAGCTTCTTTAAAAACGACTGAGCACTGTTCTGGGTGTTTTTGTAGAGCCTTATCAGCTAGAGAGAGGAGATTCTCAAAGACCGGGGCCCTGTTCCCAACAGGTTAGGGCTGTAGTCAACCTTTGGGGCATCCAGGCCTGGGTTCCAGCCTGGTGCCTAATTAGCTGTGTTTCTCTGGGTAAGTCACCCCCTCTGGGTCTCAGTTTTCTTCTCTGTGAATAGGACAAATAACCCAACGAAGCTGTTGGGAAGGGAAGACTTGAGGTAAAACATGTAAAGGGCCTAGTACCTATTAGGCGCTCAAGGTTGGTGCCTTGCGTCTTTCCTTGTTTTTAACTGGAAATGAGTCTTGGGAAAGGAGGGAGGTGCCGCAAAATGAGGTCATATCCCAGAAAATGTCAAAACTCTCCAACCTTCCTCAACACCTGGCACCCCCTACTCACCACTTCTGTAAATTCTGTTGTTCCATTGTTGTCCGCCAGGAGGAGAAGAGGCGCAGGTTCCCTCCCTGGCTGCTTTCCCTTCCGCATTCACAGCTTAGATACAGTGCAGCCAGCCCTGCTGTGCGCGCACATGAATCCTCCAGGGGGGCGGGGCGGGGCGAGGTGGGGCGTGCTGCGCCCGCGACCGTCTTCTCTCTCTCTCAGAGGTAAAGTGGCTGTAGTTGAACCTGGGAGCCAGTGGAGGGCAGCAGGGGGCGAAGGATATTTCTTCCTCTAGGATCGGATTTCATCTTAGTTTTCCAGAAGGCCGACCAGGCTTCCCTCAGAGTTAACATTTTTTCCCCATCCTGGATGCTCTTGAATTACAAAGAAAGGGAAGAGGAAGGAAATTCACTGAGTACCTTTTGCCATAGGGATTGTGCAAGGGAAGGAGACCAAGCCTAGGGGAAATGATGTCCCTGTACGAGAGGAGGTTTTGGGAACAGCTTTTTTTGCCAAATTTAGCAAATACAGAAAAGTAGAAGGAAGAAAATTAAAATAATCCATATTTCCTCACCCTCAAAGTATCAGTTGGTGCCTTCTGAAAATGTATTCTAAAATGTTTGTTCAGCCCCCGCTGGAGTGACTCGGTTGGAGTGTCTGGTAGGCGGAAAGGTCGTACGTAGATTTGATTCTTGGTCAGGGCACATACACGTAGGTTGCAGGTTCCATCCCCCATCGGCCATAAAAGAGAAGGCAATCAATCCATCTTTTTCTCTCACATTGATGTCTCTCTCACAAAAAGCAATGAAAAATGTCCTCAGGTAAGGATTTGAAAATGAAAATTCAGATGTTTGTTCAACAGGTTTTTATTGAACATCTACCTATGCTACGTGCTGGGGGCGACTGCACAGGGAAGAGAATGATGATCAGGAAACAGAGTTTTTAAAAATCTGTGCAAATGAGCATATTAATGACTTAAGGGCAAATCCCATAGCAAAAGGCAGAGAAGTACTTTACTAAGTTTCAGAAAAGAAAACCCACAGAAGCGAGGAGCTGTGGATATGATGACGGCACTACAATCTGCATTCCAATCCAATTGCACATTAGAAAATATATATAGTACATAAGGAAATTATTTAGTCCAAATCTCTGACTTTATTAATGTTTTTTCTTGTAAGGTTTATTATCTGACTTAAAAACAAAATAATTATATATCATGTTAATTATACACAAAAGTGTAAACTCTATCAGAATTTTAACACTCATGAGGAAAATGCGGCCCAGAAAACCTCAGTGACTTGCTTTAGAATCCAGTAGGATAGGACTGGGACTGGACTCTAGATCTCAGATTTCCAGGCTGATACTGTTTCTGTTACATTAAATGTGGCTCAGGCTTTCAATGAAATTCTGACATTGAGTTTCAGAGAATTCATCTTGGAGGAAAAAGTCTATAAATTTAATCAGAACTGGCATTCTCAGATAATAATTAGATCTTGGGTAATTCTTACTGAGGAGATAGGCTATAGACATAGTAAATAGCCTTTGACCATACCATAACTTTTAGTAGATGGCCAGATTTATGCTGAAAAGTAGCTAAACATTTCGTAAGTATGGTAAGTCAGGAGGATCCTTCTTTGTTAAATTCCAGGGAATTCACATTGGAATTAGCTCCTGTGAAAGTTTACAAGCTCCACAGAACCAGGTGCATGCCTGTCACTCTTGTGATTGGAGGAGCCACTCAGTTTGCTTGCTGTGTGATTCAGAATTTCTCAATTCATTCTTCATTAATTAAATGTGGAATTTTGAAACCAGGACCCAGGTAGAAGCCCTTACTGTAGCCTATGTGGTAGGGGAAAGAAGACTTTTAAAAATATCCTTTTTTTTTAAAGATTGTATTTATTTATTTTTAGAGAGGGGAAGATGGGGAGAAAGGGAAATATCAATGTGTGGTTGCCTCTCATGTGCCCCCTACTGGGGACCTGGCCTGAAACATAGGCATGTGCCCTGACTGCACATGCAGTCATGTGCAAAGCATTGGCAATGCTTTGGTTCACAGGCTAGGACTCAATCCACTGAGCCACACCAGCCAGGGCAAAAAATATCCTTTCAAGAAGATTGTAGACAGACAGAAGACCCAGGGTCAAACCTTTCGGTAAAAATTATTAGGATGCTATGAAACAGAATTCTCGATTTGGCTGTGCATCAGAATCACATGAGAAGCTTCTTAGAAATAAAACTTCCCGGGCCTAATCTTACGGGCTCTCTCTGTAAAATCCTATGGTTCTCAGCATACCTGGAATGAGAGTCAGTCTCTTTACCATGGCCCACCAGGCCCACAGGATCTCATTCTGTCTGCAAGCCTCTAAGTACTTTCCTTCCCAAGGTTTGCATGACAGTTTCATGTCATTTAGGTCTCAACCTAAATGTCATCTTCTCAGAGAACCAACCTTCCTCTTCTTCCTTGACTTCCCCATCAGTGTTACAGACATGCTCCCTCTCTCTCTAGCATGTATCACCTTGTTTTTTTATTCATAGTGCATTTCTCTCTTTGAAATGATACTTTGTACTTGTTCACTTGTTCATCATCCATCTCAGGGGCTGCTCTGGCCTGCCACCTGTTTTTGTATGGCCTTCGAGCTAAGAGCTAAGGATAGTTTTTACATGTTTAAATGGTTGAAAAAAATGAGAAGAATCATACTTCATTATATGTGAAAATTACATGACGTTCAAATTTTAGTGTCTGTAAATAAACTGCTGTTGACCCACAGCCATGCCCATTCACTTCTATAGTGTCTCTGGCTGCTTTCCTGCTCAAGGGCACAACGGGATGGTTGTGACAGAGATGTTATGGTCCTCAAAGCCCAAAATATTTACTGTCTGGCCATTTACAGAAAAAGTTTGCTGACCTCTGGTCTAGCTCCTTAACTAGGATGTAAGTTCACTGAAAGGAGTTACCGATTTCACTGCCTATTCTATTCTCAGTGATCATTACACTTCATAGTAGGTGCTCAAATATTGTTGAATGAATGAACCAATGGCACCCTAGAATTTGTACTCAAACAGAAATGAACTTCCTAGGTGATGTGTAACCAGGCTTGGCCTCATTGCTGAGGGGAAAGGCTAATCTAGTCTGAAGTGGGGTCAAATTTGGGTCCTCATGGTAATACGAAGTGCTGGTGTTTTTTTTTTAAATCCTCACCCAAGGATGTTTTATTGATTTTTTTTTAGAGCAAGAGGAAGGGTGGGGGGCAGAGAGAGAAACATCGATGTGACAGAAATATTGATCAGTTGCCTCCTGCATGTGCTCCAACTGGGGATTGAATCCACAGCCTAGGTATGTGCCTTGACTGGGAATTGAACCCTTAACCCTTAACCTTTAGTGTATGGGACTAGGCTGCAACCAACTGAGTCCCCAGCCAGGGCCCAAGAAATGGTGTTTTTAATACTATGAGTGCTTTAGAATTAAAAAGACATTATCCAATACTTTTATAGTGCTGAATATGTGACAGGCACTGTTCTAAGTATTTAAAAAATATTCATAAGTTTAATCCTCATACTAGTCCAGTGGAGTGGTTACTATTATTATTATTCCATGTAATCAAAAGGAAACTGAGGCACATAAAGCTCAAGTAGTTAGCCCAAACGTCCACTGCTGTAAGCAGAGCCAGGATTTGAACTGTGGTGATGGTCTGCCAGCAGGCCTGTACTCCTAACTCAGATAACATTTCACCCCTAGGCCAGAGGCTCCTGCCTCTGATTGATTGTGAATTGATTGATTCACAATCAATTATTGTGAATCATTGATTGAAAATTTAGTTGTCTACATATTAGGGGCTTTGCAGAGGCAAAAGAAACCACTGTGTCTTTAGAATTGGAGCTCTGTAGTTGAAGAGAAGCAGAAGACTACAAAGGCCTCACCAAGAGAGGCAAGACCTACAGGGAAGGAGTCAAGGAGCAGGCTGTGAACAGTTATTGAAAGAAGTAAGCCTGGGGTGGTTGTGATTGTGGGATTATAAAAGCATCTTGTGTGTGTGGCCCAGTGAGGAGTGGATACTTGGAGTAGGAAGTGGAAGAACCTTATTTAATGAAGAACATCACTGCCATGTCCCAAGGTCAAACTTGTTCACATTGAGGGGGTTGAGGGCTGCTGACACGTCTGGGGAAGAAAGGTCCCTGTAGGTCTCAATGGAAAGTGCCTCAAACCTTGGGCTTCATCAGAATTTTCACAAAAGAGCAGAAGCTGGGTTACAAGGAATAGGAGTGGGGGCCAGGGAATAAAAAAGAGGACCGGGAGTCTAACTGGCCCCTTTTACCTGTAGAATCCCTGTGCTTCCTGGTAGACTGGGTTCATAGCGCTAATCCCACCCTAATCCCACACATAGCCCTGTGTGCCCCAGGGGTCAGGCACCCAGGGGTTAGTACTTCTTCGACAGGGAATGAGTGAGTTTGGGGGACCTAAGGCTATTCTCATTTTGCAGTCAAGAAATATGATGGCTCCTCATGTTCTCTCATAACATCCAGTCCAGGTGAGTGGGAGAAGCCAGTGGTAAATTATATTCCAAATCTCCATTCCCTGGTTTTTCACTTCCCCTAAGGTTCTTACCTATTAGCCACAGAGTACCTGGAATCCTAGTCAGTTGCTGTGGTTCCTTTTTTGAAGACCTCATACAGCCTAGCAAGATGGACACAAAGTTCTCTGAGCTTTATGAGGATTGGGCTGGCCCTTGGGTAGGCACCTTGAAGGCCCTTGATTCATCAACAATTTTGCATGGGATAAACCCTTCTTACTGATTTCGGTGACTTACCCACATCTGTGTTGAAGGTCATCACAGGTGACTGCTGCTATCTTCCAGCCTTTGTCTTCTGCTTGGCAGCAGCCCCCCGACCCTCTCTCTCAGGAGCAGGGGCCTCAGAGTTTAGAGAAGGAGGTTAAACCCAGGTCAGCCTAAATCCTTGTCTTGCTTATCTTATTTCTCTGCTTCAAACTGGTTCCTCCTAAAACTTTCCCTGGGGGCAGCAGTGTTACCCCTTGGTGTGAGTGTCTCCATTCCAGGGCCTGATTTGGACAATTCACCCAGGGGGAGGGCAAACCCAGCTGAATGGTATAGCTTAGCTTTAAGGTGGGTTTTATATCACTCTCTCTCCCCTAAAGAGATACTTCTCTGGAGCAAACTTTCTAGAAAATAAGCCTGTAAATGAGGTTTGATACTTTCCTATTAGAAACTCACAATGCTTGTAACTCAGATCTCAAAGAGTCCTTCAGCAGCAGCATTGACTTGTGAAGAAGGCTAGGAGCTTTGAATCCATCATTTTATTTTATCCTCACCTGAGGACATTTTTTTTTCATTGCTTTTAGAGAGAGAGGAAGGGAGAGAGGAATAGAGAGAGGAAAGGAGAAAAAGAAACATCTATGCGAGAGAGAAGCATCAACTGGTTACCTCCCATATGAGTTCAGACCAGGAACCAAACCCACAACTTAGGCATGAGCCCTGACTGGGAATCAAACCCACAACCTTTCGGTTACAGGCCGACACTCCAACCAACTGAGCTACATGGGCCAGGGCTCCATCATCTTATTTGAGAAAATGTTTATGAAGCTATGCATTTTGCTATGTATTTTGAATGACACAAAGATATAATATCTATAAAATCCTACAGGGCCTGGCCCTCTCCTTCCTCTCATGTCTTCTTTCTAGCACCTCTGCCTACACCAAATTGTTTAGGGTTCGTTGTGGACACCACGCTGTCTCTTGCCTCTGTGACTTTTCTCCTCCTGGAAGCTCCTTCATACGTCTTAGCCCCTTCAGCTGGCTGCCTCCTACTCACCCTTGAGTCTCAGCTTAGCTACTGCAGTCTCAGGAGAGCTTTGTTCCCCCTCCCTGGGTTAGGGACCCTTTTCTTTTTTTATTTTCTTTTTTTAACTTATATTTTATTGATTATGCTATTACAGTTGTCCCATTTCTCCCCCATCATTCCCCTCCACCCTGCATATCCCCTCTCACCCACTTTCCCCCCTTTAGTTCATGTCCATGTTCCATAAGTTCTTTAGCTTCTACTTTTCCCACACTATTCTTGCCCTCCCCCTGTCTATTTTCTACCCACCAACAATGCTACTTATTCTCTGTACCTTTTCCCCTCTCTCCTCCTCCCACTCCCCTGTTGCTAACCCTCCATGTGATCTCCATTTCTGTGTTTCTGTTCCTGTTCTATTGTTTGCTTAGTTGGCTTTTGTTTTAGGAGTGGTTTGTTAATATCTGTGAGCTTGCTGCCTTTTTACTGTCATATTTTTTATCTTCTTTTTCTTAGATAAGTCCCTTTAACATTTCATACAATAAGGGCTTGGTGATAATGAACTCCTTGAACTTGACCTTATCTGAGAAGCACTTTATCTGCCCTTCCATTCTAAATGACAGCTTTGCTGGATAGAGCAATCTTGGATGTAGGTCCTTAACTTTCATGACTTGGAATACTTTTTTCCAGCCCCTTCTTGCTGGGAAGGTCTCTTTTGAGAAATCAGCTGACAGTCTGATGGGCACTCCTTTGTAGGTGACTCTGCCTTTATCCCTTGCTGCTTCTAGAATTCTCTCCTTCATTTTAATCTTGGCTGACATAGTTATGATGTGCCTTGGTGTGTTCCTCCTTGGGTCCAAGTTCTTTGGGACTCTCTGAGCTTCCTGGACTTCCTGGAAGTCTATTTCCTTTGCCAGATTGGGGAAGTTATCCTTTATTAGTTGTTCAGATAAGTTTTCCACTTGTTGCTCTTCCTCTTCCCCTTCTGGTACCCCTATAATTTGGCTGTTGGGACATTTAAAGATGTCCTGGAGGTTCCTAAGCCTCTCCTCAGTTTTTTGAATTCTTGTTTCTTCCTTCTTTTCTGTTTGTTTGTTTCTTTCTTCCTTCTGGTTCACTCCATTGATTTGAGTCCCAGTTTTCCTCCCATCACTATTGGTTCCCTGTGCGTTTTTCTTCATTTCACTTATTGTAGCCTCCATTTGTTCCTCTAATTTGCGACCAAAATTAACCAATTCTGTGAGCTTCCTAATCACCAATGCTTTGAACTGTGCATCTGATAGGTTGGCTACCTCTTGGTCACTTAGATGAATTAGCTCTGGGGCCCCTATCTGTTCTCCCATTTGAGCCATCCTTGGTTTTGGTTTTTCTTTTCTTTTTTTGTCTGGTCGCAGCTGTTACATAGTGTACGTAGTGAGGGGAGGAGCCTTAGGTGTTCACCAGGGCGGGGCTACCCAGTCCCCAGATTGTGATGCTGGATGTGGGGGCAGGGTCCGAGAGGGAACAATGGCACCTGCTCCGCTCTCCCCAAGCAAATTGGGCTGCTCTGTCGCTGATTTCCATGTGGGTGGGCTCGTGCATGTTCTAGGACCCCATGGGTCTCTCCATCAAACTCTCCCTTGAGGCTGGGATTCCCTCCCAGCACCCCAACTCCCACAAGTGTTCTCAATCAGTGCTTTTTAGGCTTTATTCCCAGCACTGGGGCCCTACGCTAGGCAGTCTGTCTTGCTGCTTGTTTTCGCCTGGTTTATCTGCACAGGAATGTGTGACCATGGTCAGCTGCCTCGTGCTCCTCGCTTGGTCTTCTCGTTGCCTCCCCACACCTGGTAACTGCCGCCTGTGTGCTTGGGACCACCAGCTACCGCTTCTTCCCACTACAACCCCTCTCTGCTGCTGCCAACTCTGCCCCTTTTACTGGTCCAGGTGAATCTTTGTTGGACTTCTGTACAATTCAATCCTCTATCTGTTCCAGTGGGGTTTTTTTTTTTGTTCTATATTTTTGTTGTCCTTAATCCTGGTTGTGAGAGGAGGCACAGTGTGTCCACCTACACCTCCATCTTGGCCAGAAGTCTGGGACCCTTTTCTTTAAAGCTGACCCTGGGCACATCTCTGTCACTGCACTTACCTTGTGTAATAATTCAATTGTGGGTTTTGTGCCTCTCTTCTCCCCTTGCCTCTCGACTCTTTGAGGTTACGGACTAAACCCTATTTATCCTTTGAATCAGGTCTAGATTTCCCTCTAGTGAAGACTGCAGTGTAGTAGGACAGAGAAGCCCCCCTGAGCCTCATACGACGATAGTCAAGGTAGGTGGGATAAATACCCTAACAGCAGTATAAATGAGGAAACTGAAGCTGCCACTTGCGTAAAGTCAACACTTGGCTTCTTGGCAACAGGCCAGAGCTAGATGTCCACCTCCAGCTGAAGGAACTAGCCTGGGAAGGAGGAGTCAGATACCACGACAGCCTTAGCCACAGATCTCAAGGTTTTGAGTCTCAGGGAGGTTATATCAGGAGCCCAAGTCATAATCAGGTGAATGTTCTGATTGACAAGGAAGAAATAGGTGATGGAAGGAGCCCAAGACCAGGCATCAGGAGATGACCTGGGTCCTGGCTCATGCTTTGTCCATATGATCTCTCACCTGAGAACCACTTCAGTCCATAATGAGAACCTGTTGGTCAAATGGGACTCCCCAATTTCTCCTATCTGTTCTTCAGCCTAGAATAACTTCTGTCCTTCTCCAGTTATCTCCTGGTCAAAATATAGAGTCCAGCACAAATGATGACCTTTTTTTATTACAAGATCTTTTCTTACAAAATCATAAGCATGTATTTCTGTAACATAAGATAACAATATCACACTCAAGCACACCATATGACATTTTAGGTGAGATGTTCAAATTAAAACTATAAATTATTACACCCATATTATTACCCTATCAACCACACTCAAGCAGGCATTACTTCTGCCAGACCCTGTACTGTTGTTCTTTAAGATACAGCTCTATGCCTTGGCTGGTATGGCTCAGTGGATTGAGTGCCAGCCTGAGAACCAAAGGGTTGCTGGTTTAATTCCCAGTCAGGGCACATACCTGGGTTGCAGGGCAGGTTCCCAGTAGGGGGTGTGTGAGAAGCAGCCACACATTGATGTTTCTCTCCATCTCTTTCTCCCTCTATTCTCCTCTCTCTAAAAATATAAATATAAATAAAAAATCTTAAAAAAAATCCAGCTCTAATCCTACCTCCTGAGTGAAGCCTTCTTCATCTTCCTAGCCAGATGTGAGGTGAGGGATTGTTTTCTCTCCTCTGAGCCCCATGGACAGATTTATATACCCTCTTAGGAAACTCAATCTTGTTCTGCATTACTGTTTACTTAGGTGCTTTGCTTGTTTATCCTACTCAATTACCCTCATTAAAATTTCCCCCTCCCGGAGGCAAAGACCATATTTACTTGTGTAGTTCCCTTATCACCTAAGTTATGGTAGATGCTTGAATATTTGTTGACTGAAAGGACCCCCTTTATCAATACGGTGTCATGGCCAATGGTGTGGACTCTGAGCCACTCACTAGCTGTGTGACTTTGGGCAAGTTAAGCTTTCTGTGTGTACATCAGTTGCCCCAACAGAAAATGGGTATAACAGTACCTGCCTCATGAGGTATGTTGAGGAGTCAGTGGGCACTTAGCCCTGTGCCTGGCATGCCATAAATGTTTGGGACTACTCCACTCCTCCTTCACAATGTGTCAAAGCTGGAAATGCTTTCCTTAGTATCAAACGTCCTTGAGTAATGAGACCTTTTCTCTCCCTGAATTAGTGTCCTTCTTCCTCAGCCCCCAAATGTGCTGTGACCAAATCTTGGGTGAGTTGTGAAATCCTCCTGGAGTACTTTATATTGTCCTAGATATTTGTGTGGATTACTTGGTTCCGGTCTGCAGTTTACGGATGGAAAAATTAAGATTCTGTATTTGTTTTCCATATAACCATAGAGATTTACTTACTAATTTCCTTTCTTCTTTCTTTGGCAAGAAGGAATGCCTTTACATGGCTTCCTGAGAACCCACAGGGGTTTTTATCTTGGTGGAGCTAATTAGAGATAGATCAGTGTTATCCTCCAGGGTTAATAAAACTGGTCCCTGAGTCAAGTCAAAGGTTTTGCAATAACTAACACAGTTTATAATTTAAGTGAACAAAGGCAGCTTTCTACACCCAACTCTCCAACAAATGTAGATTCTGTGACATTCATAGGCTCGAGGTTACGAAAGAACAATTCTTAGAATTATGAAAACAACTCTTCTAATATTAGTGAAAAGCTCTTTGACACTTTTAAAAGGGGAAACGAATCTGCAATCCAGTTTTAGCAGGACAGATACCAAATAAGTAAAGATTTAACTTACATTTTATGGATCCTCTAATATTTTCTTACCTTCTTTCTTATTGTTCTGAGAAACAAATGCTCATAAGTAGCCCAAGGCTTTGTGTTCTTTAAGCACTTCAATCTGCATCTAAGGTATATAGCTTACAGATTTTTAAATTCCACAGGGTGAGGTGGATTTTCAGATCACAGGTGGAGAAGATGAAGTGAGAAGAAAGGGGAACCCTGGAGTGAAAGGGGCTGCACCACCCAGTGTAGGAAAAAGAAACATGTTGCTCCGATTCTCTGCTAGTAACTGAGGCACAGCTGGCCCTCTGCCTGGTTTTGCTCTGCAAATAATTTCTGTTTCAGAAGCTTTTCCTATTGTAAAGCCCTGGGAGGGAGCTATGCTTCTTTTCACAGTATGTACATCTGGCACCAGAGGGAGGTTTGCAGGGACAGGGAGCCTTCCTGAGCCTGCCTTCTTTCAAGGACGGGACAGACTGCAGACACCCTTTTTGGGTGTCTTCCCAGGCGCAGGCTCCTTCACGCAGTACACACTGGCGTGGGGAAAGGAGGAGGCTTCCTGGGCAAGCATGGTCCTCTTCATGCTGTTACTTGTCTCCTTTTAAGGGCATTTATTTAGTTTCTGTTCTCACAAACAAATAAGATGTTCCATGGAGAACTGGACGATCAGGGGAGCTTCAAGACAGGGGCATCTGCTTTCTGCACAGCTGTGCAAGGGGGGAGGGAAGGAAAAGATAGGCTTGGAAAACTTGAGCTGGTTTTATATTTTCCATAAACGAACACTACAGCTAACCCTCATCACACACAAGCACTCCCTTACAGTTGAGAGGGGTTCACAGCAGTAACCATGGAGACTAAGTGAGGACTATATTTCACTCAAAAGCAGCACTGGGTGTTGGAACGCTGAGCCCAAATATGAAGACAGGCAAGCAGAGTGAGGAGTGCCAATGCCAGAAACCCCCAAATCTGTAGAGAATTGTAAGAGTTTATCTGAGCCAAACGGATGACATATGCCAGGAAGCAAGATCTTTAAATCTTCAGAGAATAACGGTTTTATAGTTTTCTTTTTTATGCATTTGAAATTGAGAGAAGGTCAGGAAAATTATGAGGGGGTGAGGGAAAGCAGAGTGGGGATGGGATTACAGGGTGGCTGAGATTGCGTGCTCTCCTGATGGTGGTTGTGTGTTAGAAGCTGGAGTCTGACAGAGGCATTTCAAAGGTGTGCCAACCTAGATGCATAGGAACAATAGACAGGGCTTGCTCAAGGCAAAGATAAGGCTTTTACTAAAGAAGTTATGTGCCTGGGGTGTGAGCACTCACCATGACCTTGACCAGTTAGGAATTTTTGATCAGATCACACTTTGAGGTGACTCCATAGACCGCCCCCACCCCTTCATCCATAGGAGGTCCAGTGGTCAGGCTTTTTTGAGTTTTAGACATTTGACTAACTCATTGAAGCTGTGAGTTTATGAGAGACAAAAAGAAGCAATCCCAACATATTATATGGCCCCATTTATATGAAATGTTCATGATAGCCATATCTCTAGAGACAGAAAGTAGAGGAGGGGTTGCCAGGGGCTGGGTGGGGTGGAGGATGGAGAGGACTGCTAATGGGTACAAAGTTTCTTTTTGGGATAATGGCAATGTTCTATAACTAGATTATGGTGATAAAATCATTGGATTTGTACATGTTTGAGGGTGAAAATTGTGGTATGTGAATTATATCTCAAGCTATTAAAGAAAAACCCTTTCCCCCTCCAAAAAAGCAAATTCCAACTGTAAATATAGTGGAGGAAAACACCCCCATTGAGGATGGAGTTATAGGTGAAATGAGATTGACTGTGAGTTGATGGTTGTTGAATTTGGGTGATGACTTGGGGGTACATTATATTATTCTCTTGACTTTGGTATATGTTTGAAAATTTTCATAGTAAGAAGTTAAACGAAATTTTAAAAATGAAAATGCTCAGAAAACACTTAAAAATTCTGTGAGACTTCTGGTCAGGTAGCTCAGTTAGTTGGAGCATTGTCCTGATATGCCAAGGTTGCTGGTTAAATCCCCAGTCAGGGCATGTACAAAAAGCAACCAATGAGTGCATCAATAAGTGGAACAACAAATCAATGTCTCTCTCTCTCCCTCCCCCTTCTTCGCTCTCTCTAAAAATCAATTAAAATTTTAAAAATATTTAAAAATTCTGTGAGAAATGAAAGGACATCAAAGGGAGGGTGGTAAAGGCGGAAACTGACAGCTGCCACCTAAAGAGGGACCATCACAAGTGTCAGGGGACCATGAAACGAGTAGGTCCTTTTGTGGCCATTGAGTACTTGTGGCCAACCCACAGAGAAATTTAGAATGCGGATAGTTGACAATTTACACCCTCACCAATTTTGCTTTTCTTTATTCAATTATTATTTTATAGAAACCAAAGATGGGCAGGAGAATGGAGAGGCAAAAATGATCTCTGCTGCCCTGACTGGTGTGGCTTGGTGGGGTGGCTGTTGCCCTGCACACTGAAAGGTCACTGGTTCCATTTCCGGTCAGGACTCCTGCCTGGGTTGCAGGCCAGGTCCCTGGTTGGGGGTGTGTTTGAGGGGGGCATGTGAGAGGCAACCTATCAATGTCTCTCTGGAACATTGATGTTTTTCTCTCTCTTTCTTCCCCTTTCTCTAAGGATAAATGAATGAAATCTTTAAAAAATGATCTTTGCTATCTTTTTGAGATGTAAACAATTACAGCCAAACCTCAGAAATATTCTGGGTTCAGTTCCAGACCACTGCAATAAAACAAATATCACAATAAAGTGAATCACACTTAAGTTTTTGGTTTCCCAGTGCATGTAAAAGTTATGTTTATAGTATATTGCAGCCTATTAAGTGTGCAATGGCATTATGTCTAAAAAAAATTACATGCCTTAATTTAAAAATACTTTATTGCTAAAACGTGCTAACCATCATCTGAGCCTATTGAAAAGGTACCAATAGACTTGATTGGAGCAGGGTTGCCACAAACCGTAAATTTATTTTTTAAAAAACTGCAGTATCTGCAAAGAACAATAAAGCAAAGAGCAATAGTATGCTTGTACTCTGAAAAATAACATGGTTTAAAAAACCAACACTATATGAAAGGTTATGTACAATGAAAAGCATGTCTCTCTCCTGCGCTGGACCCCAAGTTTTATCCCTAGAGATAGTCACCATCATTATCGTCTGTTCTTATAAATGAATGTAGATTGTGTGTGTATGGATACACTTATCTTTATATATAATAATATATATATAATATATATATAATATAGTCTTTTACAGTTTGTTTTTTAAAGAATATTTTATTTATTTTCAGAGAGAGGGGAAGGGAGGGAGGAAGAGAGGGAGAGAAACATCAATGTGCGGTTGCCTCCCACGCGCCCCCTACTGGGGACCTGGCCTGCAACCCAGGCATGTGCCCTGACTGGGAACCGAACCAGTGACCATTTGGTTTTCAGGCTGATGCTCAATCCACTGAGCCACACCAGCCAGGGCTGCACTTTGTTTTTGTTTTTTCACTCAGACATGCAAGGAAGTGCACTTTGTTTTTTTCATTTACTTTATGTTAAAGGGAGTCTAATGGTCACTTTTTTAAATATCACAAAGATATCCCCTGCAATCTTCAAGTCAGATGGTGATTTTCAGTGGCCAAAGAGAAGTCTCAGTCCTAAATCAAAATAAGCCTCTCAGTCAGGCGAAAGACAGTTCTCCCTTCGCTTTTCATGAAAGAACAATAGGCCCACAGCAGGTCTGAGATCAGGTCTTAGGGGAGGGCTAGAAGAAAAGGACAAAAGGCATCAAGGAGCTTGAGAAAGATTCGGAGTCAGACCAGTCAAGCTTTGTTGCTCTCCCTGCACATGTGTGTTCAAACTCATGGGGAAAAGACATAATCCATTTCAGAAGTTAGGGGCCTTATTTCTCTGTGTTATTTTAGGAGTTTCCAAACCACTTGCACACTGAGTTTTGCTCTGGTCCTGGGGGAAATACACACACACCGGAATGTGTGTGTACGTGTGTGAGCAGGTTGCCTGTGTTGGGAAGGCTTTTCCTTCATTCTGTTGGCAACAAATGCCCTTAGTTTTTGTTTGTTTGAGAAAGCCTGTTTTTATCCTTCAGTCTTGAAGGATAATTTTGCAGGCTACAGAATTCTGGATTTGTGAGGGGGTTTTCTTCAACACTTTAAATATTTTGTTCCACTCTCTTCTTGCTTGCATGGTATCTGAGAAATTGGATGTAATTTTTACCTTTGCTCCTCTGTAGGTAAGGTGTTCCACCCCTTACCTCAGCTCTTTCTTTTTTTTGATTTTCTGTGGTTTGAAATTGACATGCCTAGGTGTAGGGGTTTTTTTGGGGGTAGGGAGGGGTTTGCATATATCTTGCTTGATGTTGTTTTAACTTCCTGGATCTGTGGTTTGGTGTCTGACATTAATTTGGGGGAAATGCTTAGTCATTATTGTTCCAAATATTTCTTGTGTTCCATTCTCTTTCTTCTCCTGATATTCCCATGACACCTGTTATACCTTTTGTATTAGTCACACAGTTCTTAGATATCCTGTTCTTGTTCTTCTTTTTTCTTTTTGCCCCGGCTCTCTTTGATTTTCAGTTTTGGAGTTTTCTAAGAGATTCTTTCCTCAGCTGTGGCCAATCTTCTAATAAACTCATCAAAGGCATTCTTCATTTATGTTAGTGTTTTTGATCTCTAGCATTCTTTTTGGTTATTTCTTAGAATTTTCATCTCTCTGCATACATTACCCACCTGTTCTTGTATGCTGTCTACATTATCCATTAGAGCCCTTAGCATATTCATCATCGTTTTTTAAAATTTCTAATCTCGCCCTGGCTGGTGTGGCTCAGTGGATTGAGCGATGGCCTGAGAACCAAAGGATCACTGGTTCAGTTCCCAGCCAGGGCACATTCCTGAGTTGCAGGCCACGTCCCTGGTGGGGGGTGTGCAAGAGGCAACCACACACTGATGTTTCTCTCCCTCTCTTTCTCCCACCCTTCTCTTCAGTCAAAAATAAAAATAAAATTAAAAAATAAATAAAATTTCTGATCTGATAATTTCAGCATCTTTGCCATGTATGAGTCTGGTTCTGATGCCTGCTCTGTCTCTTCAAATTGTGTGTAGTTTTTGGGTTTTCTTTTGCCTTTTGGTATGCCTTGTAATTTTTTTCTTGATAGCTGGACATGATTTACTGGGTAAAAGGAATCACTGTTAATAGGCCCTTAGTAATGTGGTGGTGAGGTGTGGGGGAGGGGAAGTGTTCCATCATCCTGTAAGTAGGTCTCAGTCTGTTAGTGGGCCTGTGCCTCTGGTCTGTGAACTTCACAAGGGTTTCTCAGTCCCCCCCCCCCCCCCGCCCCCGGCCCTTTTGGGTGAAACAGAAAGACTAGAGCTGGAATTGGGTATTTCCCTTCCTTTAGGTCAGTTAGGTGCTGATAAAACCCCAGATGAACCTTATTTTTATTTTTAAGATAGTTCCATTTTGGTATATAAAGAGCTGCTTCATTTTTATTTTTATTTTTTAAAATGTATTTATAAAAATATTTTATTCATTTATTTTTAGAGAGAGGGTAAGGAAGGGAGAAAGAGAGGGAGAGAAACATTGATATGAGAGAAAAACATTGATTGGTTGCCTCTCACACCCACCCCAACTAGGGTCCTGGCCTACAATGCAGACATGTGCCCTGAGCAGGAAGCAAACCAGTGACCTTTTGCTTTGCAGAGTGATGCCCAACCAACTGAGCCACACTGGTCCAGGCTATTTTTCTTAAATGTATAACAGGCTTCAAGACAACACTTCATGCTAGCTATAGGTGGCAAGAGAATCCAGGTGCTCAAACAGGAATGAAGGATTATCATTGCCCCAAGCACAAGGCACAGCTCACCTTTTGCCAGATTTCTTTTTTAAAGATGTATGTATGTATTTGTTTACTTATTTTTAAAAGATTTATTTATTCATTTTTAGAGAGAGGGAAAGGGAGGAAGAGAGAGAGAGGGAAACATTAATGTGAGGTTGCCTCTTTTGTGCCCCCCACTGGGAACATGGCCTGCAACCCAGGCATGTGCCCTGACTGGAAATCAAACCAGAGATTCTTTGGTTCACAGGTGGCACTCAATCCACTGAGCCACACCAGCAGGGGCTGCCAGATTTCTTAATTCTACCTCTGGCCAGGGGGCCCTTCCTGGTAGTTTTAGCTTTCAGCTCCTGAAAAGTTTTAGTTTTGAGTTTCTACTGCTCCTCTTTTTGCTTCTGCTTGAATGCCTTCTCTGGGCTGGACACTGAGTAGCTGAGATCAGTCACCAGGGCACTCCATTCTCACACGACAGACTCCAGTAAAAGTTCTGAACTCCGAGGCTTGGTGGAGCTTCCCAGGTTGGCAGCACTTTGCACACGTGTCACACGCCATATATGGGAGAATGAAGCAGTGTCCGTGTGATTCTCCTGGCAGCAGACAACTGGAAACTGGAGTCTAGTCTCTCCTGGACTCCACCCCATGGGCTCTTTCCATCTGTTGATTTTCATCTGTATACATTCACAGTAATAATCATGTCTGTAAGTATTACCGCTGACTGTTTGGTGAGTCCTTCTAGCGAATCATCAAACCTGAGGATCGTCTTGGGGCCTCAACACAGATACTCACGCAGGGAAACCCAGGAAAAGCTGAACAGGAAGACTTCAGGTTGTCTTGGATCCAGGTAGCTGAAAGGGCCTCTTCTCCTCTTTAAAGATAATTTTCAGTCACAGAACTTTATTTCTGAACCAATTGTAAGTACCCAACGATAAAAGTTCAAAATACAAACACAAAACAAAAAGAGGACACAAACAGCTGTCGCTGTGTGTATGCTGCCAGTTCTCGTGGTTCAAACGGGATTCCACCGAGAGTACAACAAAGGCTGTCTCTGGGCTGGAGGAGAGGCGGAGGCCCTCGTTGTTCGGTGTTAGCTTTCTTGGAGGAACCCACCTGCGACTTTGCCGTATCCCTGGTCTTAATGATCAAAGCTTCCCTTTCCCAGAGAAAAAGACTAGGGCTGAATACTTATGTATGGTATCTTATCTAACATTCCTATCATCTCAGAAAGTCTCAGTAATTATAAAAGTAAACTACCTATTTGAAAAAGTGCCTGTCAGTGGCGACTCAATAAGATTTGAGATGGCTAATATCTAAAACTTCACCTCCTCTTGTTTCTCTTTCACCTCAGAAACCTATGACTTTGATGAAGCTCCACTGGTTGCTAGTTTGGTGACCAATTCAAGCGGGGCTGTCAGGGGAGCCCAGCTCATCTCAATCGCAGGAGCTTGAAGGTCTCCGCCTTGCCCTCCCACTCTGGGCTTCCGGTCTCCTGTTCAGACAGCAGTGAAGGGAGACTCCGATTAGCCGTGTTTACTGTGTAGCACGGCCAACATTTCCCCCTTCCTTTCTACCTGTGATGCTACTCAGGCATAAGAGTTTGAGGGCTGTCTTCCTATCCCTCTCCCCATCATCTCTACTTGATCTTCCATTTTTTCATCCATATTTTTTTCTAAAAGTATTCTTTAAAAACAAAACTGGAGTTCTTACATGGTGTATCAGCTGGATTGTGACTTAGAATGAGTAACGGAGCCCTAAAATAACAGTGGCTTATGCATGATTTAAGTTTATTTTTCTCTTACATAAACGTCCAGAGGTGGATGAGTCCGGGTTTCTCTGGAGCCCCTGTGGCCACCTGGGATCGAGGCTGTTCTTGGCTCCCCACCTCTCACCTCAGGGCACAGCCCAGCCTCCAGGTGTAAGGTGGGGTGCCTGTCATCCAGGCCATGTTCCAGGCAGGGAATGGAGGAAGGTACTTGCCACACATCTCTCAAGGAAATTTCCCACAAGCTGACAGTTCCATTCATGTTCCCTCAGCCAAGGCTGAGCCACGTGGCCACACCCAGCTCAAGGAAGACTGAGAATTTTACTCTTTACTGCAAGTCACCTTGTGCCCGGCTGATGCTTAGAGGGGTGGGGATTATCGGGACAGACAACCACCAGTTTCTGTCACAGCTGTCGTGACTTCTCACATTTTTCTCTTTTCTGTCTCCACCAGGGCCCATGTTTCACTGCTGTATTTGCCAGCAGAAATAGCTTGTCTGGTTTGGGATGTGGGTTAGAATATTATTTATGATAATAAGTAATATTCTAACATACTGATATACAGTATGTGGGTTTTTTTTCCTACCTTAATGTTATCTGGTATTTTTTAAAGGTTTTATTTATTTATTTTTTAGAGATGGGGGAAGGGAGGGAGAAAGAAAGGGAGAGAAACATCAATGTGTGGTTGCATCTTCTGTACCCCCTACTGGGGATCTGGCCTACAACCCAGGCTTGTGCCCTGACTGGTAAGCAAACCTGTGACCCTTTGGTCCACAGGCTAGCACTCAATCCACTGGGCCACACCAGCCAGGGCTCTGGTTTTTTTTTTTTATCCTTACCTGAGTACATTTTTTTTTTAATTGTTTTTGGAGAGAGATGAAGGGAGAGAAATATCATGTGAGAGAGAAGCATTGATTGGTTGCCTCCCATATGCACCCAGACCAGGAATCAGGTCTCAAACCCAAAAACTAGGTATGTGCCTTGACTGGGAATCAAAGCTGCAACCTTACAGTCATGGGACCATGCTCCAACCAACTGAGCCACACCAGCCAGGGCTGTTATCTGGTATTTAGAAATTTACTTAAAAAAAATTAATTGATCTTAGAGAGAGAGAGAGAGAGGAAGGGAGAGAGAAACATTGATTTGTTGTCCCACTTATTTATGCATTCATTGGTTGATTCTAGTTTGTGCTCTGACTAGGGATTGAAGCCGCAACCTTGCTGTATTGAGATGATGCTCTAACCCACTGAACTACCTGGCCAGGGTCTTATTTGGTATTTTAAACACATACAGAAGCAGTTAAAACTTTAAGTGTTGACTTTGTTTAGCCAGATCCTTTATATAAAGGATTCTTAATTTTCTTCCTCATCTTTAGCTGGTGTGAATAAATCATTGAAAAAATGTATCACTTTAATCTAGTATTGCCTCATATTGTTCATGATTAATACTAGTACTCTATGGTTAACCATATGATGCTTAGTTATTAAAAACAAACTTGTTTATTTACCTGTTGCAGTATACATGTTTTAACATGTCCCTTGATATAGAAATAATTAGGAAAAAAACCTAGAGCATCAATCTATAGTTTGAGTTTTATGGCTTCACTGAAATGTGAACTCTGACTTAAGACACCCTATCTGTACAAAGTGGCAGCTGCCTCAGGTGGCCAAAGCACTCCTCCCTTCTCAGCCACTTTGCCCACCTCAGCTGGACTCTGATTTGCAGGCTCATGGCGCCACCTAATGCCCAGTGAGGATGCTGTCTTTTGTGCATCCCACTTTGTGTGGGTTATCTGTTTAATTCTCACCAGAACCCTATGTACTAATGTTACCGCATTTTACAGGACAGGACACTGAGGCCCAAAGCTCAGGCCATCTTCCCATGTGTGCAGAGGTAGAAAGTGGTAGAAACCCCAGGGTAGTACGGGGCTGTCTCCAAAGCTCATGCTGTTATCAGTGGTTCTCAAGCCTGGAAAGCTCTTTTTAAAAGTATCAATTTGTAATTTAATTGACCTGGAGGGGGAGGGAAGCATATAGACTGAATTGTTGTCTTACCCAAATTCATATGTTGGCATCCTTACCCCCCAGTGTGACCGCATTGGGACATAGGGCCTTTATGGAAGTAATTACGGTTAAATGAGGTCATAAGAGTGGGGCCCAAATCCAATCTTACTGATGTCCTTTTTAAAAAAAATTTTTTTAATTTTTAATTATATTTTATTGATTATGCTATTACAGTTGTCCCATTTCTCCCCCGTCATTCCCCTCCATCCTTCATACCCCCTCCCACCCACATTTCCCCCTTTAGTTCATGTCCATGTTCCATAAGTTCTTTAGCTTCTACATTTCCCACACTATTCTTGCCCTCCCCCTGTCTATTTTCTACCTACCGTCAATGCTACTTATTCTCTGTACCTTTTCCCCCTCTCTCCTCCTCCCACTCCCCTGTTGTAAACCCTCCATGTGATCTCCATTTCTGTGTTCCTGCTCCTGGTCTAACTGTTTGCTTAGTTTGCTTTTGTTTTAGGTGTGGTTGTTAATATCTGTGAGTTTGCTGTCTTTTTACTGTCCTATTTTTTATCTTCTTTTTTCTTAGGTAAGTCCCTTTAACATTTCATATAATAAGGGCTTGGTGATGATGAACTCCTTGAACTTGACCTTATCTGAGAAGCACTTTATCTGCCCTTCCATTCTAAATGACAGCTTTGCTGGATAGAGCAATCTTGGATGTAGGCCCTTGACTTTCATGACTTGGAATACTTCTTTGCAGCCCCTTCTTGCCTGGGAGGTCTCTTTTGAGAAATCAGCTGACAGTCTGATGGGAACTCCTTTGTAGGTGACTGTCCCCTTATCCCTTGCTGCTTCTAGAATTCTCTCCTTCATTTTAATCTTGGCTAATGTAATTATGATGTGCCTTGGTGTTTTCCTCCTTGGGTCCAATTTCTTTGGGACTCTCTGAGCTTCCTGGACTTCCTGGAAGTCTATTTCTTTTGCCAGATTGGGGAAGTTCTCCTTTATTATTTATTCAAATAAGTTTTCCACTTGTTGCTCTTCCTCTTCCCCTTCTGGTACCCCTATAATTTGGATGTTGGGACATTTAAAGATGTCCTGGAGGTTCCTAAGCCTCTCCTCATTTTTTTGAATTCTGGTTTCTCCATTCTTTTCTGTTTGGTTGTTTCTTTCTTCCTTCTGGTTCACTCCATTGATTTGAGTCCCAGTTTTCCTCCCATCACTATTGGTTCCCTGTGTGTTTTTCTTCATTTCACTTATTGTAGCCTCCATTTGTTCCTCTAATTTGCGACCAAAATAAACCAATTCTGTGAGCTTCCTAATCACCAATGCTTTGAACTATGCTTCTGATAGGTTAGCTACCAGCGCTATGAGCTCTGCATCTGATAGGTTGACCACCTCCTGGTCGCTCAGATGAATTAGCTCTGGGGCCCTGGTCTGTTCTCCCTTTTGAGCCATCCTGTTTTTTTTTTTTTTTTTTTTTTTTTTTTTTTTTTTTTTTTTTTTTTTTTTTTTTTTTTTTGTCTAGTCATGGCTGTTACGTAGTGAGGGGCAGAGCCTTAGGTGTTCACCAGGGTGGGGCAGCCCAGTTGCTAGGTTGCGATGCTGGATGTGGGGGTGGGGTCCGAGAGGGAACAATGGCACTTGCTCCACTCTCTGCCAGATTTCAGTCACTTCCGCTGCTTCCCCCAAGCAAACTGGACCCCTCTGGTGCTGATTCCTGGGTAGGTGGGCTGCGCACGCTCCAGGATCCTGTGGGTCTCCCCAAGGAACTCTCCTGCGAGGCTGGGACTCCCCCCAAGCACCCCAGCCCCTACAAGCATCCTCAATGGATGCCTTCAGGCCTTACCTCCCAGTGCTGGGGCCCTGTGTTGTGCAGTCCATCTGCTGCCCATCCTCGCCTGGTCTGTCTGCGCGCGGATGTGTGTCCGAGGTCCACCGCCTTGTGCGTCCCGCTTGGCCTCCTCATGTTTGGCAATGCTGCTGCCTGTGCACCTGGAGTGACTGCGCACCCAGGACCACCACCGGCCCATCCCACCCTGATCCGACTCCGCCGGCTGCGGAATCTGCCCCTCCTACCAGTCTGGGTGAATCGTTGTTGTCAGATTCCCGCACAATTCAGTTCTCTCTCTGTCCTGGTTGGGATTTCTTTCCCTTGGTTCTATACCCTTGTTGTCCTTAATCCTGGCCGTGAGAGAAGGCACAGCGTGTCCAGCTATGCCTCCATTTTGGCTGGAAGTCCTACTGATGTCCTTTTAAGAACATGAAGAGCCCTGGCCAGGTAGCTCAGTTGGTTGGAGCCTTGTCCCTGAAATGCCAAGGTAGGGGGTTCAAGCCTCAGTCACAGCACATGCAGGAATCAACCAATAAATGCATGGATGGATGGAGCAACAAACTGATGTTTCTCTCTTTCCCCCTTCCTCTCTCTCCCTCTAAAAATTAATAAACTTCAAAACAAATTTTAAAAGAAGAGATACTAGCAATAATCCTGCATAAAGAAAAGGACATGTGAGGTCACATTAAGGAGGCAGCCATCTATTGACAAGGCAAGGAGAGAGGCCTATGGAAAAACCAGCCCTGCTGACACCTTGAGTTTGGACTTCCCAGCTTCAGAACTGGGAGAAAATAAATTTCCATTGTTTGAGACCCCTAGTCCATGATACTTTATTATGGTCATCCTAGCAGACTAACACACATGGACATTGATTTTTTTTTTAGCTCCCCACATAATTCTAGGGTGTGTCTAGGTGAGAATACCTTTGATGGTAAGCCTGAAAGACAACCCTAAAAGAAAAGGCATGTTGGATTCCGGGGTAAAGATGGGTTAACCATCTTTAGAATTCTTGAAATAATTCAAATGTTTCTCTCAATAACTCTATCTGTGCCCACATTTTCTTTTATTCTTATTCTATTTACTCAACATCAGTACTTAAGATAAATAAAATGTTCTTTCTTATCTGCTTTCCTTTGTTTTATGACTAGTACTGCCACAGTATTGTTTTATGCTGCTCATTGCAAGGGTGTGCTATTTCCCTTGTGTTATTGGACAAGTAACATTTTTGTGGGTTGTTAGGAGACTTTACCCAACATCCATAACAATGTTCCTAGGGTCAATAAATGTATTTCAGGGTTTAATAACCAAATTAAAAATGGGATTTGGTAGCATCTCCTGAATGTAGGTTTAAGGATGTCTGTATACCTGTGTGTCTTGGCACATGTTTACTGAAATATTTATTATTAATTCTACTGAGTGTGAATTTCAGCATCCAGGCTGTCTGTGCTACCTGGATACTGAATTTAAATTGACAGTCTTATTCCTCAGAGTTGAGGTGACACTTAGATTTAATACATCAGAGTCATCTGGGGATTAAAATACAGATAGCTCTGCCCCCATCCTGGGTCTTCTAAACCACAGTTTCCTGAGGTGGGCCCCAGAAATCTGGAATCTGTCTTCTGGCAGCCAGGGGATCAGCTTTATAATCATGTGGTGTTACTGGACACATTTTATGTGATGTTGAGTAATTTGAAAGCATATGATACAAAGTTCATTTTATACACCAAATTTGAAATAAAGTTAATCCTCTCAAATTAAAACAAAATTTCAAGAACCACAGTTTGAAAGCTTGTGAAGGAAACTGCACTGTTCACACCCATGTCCCCTTCACTGATAGACACATGCCTGCCTCCTTTGTGAGTGTCGGGACTGAGCGGTGGTTTTGATTTGCTTCTGCACCTCCTGTGGTTGTGTTGTACAATGTCCTTGGCTTTGAAGTATACCATATGTCACAGCCAACAGGAGCCTAAAGAGATATAACTAGTAAATGTGAAGTGTATTCTAGATGGGATCCCAGGATTGGAAAGGATATGAGGTAAAAACTAAAAATCTGAGTAAGTTATGGACTTTATTTAATAACTGTGTATCAATTGGTTCATTAATTATAACAAATGGCCCTGACTGGTATGCCTCAGAGGGTTGAGTGCTGGCCATGAACCAAAAGGTTGCAGGTTCAATTCCCATTCTGGACACATGCCTGAGTTGGGGCCAGGTCCCTGGTTGGGTGTGTGCTAGGGCAGCCAATCGATGTTTCTCTCTTATATCAATGTTTCTCTCCCTGTCTTTCTCTCTTTCTCTCTCTCTCTCCCTCTCTCTAAAAATAATAAAATCTTTTTAAAATTTTTAAAAATTGCCCTGGCTGGTGTAGCTCAGTGGATTGAGCGCGGGCCTGTGAACCAAAGGATCGCGGTTCGATTCCCAGTCAGGGTACATGCCTGGGTTGCAGGCCAGTTCCTGGCAAGGGACGCACGAGAGGCAACCATACATTGATATTTCTCTCCCTCTCTCTCCTTCCCTTCCCCTCTAAAGATAAATAAATAAAATGTTTAAAAAAATAAAAAAATTATAATAAATGTACCATACTCATGAAAGATGTGAATAGGGGAACTTGGATATGGGGTATATGGAACTCTGTACTATTACAGAATTCAGGTCCAAGGGGGGTACAATATGTCTGCTGCCTTAGGAAAGGCAGAAAGATGTCTCTCAATGCCAGAGATTTGTGAAAAGGAAAGGAAATGTTTATTTAATGCTATACAGACTTAAAATAGTGACCTAATGTCTTCATTAAGATATCAAAGTCCTTTTGGATACCCACAGATGCCCACAGTGCTTCCTTCTCCCCCTGCCCCTAGTTTAGGGTACTGTAACTCAGGAAAAGAAGCAAATGTCCGGGACCCAGGCTCCTGACACTGTCAGCTGTGTCACCATCCAGGCAGGATCTCTGATTAATCCAAAGCCATGTGGCACCTTCTCATGGCCTACTGGCAAGAGATCTTTCACCCTTCTTCCAGGCAAAGTCTCTCCTGTTCCCAGGCCATGCAGCCAAAGGGAGCACCCCAAAGCCACGTGGTCCTCTTCTACCAAAGCTGCGGGGGCCTGCACTTTGGCTAAAACCACGTGGATCTCCCCACAAAGCTGTGGAGAGGGTAGGGTCACCACTCTGGCTAAGCCGAGTGGCAGTTCTCTGCTAAAGCCACATGGTGATTCTCTCTACCCCTGGCTGCGGGGGTCCCCACTCTGGCAAAACCTCATGGCACTCTCTTCAATGGCTGCCGTGTAGGGGTTTAAATTCCTGCACTAGTCTTCCTCTGTATCCCCATTTCTGACTCCTCCCACAATCAGTTACACCTGCCAGCACTCCCATATACTTCCAGCTTTACTGGGCTGCCATAGTGAGTCTGGGCAGGTGTGGCCCCATGCCATGGAGCCAATCATCTCCAAGCTCTCACGCAGGTGCCATAAACAGGGGGATTTGCTGCCCAGTTACATCTTGTGTGGAAGTCACTCCCTTCTCCCTGGCTCAAAGCATAGCCACAGCTATTTAACATATCTATGAAACCAGTTAAAGGTTATAAATATGTTAAATGACCATGCCAGAGATTAGCTGCAAAGCTGTTGCTATGCAAAACAGCTCTCAATGGCCCTGCTCCATTTGTCCCTTCCCCCAACTCACACCTGAGGGGGAAGGGGTGTGGACATCTTATATGTCTTTCTAATATTTCCTGAACATCCTGAGTTCTGAGCCCCATTCCAAATCCCTATTTTGGGGCCCCCCTCTTGGCTGCACCCTGTAACAGTACCACTTCTGCAATTTAAAAAATATATATTTTACTGATTATGCCATTACAGTTGTCCCATTTTTCCTTATCATTCCCCTCCACCCTGTATACTCCCTCCCACCCACATTCCCCCCCTTTAGTTCATGTCCATATGTCATAAGTTCTTTAGCTTCTACATTTCCCACACTATTCTTGCCCTCCCCCTGTCTATTTTCTACCCACCGACAATGCTACTTATTCTCTGTACCTTTTCCCCCTCTCTCCTCCTCCCACTCCCCTGTTGTAAACCCTCCATGTGATCTCCATTTCTGTGTTCCTGCTCCTGGTCTAACTGTTTGCTTAGTTTGCTTTTGTTTTAGGTGTGGTTGTTAATATCTGTGAGTTTGCTGTCCTTTTACTGTCCTATTTTTTATCTTCTTTTTCTTAGGTAAATCCCTTTAACATTTCATATAATAAGGGCTTGGTGATGATGAACTTCTTGAACTTAACTTTATCTGAGAAGCACTTTATCTGCCCTTCCATTCTAAGTGACAGCTTTGCTGGATAGAGCAATCTTGGATGTAGGTCCTTGACTTTCATGACTTGGAATACATCTTTCCAGCCCCTTCTTGCCTGGAAGGTCTCTTTTGAGAAATCAGCTGACAGTCTGATGGGCACTCCTTTGTAGGTGACTGTCCCCTTATCCCTTGCTGCTTCTAGAATTCTCTCCTTCATTTTAATCTTGGCTAACATAATTATGATGTGCCTTGGTGTGTTCCTCCTTGGGTCCAACTTCTTTGGGACTCTCTGAGCTTCCTGGACTTCCTGGAAGTCTATTTCCTTTGCCAGATTGGGGCAGTTCGAATAAGTTTTCCACTTGTTGCTCTTCCTCTTCCCCTTCTGGTACCCCTGTAATTCAGATATTGGGACGTTTAAAGCTGTCCTGAAGGTTCCTAAGCCTCTGCTCATTTTTTTGAATTCTGGTTTCTTCCTTCTTTTCTGTTTGGTGTTTCTTTCTTCCTTCTGGTCCACTCCATTGATTTGAGTCCCAGTTTTCCTCTCATCTCTATTGGTTCCCTGTGTGTTATTTTTCATTTCACTTATTGTAGCCTTTATTTGTTCATCTAATTTGTGAGCAAAATCAACCAATTCTGTGAGCATCCTGATCACCAGGGTTTTGAATTGTGCATCTGATAGGTTGGCTATCTCTTCGTTGCTTAGATGAATTGGCTCTGGGGCTTTGATTTGTTCTCCAGGTTGAGCCATTTTTTGGGGGGTGGGGTCTGGTCCTGGCTGTTACATAGTGAGGGGTGGAGCCTCAGGTGTTCCCCAGGGCGTGGCAGCCCAGTCGCTGAGTAGTGATGCTGTATTTGGGGGCAGGGTCCGAGAGGGAACAATGGCGCTTGCTCCACTCTCTCTCGGATTCCAGTCCCTTCCACTGCTTCCCCTTCACCTGGATTATCTGCGCATGAATGTGGGACCACCTGGTCAGCCAGCCACCTTGTGTGGCCTCACTGGGTCTGCACAGTTGCCACCCTGTGCCTGGGGTCCGCTAGCCACCACCTGCACGCCTGGGATCTGCCAGCCGCAGCTGCCTGTGTGCCCAGTCCACACCTCCAATTTTTCCTGCCATGACTTCGCCCCTCTTACCGGTCTGGATGAATGGTTGTTGGACTTCTGTACAGTTCAATTTTCTATGAGTTCTGGTTGTTTTCTTGTTTCTAAATCTTTGTTGTCCTTAATTTTGGTTTTGAGAGGAGGCACAGTGTGTCCACCTATGCCTCCATATTGGCTGGAAGTCCCACTTTGGCAGTTTTTCTACCTGAAAACTCTTCTAAAGAGTTTCAACCTGAAACTCTTCTAAAATTAAAAGTTTGCTATTTTTTCCAGTTTTATTAAGATATAATTGACATATAATATTGTATTGGTTTAAAATGTGCAGCATGTTGTTCACCATAATGAACTGATATATGTATATGTTGTGAAAAAGTTTACTTAAAATACACAATAAAATATTACAAAGATGCAAAATGTAGTTATAATTTTTAATATTTTATAGCATACAATATAACTCTTGCATTTATTACATAATTTAGATAATGTTAGCACTGAAAAAATGCTACTTTATACTGCTTTACTTTAAAGTGGAAGTAAAATGCAATTAAACTACATGGAAAACTTTTAACGATGCCATGCTTCTTGGTTCTACAACTTTAGGAAGGTGTACCCTGTGAAATCATGGAGATAATAAACACACCTTAACTCTGAACACACTGAGTGGTTCCAGGTGTGTGAACCACGTGATGACACCATTTCACTTTACTTTCATTCTTATGGGGAAATTGTTTTAAATTATGTGATGTCTTTAGAAATTTGTTTCTTGCCTCAAACTGGCAGCTCTGTACTTGGTGGTTTTCACATCTAAGGTGTATATCATGGGCAGGCGTGGCACACCTGTTTGCTGCCAATTTCAGATAGGGTTAAGCCACTCTATTAAGGTCCTAGAAATAGTAAATATGTGGCAGAGCCAGGACCAGATTCCAGGTCTTGTGATGTTTCATCCACTCTGCAGCAGCAGGAACTGGTCCTTAACCCTTTAAAGGGTATGCCAGCCTCTCTTTTTCCTTCCTATCAGAATGTCACTCTCACTCGGATGTCTACCCCTCTCTGGGGCCCCTGACCTCCAGAAAAGACAACCATTCTTCAGGTGGCTCCTTAGTAGTCTAACCGGAGGGGTTCTCAACTTGGGGGCACATTGGCATCACTCGGGGAGCTTCACTGATGCTTCAGTCTCACTTTCAGAAATTCTGAGAGATTTGGTCTACAGAGAAGCCTGGGATTAATTTTGGCCTTGCCCTAAAATCATGGTATGTTGTTGTTTAATGTTACTACCAAAGAACAAAAGGATCTGTCCATTAAATCTCCTTCAAAGAAGGCCACTGGAGTTTTGCTTTGATATCATTTCTGCTGATCATATCAAAAGCCAGAACCCTTTCCCCTTTGAAGCAGACATCTGGCTTTAGCCTATAGTCTTTGGGTCTTCTGCCCACAAAGTAGAAGTTCTACATCTCAGGATATGAAACAGAATTCACCTTGCTGGGTGGTTCTAGGTTGAATGGCTAGTCACACAAGCTAAGTGCTAGAATAAACCTAATCATGTCCAAATGTGGCGTGCTCTTGTTTTGACTAAGCTAGTCCAAAGAAGAAGAATAGTTCTTTGGCCTCTCTTTTTTTTTAATTGAATTTATTGGTGTGACATTGGTTAATAAACTTTTGGTCTCTGAGTGGGCTGAAATAGTCACTGTGTGTTGTAATTTAACACTTAGGCTTTGTGAAGACAAGGGAGTACCCTGATTTTGACAAGGCCTGATGTAATCATATATATCCCTCTGCATCATACCTAGTCTTGTCCAAGTTCAGCCCCTATGTGCCCTCATCCAAACAACCCACATCTCATATTAAGCACTATTTATTAGAATGCTGGGAGGTATTACCTACTTACCTGATTTGGACATGCTTGTCCATCTCCTCCAGTGATGCTGTTTTTCCCTTTGTGGGCTCTGACAACTTTTAGCAGTCGCCCACCAGTGCTGGAGATGACTCCGGATTCTTATAACATCTTGGTGCCAAAGATACTGCCTAGATCAATGTGTCCTCCCTTGGGTCCAGCACAGGAGGTCAAACTACATACTCAATCATGAGTAGTAAAGGGTCTAGTTAAGAATGTGCAACTTTATAAAATTGATTGTTGCTTATCCAGAGGTGGTTCTATCAAAAAATAAATGCTGAAATATATAAAACAAAGAGATAAAAATGTGAGTTCAGTGTAACAAGAAAGAGAAAAGGGAACAGAAACTAAGATGTATTTGAAATACATACTTGCACGCATCAGCCCCTCACGCTGTTGCTCACATACTTCATCCCAATTCTATTTGAGAATCCTCCCTGTTTTAAGCTTCTTAATATCAAGATCAACCAACATCATTAACCAACCATCTCGTTGTTACAGTTTTTTTTTAAGATTTTATTTATTCATTTTTAGAAAGAAGGGAAGAAAAAGGAGAGAGGGAGAGAAATATCAATTGTAGTTGCCTCTTACATGCCCCATACTGGGGACCCTTTCTAACATTTCATATAATAAGGGCTTGGTGATGATGAACTCCTTTAACTTGACCTTATCTGGGAAGCACTTGACCTTATCTGGTTGCCCCTCCATTCTAAATGATAACTTTGCTGGATAGAGTCATCTTGGATGTAGGTCTTTGCCTTTCATGACTTGGAATACTTCTTTCCAGCCCCTTCTTGCCTGTAAGGGTTTTTTTGTTTTTGTTTTTGTTTTTTTGAGAAATCAGCTGATAGTCTTATGGGAACTCCTTTGTAGATAACTGTGTCCTTTTCTCTTGCTGCTTTTAAGATTTTCTCCTTATCTTTAATCTTGGGTAATATAATTATGATATGCCTTGGCATGTGCTTCCTTGGGTCCAACTTCTTTGGGACTCTCTGAGCTTCCTGGACTTCCTGAAAGTCTATTACCTTTGCCAGATTGGGGAGTTCTTCTTTATTATATTTTCAAATAAGTTTTCAATTTCTTGCTCTTTCTCTTCTCCTTCTGGCACCCCTATGATTCAGATGTTGGCATGTTTAAAGTTGTCCTGGAGGTGTCCTGAAACCTCTCCTCATTTGTTTGAATTCTTGATTCTTCATTCTGTTCTGGTTGAATGTTTATTTCTTCCTTCTGCTCCAAACTGTTGATTTGAGTCCCAGTTTTCTTCCTGTCACTGTTGGTTCCCTGTACATTTTTCTTTATTTCACTTTGCATAGCCTTCATTTTTTCCCTCTATTTTGTGACCATACTCAACCATTTCTGTGAGCATCTTGATTACCAGTGTTTTGAACTCTGCATCTGACAGGTTGACTATCTCTTTGTTGCTTAGTTGTATTTTTTTTTCTGGAGCTTTGATTTGTTCTTTCATTTGGGCCATATTTCTTTGTCTCAGGGCACCTGTTACACTGTAAGGGGCAGAGCCTTAGGTATTCGCTAGGCCCAGGCAACCCACTTTGCTGAGTTGTGGTGCTGTACATGGGGGAGTGGTCTGAGGGAGAACAATGCCATTTACTTGGCTCTTGCCCTATTTTCAGTCACTTCTCTTGCTACCCACAAGCAAATTGGGCTCTTTTTGTGCTGATTCCCAAGTGGGTGGGTTTGTGTATGTTCTAGGACCCTGCAGGTCTCTCCAATGAACTCTCCTGTGAGGCTGGTCATTTCTCCCACCACCTTAACCCCCACAGGTTTTTTCAGTCAGTGGTTTTGAGGCTGTATTTTCCTGTGCTGGAACCCTTGGTTGTTTGGTCTGTCTCACTCTGGGGTTGTTCCTCCCAGTTTATCTACATGCAAAAGAGGGATGGCCAGCTCCACCAGCTGCTGCCTTGCCATGAGTCCTCTCCACCCCCGCTGCCCATCTCCACCCCTCCTACCGGTCTGGATGAATGTTTCTTCTTTAGCTCCTTGGTTGTTGGACTTCTGTCTAGTTCTATTTTCTGGCATTTCTGGTTACTTTTGTTTTTAAATTTGTTGTCCTTTTGGTTGTGCAAGGAGGCAAAGTGTGTCTACCTATACCTCCATCTTGGCTGGCGGTTTTACAGTTTTGTTTACTGACCCTCAGATGTTACATAGAACTTGTGGACTCAAGTGTCAGCCAACATTCCTTATGAAACCCTATGAAAAAGTAATCAACCCTGTGATAACTATTGATGTAGTGGGATGTAAGGGGCTCTGCAAAGTCAATTGGCTACATTTGCTCTTTTTACCAGCTTTACCTTCTACCCCACATTCTTGTCATTGCTCTTAGACCTCTGGGTTAAGGTACTGTTTCTGGCCACTGTTAAAATTCAAGTTAATCACAGAAGACTTCTGGTCAACATGTACAAACTGTCTCTGGTGCAGTGCCTGAGGGCAGGTTGGCTTCTTATCACCAGGTGGGGAGATGGAAAATATCTTTACAAAAGAACATAAGTTACCAGAGGTCAAATTAGCTCAAATGCCAAGAGTCGGAAAGAACAGTGGAAGAGTAATCAGAGTGAGAAGAGATGAGTCATGGAAGGCTTTGTGGATTTGATTTGTGGAACCAAGTCCTGAAGTAGGGAAGTCAGAGAAGGCTTTGTAAACAATGTGAGGTACTTGTAAGATTTGGATTTGTTATTGTTCTTTTAAACCATGTCTCAAAGCCCATATTTTGCTCATGTGGATAAGACTTATACATGATTTCATTTATTTATTTTTAGTCAGAGGGAGAGGGAGGGAGAGAGAGAGGGTGAGAAACATCAATGTGTGGCTGCCTCTTGAGTGCCCCCAACTGGGGACCTGTCCCACAACCCAGGCATGGGTTGTCCAGGAATTGAACCAGCAACCTTTTGGTTTGAAGACTTGTGCTCAACCTACTGAGCTACACCAGCCAGGGCTACATGATTTCTTATATGGCATGAACACAGTGAGGTCAAGGAGGATCATTTGAATGACTCAGTACTGCAGGGGGTAAAGTGAGTTTGATGGAGGGGGTAAGGCAATGAGCCCAAGATGAGTCTAGAGAGAGAATTTGTGGGTGTTTGCAGCAGAATTAAGCCTCTTGAGAGGGACCCTGAGGTAGTATCACAGTTATTTTCAGTGGCAGTGGAACAAGGTCAGCACTGCGAGCAGGTTCATGGCATGAGTGAATACACAGAATGAATAGTGAGTAAACAGAGTGTGGGAGATGGCAAATGGATCACATTCATGAGAGGAGGAAAGCTGAGTCACAGAGAAGGGATCTTATTGGAGGACTAAACAGTTCATCCAAGATTTTTTGATGGGACACATCTTCAGCTGGAAAAATGACACCATAAGAACAGAATTAGGAGTCATTCTGGCAGTCTCATGGTTCTCTAGTCACATTGGGAATTTATGTCCCTGTGATGGTGGGAGACAGTGAGACTTGATTTTCCTCCCATGTTATTTTTTCTAAAAAAGAGCCTCAGAAATATTCATGCAGGATATTTGCCCTGGCAGGGCAAATAATTTCTACTCAAATACAAATTCAGACTAATTAGTGGCAGTTGCCTGGACTTGGGGCTCAGTGGTCAGGGGCACAGTTATGGCTCAGTGATGTCTTAGACCTGGTAGCAAGTGTGCTGATTATTTTGATGACTTTGTGAAGACTCCAGAGCTCTGGTAAGGAGCCTCATATGCTGTGGTACAGCTGTCTTCTGCTTTGCCTTTGGGTGACTTGCTCCCTTGTATACTCTGCTGTTATTTCCAGTGCAACGCCTTCTACCACTTCCAGTTTCCTTTCTCAAAGCTGAGCACTGACCCTTGCACCAAGGCAATCTTCTCTTCTCTGCCTCTGCATCTGACACCAAACCATGGAGCAGTTATTAGGAAGCTGAGATTTCTGGTGTTGTTGCATTTTATCCTATGTGAAAGGGGCCACAGTTTCACCTGAGAGATGTGGACCCTGAAGCCACCTTTTAGGCTTAGAGAACTTGTCCAAGAAGGATCTGCTATCCTGGAACAGTGAAAACATGACCTTGCTAGGTCAGGCTCAGAATTGGTCTCCCTGGATTCCTTGGTATAATGTTAACTCTGGAGAAGGTGGTTAGCTTTCTGTTTTACCTTTTTATTCGGCATTGATGGAGGTGTGAGGGGAACACTGAAGACTTCATTGAAGCTTGACTCCACTTAAGCTGGTTGTGTGCGGAGGTGAGATATGAGGATTTCAGGTCAGCTGGGTTCTACTGAACATGGACCCAGCACGGCTAGTGCTTCTCAGGGACATGCACATAGTCTCATTTCCAGGGAACACTCTGCCTATCTAGGGTAAAGCTGTATTCATCGGAAGTGGTTAAGTTACAAAGGCAAGATGCACTTTTGTCATGCTGAGTGAAACTTCAGGTGTGTAAGTTTGGCTAGTTGAAAGAAGAGAAGGAAGGCAGGATCAAGAAAATAAGACCAAGAACAGTGATCTAAAAAGTGGATATGTGAAGGTGGGAGGAGGAGAGCAATTCATGGTAAGAGGAAGCTACCCCAGCCTGTGTCCTAGTGTTAAATCGTACCCTGGCCCAGCGTTATACAGCTGGTCCTCACTTACCATTGTTGACAGGTTTTGTGACTTGAAGTGAAATGACATATAACAAAACCAGTTTTACCACAGGCTTATTGATATAAACAAGAGTCAAGTTCTTATGGCATCTCAACAATGTCACAACAAAATGACGTTGAACAAAACAACATTATTCAAGGATCTGCACCTGTGCGAGAAGGCGTTTTGAAAGACCTGAAGATTTTCAAGGGGGCTGCTTACGGTCATTTCTTCCAGAATTCTGACAATGGCTTACACTTACATGCCATCTGAGATGACATTGAGTTCTGTTATTTATAGTTTGGTGATAGCTTGAAATGTGGTCTGTAGACAAATGAAAATATAATTACAATCAGCACCAGGCCCCCAACAAAGCTGTAAACTAATTAGAGAGATGGTGTGATTTAAAGTATTAGAAATGAGTGTAGCTAGTGCTGGTAGCCCTCCTTCCCACGTGTTCCATAGATAGAAGAGAAAGGGCCAGGGTGAACATGAATAGTATGTCTTTTATTTTCCATGTGCCTGTACCTGTGTGAATTGAACAGGGAAGGCAAGGTTCCTACCTGCCATTTTTTTCAAGAGGAGCAGAACTTCTTGTAGTTACCTATAAAAATCAATTCAATGAAAGTCTTGAGCCTATCAGGAGATGGTGAAACATCAGCCCCTCCCCAGTCATACATATCTGCCTACACACTGGAAATGGGAATGGTATTTGTGGATCATAAGCCTTAGTCCTCTTCCCTCAGTAGATTCCCATTGCTCCACATGGCCCCTAAATTGGCAGTGTAATAAAGCAGGTAGGCAGGGGAGCAGCTGGGAAGATACAACTTATCCTTTTCCTGTCTGACTCACATACAGGGACTGATCACATGAAGCACTGTCAGTATCAGGGCCAGTCATACCCAAACTTTAGTGTGCATCAGAACCCCTGAAGGCCTTCTTAAACACAGATCGTTAAGCCCCAACCCCCAAGTTTCTGTTCCAGAGACCACATTTTGAGAATCACTGACCTAGGCCTTTGGTTTCCAACCTTGTTAGCTGTATGTTAGAATCATTTGGAAAGCTAAAAACACAAACGCTCTGAAAACAAATACTCCCTCTCCAAAAACAAACAAACAAACAAACACTTTCCCAGACTATATCCGAGATCAATTTCAACAGAATATGTATGGGTGGTACTAGATATCAACATTTTAAAGGTCCTCAGGGTATTCCAATGTGCAGCTAAGTTTGAGAATCACTGATCTAGGTTCTCGAGGCAGATGTCCATTAATGCATGTACACTAGGTAAAAGTACCTAGTAGAACCAAATGTCCCCCACCCTTGGTTCTGAGGCAAGACACTTTTGTAACCTGGGCTTGGGATGAATATAGCTGGTTATTATGATGGTAATTGACTCCTCTTGGATGAGGATCGTGGCTTGAGCAGAATGGAGAAGGTTGAAATAGCAATCGTGGAAAATGGCAGGCAAGCTGACTAGGGAAACAGAAAATTATTTCTGGAGACTGGAAATCATACATTTATCTTGGGGCTTATCTCCAAAGTATAAAATTTTTCCCACTAGTTATTAACAGCCTGGACAAGGAAAATGGATATTCAACTGATTTGAGGTTAACAAATTTCTTGGGAAGTTGCAGACATTAGATATTGGTGGGAGAGTGGCTAAAGTGATGGACCTTAGAGTTTAGGGCCTTACCTCAATGGTGAACTCAAGAGGAAGTTTTCTTTTCTGCTAGGTTGTGTACTGGATATATATACACAATATTCCTCTCTGAGAATAGTCACCCTTTATGGTGAGGCAAACACAGAAGCCTTCCCTCACAATTGGGGTAGAATGTGACCCAGTTTTGGCTCATCCTACTATCCCTTTCCCCTAAATACAATGATTGGTCCAGGGACAAGCACCAGACCCAAACAAGGCCAATAATAGTCCTTTTCTGTAATCGGTATTTGGGAGGGGTAGTGTAGTTTGAGGCAACATTAGGTAGGATGGAAGGCTTTTCCAACTAATTTACCTTTGAACTGAGACCTGAATAACAAGAATCTTGTGCAAAGAAGAAAAGAGGAAGTAACAAGCACAAACGGTCTGAGGTGAGAAGAGCCACACTTGTTCAAGAGGTAAAAAGGCTAGTGTAAAATGCTGTTCCCATTGTCTGAACCGCTCTCCCCCTCACTCTGGGTAATTCTATTCCACCTTCAGAATTTAGCCCAAACATCACTCCCTTCCTCCAGTAAGCCTTCCATGACCTCAGAGCAGGTCTCCCTTCCTCCCCAGCTTCTTCCTGGGATCCAGGGATGTGTGTTTACCAGACTAATGGAGCTCAGGAAAGGCAGTGGTGGGATAAGAGATGCAGGTTGGGGGTGTTAAGAAGACCCCGCAATCTCTGCCTTGCGAAGAAGCGAAGCCCACTTCCCATTTCTCAAGCCCAGGTCAATGCTCAGGGAGCGACACCACCGCGCAGAGTGGTCTGTCAAAGGGCGGAAGTGCATCCCTGGAGCCGTTCTAGGAAACCCGGAGGACTCAGCTCATTAGTGATCCTGGGGCTGAACTGGGCCTCGGCTTATTCACAGGGTCACTCCAGGGAGCAGCTTTGGCAGGAAACGGTAAGAGGGCACTCAGGTAACGGAGCGAACCCAAATAAAGAAACGCTGGAAAAGGTGAGGTGGCATTGGCGTGTGAACCACCTGTTCCTCCAGCAGAGTGAGCGCGCGCAGATTGGCTGGAGTGCATCCCGCGTACCGGAAGTAGCCGGTGCCTGTCGTCAGTGAAACCTAGACAACAGCTGCGGGTTCTGTGCGAGCAGACTGAGCAGCCCCGGGAACCCGAGCGTGGGGCGGTGGCGGCCTGCGGTGAGACCTCATTCCGTTCTGGCGGGAGGGAGGAGGGCTCTAGTCTCCCAACTTCCTGGCTCTTAAGCCGAGCGGAAACCCAACATTTAGGCCCGTTCCTGACCTGGGTTCGCTGTGTGACCTTGGACTTTACGGTCATCTCGGGCCTTCATTTCCCACCAGCACACTGAAGTTGTGGGGCCTGGACCCTGCCAGGGTCCATCCCCACTGCGGTTCCGTGCATGTCAGCCGCAGAGGCGGAAGAAGCAGGGGCACCCCCTTTTTCGGTCCCGAGGTGGGGGGGGGGCAATGGGAGCTGTGGTTTTCTGACATACCATCCCCAAGTAAGCAGCGGGGCCAAAATGGCAGGGCAGTGTCAAAAACCTAAGGCTCCCTTGGCATATTGTACCTTATGCTGGCAGACAGGATATTGGCTTAGAGGGTTAGTATTAGAAAGGAGACAGGTAATCGAGCCTTCTTGATTGGGGGAACCAGGACAGCAGAAAGGATAATAGTGCTTTAAATTAAATGTCATCCCGATTGGGAAAATAAAGTTATTTTCACAAATACTTATTGTGATCAGCTATGTATCAGACATCGTTTTAGGCTCTTTAGATACAAAATGAATGAAATACCCAGTTAGTCCTCAAGGGTATCCCAGATTCGTTATGTAGGTAAGACATTTACACAGATTCGTTTAACAAATATTCGCCAAGTACCTGAAATGTGCTAGGCACTGGGAATACCAAGATGAAAAACATCATTCCTGCTCATGTTATAAAGAAGAAAACATACATGAAAATAGACTAATAACACAATCAAGGAGTTTTAGGGGCAGGGAAGGGGAAGAAAACAGAAGGGACTCTCTGTGCTGGAGCTGAGTCCTATAGATGTTAAGTGTACAAGGCGGGCAGGCGGTGGGAATAACCTGTTTGCAAAGGCGAAGAAGCTTTCTAAAATAGGAAGTGTTTGCTCTGAAGGACCCAGAGCATGCCTGCGGCTTTCAGATGTCATTGGAGAGCACCGAGAGGAGATGGAGAGGGAGACAGGAACCTGACCAGGAGGACATTATGAGCCATGTTAAGTTTTTATTCTGTAGGTCTTGGGAAGCAATGAACAGGAAGAGACATGATAACCATAGTACAAAGAAAGAGGTTGAGCGAAATGCTGGTTCAGAGGACCAAGAGAGAACTACCTCCCTGCGGGTGTTAGTGAAGACTTTGGGGAGGAGGTGATTCTTGGACTAGATATACTAATATCTGCCCTTTCAGAAGTTAGGGGAAAGTATATCAGTTAAAATGCTTTTATCTGCAAGTCAGACTACACCTCAAGCTGGCTTAATGTGAGGTATAAGCTCTCATAATTGGAAGACATCAGGTAAAGAGGTTTCAGGACATTTAATCTTTTGGCCCTGGCTCCATTTTCCCTCAATTTTCTGGGCTCTACCTGCCTTCATTCACAACCTGGGACTGAAATGGCAGCAGCAGTCGCAGGCAATCAGACATAGACTTCTCTTCCTGTGACTTCTCTCAGAAGGCAGGAAACTTCTCATAATCTCCCAGCAAACTTTCTCAGACTATTATTGAGCCAGAGGAAGGCATATGTTCATTTCTGAACCAATCCCTGCTATTTTGCACAGTCACTTGCAAGGGGGATGACTTTAATTTGACTGGGTTAACTCAGCTGGTGTTCACTCCTGGAGTTCTGAGAGCAAGGCCACTGCGTACTTTTTCCTCAAATACCCCATAAAATAATTTGAAAAGCTTTGCATCCCCTTACATTATTTGTAAATTGATGTCCAGAATGTTACATCTCTGTCATAAATCTGAATAGTTGCAAAGGATATTGTTTTTAGTGTATTATAAGTTTTGACATTTCAATATTAAGCCTCATGCCAGTTTCCTGGACACCTGCCCTTGGTTCCTTGTGCACATCACATTCTTCACCTTCTTTATAACCTCCATCTGTTAGCATCCTACTCCTCCCTTCTTCCCCCACTTCATTTGCCTCCCTGTCTTAGTCATCTCAACTATGTCCTGGCTAGTATCCTCAAGCCCCTCACTCCTTCATTCTTCCACTGTACATATCCTGGATTCTAAGCCTACTCTGGGCCATCAGAAGTGTCGCTGGAGAAAGACAGGAAAGTATGCTGATGGATTCCTCCTCACTGTGATGCTCTCCAGCATACTTGCCTCATAAGGAGGTTGTGAGAGTTTAACAAGCTATTGTCTATAAATTGCTTACCACACAGTACATAGTAAGTGCTCATCATTACTCTCCACATTAAAAGGTCAGTGCATCCTCACTTCTTTATGTACCCCAACTTTCTACATACTACATTGAGGTTAGAATGTTCTTTCTGTTCCTTTATTTCTCCTGTACTTCTTGGGTTCTGAGGCTTTGCCCCATGTGCTGTTGTGCAATAGTCTTTGAACTGACATACATGGAGGGGAGTACACAAATCCTTTCTGTAATGTCTGTGGGCACATGGATTATTGAATGGAGATCAGTTTCTAGGTCCTTGACTTCAATATTTACCCTTGCTTACCACCAATCTACTTGAAAATGGGCTTGTGGTGTATAGCTTTCTCTTTTCCTCCTCTACAAAAGAAGGATATACATCTCACTCATGCCCTTCTGATTTTACTGTGGTGTATTATTACTCTGGCGTAGACAAATCTCTGGAGTACCACACAAAAGGAGAGTTTGTTGAAGTAAATGATTCCTGGACCTTTTGTAATTTAAGTCCCAATATATGCTTTCGACAAAAGTTTCAAAAGACCAAACCAGACTGTAGGCTGATAGATTATTTAATTTTTTTTTTTTACTGCTAATTACAATATGATTTTTGGCAGGTAAGTTCAAAGGGTTAAGTGATACTGCTATCGCAAGAGATCGTTGTAAACTCTGTCTTAGGCAGTTTGGGTAAACTCAGGTCCAATCACAGTATCCAGCTAGGGTCAGTCTGATAAGCTTAAGAGGAATGTGATTTTTAACTCAGAAAAGGGGATCTAGTTAATTGTATTATATCTTCCCTGTCTGTCCTCAGAAGTTTAGGGAAGGTCAGGAGTAGTTAAGGTGGAGGGTAGGAAAAAAGAGTGAGAATTGGCCATATATGTACAATAATGCTGCTTTACACACATGTTTAGCTATTTGGTAGACAAGACTTTGGGTTGGGATGGATGCACCAGACTAAGAGTGGGATAAATTCATTTGTTAATTAACACTGTCTAACACAGTGGTTTTCCAACCTTGTCGGGCATCAGAATCACCTGGGGCACTTGTTAAAAATACAGATCCCTTGGCCACCCCTGGAAATTCTGATTCTCAGAGTTCTGAGGTGGGAAATTAGCATATTTTAACAGATTTCCCAGTTGATTTTTAGGCATCTAGCCTAGTTTCAGGCAAAGAATCATTATTTAAGAGCCATTCGTAAAAAAAATCTTGCCCTAGCTGGTGTGGCTCAGTGAATTGAGTGCTGGCCTGTGAACAAAAGGGTCGCTGGTTTGATTCCCAGTCAGTACATATTCCTGGGTTGCGGACCAGGTCCCTTATAAGGGGCGGGTGAGAGACAACCACACATTGATGTTTCTCTCCTTGTTTTTCTCTCTCCCTTCCCTTCTCTCTAAAAATAAGTAAATAAAATGTTTTTGAAAAATCTTGCTAGATTTCAAGCCTATTATACAATTTTCAGTGTTTATTTTAAAGATTTTATTTATATATGCTTAGAGAGGGGAAGGGAGGGAGAAAGAAGGGAGAGAAACATCACTGAGTAGTTGCATCTCACATACCCCCCTACCAGGGACTTGGCCTGCAACCTAGGCATGTGCCCTGACTGGGAATTGAACTGCAACCCTTTGTTTCTCAGGCTGACACTCAATCCACTGAGCCACACCAGCTAGGGCAATTTTCAGTGTTTTATATGGCTTCCCATTGTAGATTTTCATCTTTTAAAGTTTTATTTCTCATTGTTAATTAACAAGTGGGTATCTGGTTTATGCATCAGTATTTTGTGAATGAGGCTTTCTGAGCCTACTCTCAGGTGCATTGAGAAAAACAAATCCAGATCTGCAGAGCTGAAGACCCTATGCTGAACTGTGGAGATCCAGTAGAGGTCTGCTTGTCATTCCCCAGACTGAGGACTAAGAGTGGTCAACTTACTTCTCTGGTAGCACCTCCATCTTATTTCTCTCCATAAAGTTTATTTCATTGTAGAAAAGTACAGAAGTGAGAAACAGAAAGATAGTAAATTATATTTGGAAATGTAAATTTAGGCTATGAGTAGTGGTGTGTTTCCATATTAGGATGAGGTTTAATGTGTGGCTGTGCATCTGGGAAAATCAATCAACTGGAGATTGGCTTTGATTTGTATATGAGAAGGTACCTCTGTAAAGCACTATTTAATAAATGATGTTAATATTGTGTCACTGGTAGAATGCAAAGCAAAAGAATGGTCAGACAGGGTCAATAGTTAGGGAATACTTTTTGGATTTGAATTTTGAAACAGATTTTGAAGCTGGGGATAGGTACATACCTAACTTTCATACCTTTATCTTGTTTTACTGTGGACAAGTGATTTTTTCATATGGTGTGCTACAGATTTAGGTTCTATGAATGATGACTTTATACAGAGCTAGATGATAGAAAAGAAGTAACTATGGGAGAGATGAGAAGGAAAGGCCAGAGAGGGGGCTGGAAGTAGATAGGGACTGAGATACCAGCCTGTGGAACTTATTCTTGGCTGAGTACTAGAGAGAAATTTATTTAAGACAGTACTTCCCAACTCACATGGTACCATGGATGAAGAAGATAGCTAAATTCTCTACAATGGATCCTTACAATTATGTGGATACATATTGTCTATATTTTCAAAAATTTCAACAAAAAGGAGAAATCCTGCTTTTGGGTGCTTGCTCCTTAATCCATGGAAAAATGAGAGAAGATGCCATGTCAGGGAAAGTTGATGAAGATTCCATGTCATTTTGAGGGGTACCACAAAGAGCTTCCAAGGCATCAGGATTCCAGTAGGAGATCAAGTCCCTAACAGGTGCTGGAGGTGGGGGTTTGTGAGGTCCGTTACTAGGGCTGCATTGATGAGTGACTAGGAAGGCCCCAGGGTAGGAAGGTGGTAGTAACTACCACCCAGTGGATGACTGAGAGGCTGGGCAGAGAAAGAAGGGAAGTCCCAAGGTCACCCTAAAATTGTCACTTTCCCCTTCCCTCAGCACTTGACCCCAGTGTCTCCTGCCTGTCAGGGTCTTCATTTCTTCAGTAATCTCATCTTTTCCCTCTTAACCCCTATTTCTCTACTGGCACTATCATATCTAATATAAAAATGTTCAAATTTTTCCCTTCATAGAAAATTCTTCTTTGACCTTTAATGCTACTGCCCATCTTGGTCTTCTCCTTTCATTGATAATTTTTTAAAAGAAGCAGCAAATTGCCCTGGCTGGTGTAGTTCAGTGAATTGAATGCAGGCCTTCGAACCAAAGGATTGTGGTTCGATTCCCAGTCAGGGTACATGCATGGGTTGCAGGACCAGTTCCCAGCAGGGGACACATGAGGGGCAACCACACATTGACATTTCTCTCCCTCTCTCCTTCCCTTCCCCTCTAAAGATAAAATAAATAAAATCTTTAAAAAAATAAATAAAAGAAGCAGCAAATTTACTAATCAGTCCACTGTCACTGACTTCTGTTTTGTCATTCTACTGAATCTGTTCTCACAGATCATCTGTAACTATCTAATTGTCCCAGTAGAGGTTTTCCAGTTCTTATTCTACTGGATATCTCAATGCCTGTGACACTTTTTAATTCTTCCTGATGTTGTATTCTGGTTCTTCTCCTACTTCATTAACTATTTTTTCTCTTTTCAACAGGCTTCTCTTCCTCTACCCACCCTTTTATCATTAAGGTCCTAATAGGAAATAGATACTTGATTTAAATTGGGATAATTTCAGGAGGGTTTATTTGCAAAGAGGTTAATTGTAAATGATATACGTGTGGGCAGGGTATTGAGGCAACAGTGGAGTGGTCATAAGAGACCAGAGATAGGAGAAGTTAATGGAGAACCCAGTTGTGTAGACATTTGGGTAGGATAGACTCCTTGAGAAAAGTAATGACCTACCATTGAGGGAGACCATGAGCCCAAGTTGATCTCATAGGAACAAGGAGAGTAAATATCCTGACCTTACTATTGTCCCTACTTCCAGCTTCCTGCTGGGCCTCCCCATTGATGGAACCCAACTAGAAGCCAGATGGCCTGGTGATATATGCTGTATAGGGTAGCCATTTGGGGCAGAGAGCAGGGTGGAGAAAGGTAGAAAGATCTGGAGAGGAAGATGGGAGATAATTGGAGTACCCTTAAATGTTAGCTTTGGCTTTTTAGGTTTCTTTCCTCAGTATATCTGACAATTTTCATACTATGCTCTTACCATTTATGCTAAGTACTCTCAAGTCTGTATTTCTAGTCATGACTCTTATAAACTTTAGACTAATATATTTTGACTAATTCCTTGATACCTTTATATGGATATTTTGAAATTCATTTAGCCCGAAACAGAGCCCATCTATCATCTTCCTTTCTAAACTAGCTGCTCCTCCAGTATTCCCAACCTCAGTGGTACCAGTGTCCATCTAATTACCATTCCTCAAATAAAGGGGGATCTGGCATCATCTTGGACTCATCCCTAGTCCTCACACACCAACTCGTACAGAATTTGTCCTCTTAAATATTTCTCTAGTATGTGTCCTTTTCATTCACCACTACAGTTGCCATGGTTAGATTTAATGACCTTTTACCTTGATGACTGCATTAACCTAACTGATCCTCCTATGTCTAGGCATACTACTGTGCATCTACCTGAAATGCTAGTCTGACAATGGACTGTGTTACTCCTTGGCTTAAAAACTATTCCATAACACTGCATTTTCTAAAGGATAAAGCCCCATAGTTACCTATCCCCCTTGAGAATTACCTTCCACAGTTAATACTTTTACTGATGGGAGGATTATACTCCTCAGATTTGCTGTGGTACAAAAATGCACTCGCCTAGGCAAAAAGCCTCCTCAATATTAGCTCCAGATTGCTTACTACCGGAACAGAGGCCAGGCTTGTTCTCCCATCATTTGGATTTCTGTGACTGGGACAGCTAAATTCCTGGGGCCATTGTTCCAGTTTGGAATAGATTTGGCTTCATTAAAAAACAAAAACAAAAACAATACCAACCTTGTCCCCACCAAAACAAAACAAAACAAACCCCAAAACAAAAAATAACAACTAATGGTTCAAACAAGGCAAAGCTTATTTCTTAAAAGAATTCCAGAGGTAGGCATACTAGGGCTGCTATGGCAGCTCCATGGACTTGTCAGGGACCCTGGTTCCTTTCAGCTCTGATCCTGTCATAGGGTATGCCGGTGTACTCATGGTTCAAGATGGCACTCCAACTACAAGCTCACACCCCAGGCACAGCGTGGAAGAAGAGGGTGAAGGAGTATATCCCTTCACCCTGAAAGAGACTTCCCATATGTCCTGTGTTCTTTCATTTGCACCTTACTGTCTTGTTGGCGAGAAGTTGGTCACGTGTCAATACCTAGCTGCAAAGAAGTCTAAAAATTTATTTCTTCAGCTAGGCTTATTGCTACACTAAAAAAATTCATTATTCTGTTGCCAACGAGGTAGAGAAGAATAGATTTGGGTTAATAACTAAAAATCTTTGTCATGGCATTTTAGAAGTTTAAAAGAAGCATAGGCTGTAGATCTATAAAAATACTAAGAAACTTCCATAAAGGGGCCAATTCAAAATTAGTATGTAACAGTCAATAGCACAGAATATATGTAAATAAAACCAGTTAGAAAATATACAAAAAATGTACTAAAAGAAAATTCATAAAGAGACATGATGGATACAAAACATCAGGATGTTAGGAGATTTTGCAAAATTATGCTAAAATTTATTTTAAAAAATATAAAAATAAGAAATATGTGAAAAGACTAATGAGAGTGAACTTTCTCTAACATTAAAAATTTTAATAAAACTATAGTAGATTGAACAGTTTGGTATTAGAGAGGGAATAAACAGATTAACAGAAGTGAATGGAATCTGAAAATTGACCCAGAAATTAACCAAATATATATGGTTCTTTAGATTGTGATATAGATGGCACCTCAAATCAGTAGAGAAAAGAAAGTAGTTATTTATACAATTTACTAACTGTCTGGAGAAAATTAAGCTAGAACCTTACTTCATCCATTTATAAGAGAGCAAGGATAGTTACCTCTGTGCTAGTTATAACTAACTCAAGTTAACTTTTGAATGGGTATATATACAGTCCCCTGTTCTGTAGAGCTGGTGAGCACCAGAGGACTGGACTCAGGATAGTCCCTCTTGCTACTTATTTTTTTATTACTTTTTCTATAAATCCAAAACTTGTTTGTATTAGTTATATTTTTGCCCCATCTCTCAGACTTTTCCATGTACCATGTATTAATATGGCCACCATTTTCCTAAAAGTTTTTCTTACCAAACCTCAGGTTCTGCCCCAATTCACTGTTAATACCATGGAACTTTTATCAGCCTCTCCTTACCTTCCAGTTCTTGTTTCTCTCCTTAACTCTCTTCCTCTAATCATTTCTCACTCTTTTCAGTCAGCATTGCTGTTTGTCTGGCATGTCCACCATAATTCTAAATATCTTTCTTCTCTTCAACAGCATTCTATCATTTCAGCAGATACCAAGACTGCTTTTTAGAGCTGTCAGAGCATGTCAAAACTACATGCTCTTCTAGCATTAGCTTCATTTAGGTATGATATAGCCACTTCACATACTTACTCTCTCTCATTTCAGATTGTGAGATGGGGACTGAGAACAAGGAGATAATTCCCAAGGAAGAAATTTCTGAAGAGTCTGAGCTACATGGGGCAATAGAAAAACTGCCAAAGGTAGTTTATGAGGGTCATGAGTTTGGACCCTCATGTGAAGAAGACTTGTTGGAGGGGCATTCAGGAGAGTCCACAGAAGAGATTATGGAGCAGATGTCTCCTCAGGAGAGAGACTTTGTATCAGGGTTGATTGTCTTTAAGAAATCACCCTCAAGTGAGAAAGACCAGGAGAATGAGAGTGTGAGAGAGTGCAATCCCAGTCCAAAACTGATTACACGTCAGGGAGATATTACAGCAGAGGCATTTGCTACCTCTGGCCAAAACATCATAGAAAATTTAGAACCTAACAAAACACAGAGAAGTTCTATGGGAGAAAAACCTCATACGTGTAAAGAATGCGGGAAAGCCTTTAATCAGAATTCACATCTTATCCAGCATATGAGAGTTCATAGTGGAGAGAAACCCTTTGAATGCAAAGAATGTGGCAAAACATTTGGAACTAACTCAAGTCTTCGCAGGCACCTGAGAATTCATGCAGGAGAGAAACCTTTTGCTTGCAATGAATGTGGAAAGGCCTTCATTCAGAGTTCACATCTTATCCACCATCATAGAATTCATACTGGAGAAAGACCTTATAAGTGTGAAGAATGTGGTAAAGCCTTCAGTCAGAATTCAGCCCTTATTCTACATCAGAGAATCCACACGGGAGAGAAACCATATGAATGTAATGAATGTGGGAAGACCTTTAGGGTTAGCTCTCAGCTTATTCAGCATCAGAGAATTCATACTGAAGAAAGATACCATGAATGCAATGAGTGTGGCAAAGCCTTCAAGCATAGCTCAGGCCTTATCAGACACCAGAAAATTCATACTGGAGAAAAACCATATCTGTGTAATGAATGTGGGAAAGGCTTTGGTCAGAGTTCTGAGCTTATCCGGCATCAAAGAATTCATACAGGGGACAAACCATATGAATGCAATGAATGTGGAAAAACTTTTGGCCAGAACTCAGAGATTATTAGACATATTAGAATTCATACTGGTGAGAAGCCCTATGTATGTAAGGAATGTGGAAAGGCCTTTAGGGGGAACTCAGAACTTCTTAGACATGAGAGAATTCACACTGGAGAGAAACCTTATGAATGCTTTGAGTGTGGAAAGGCTTTTAGGCGGACCTCCCATCTTATTGTCCACCAGAGAATTCATACTGGAGAGAAACCTCATCAGTGTAATGAATGTGCAAGAACCTTCTGGGATAACTCTGAGCTTCTTCTCCACCAAAAAATTCACATTGGTGAGAAACCTTATGAATGTAATGAGTGTGAGAAAACATTCAGCCAGCATTCTCAACTTATCATACATCAGAGAATTCACACTGGAGAGAAGCCTTACGAGTGCCAAGAATGTCAGAAGACCTTTAGTCGGAGTTCTCACCTCCTTCGACATCAAAGTGTTCATTGTATGGAGTGACTTACAAAATAGGAAAGCTTTCTGTGGAAAAGCTGAAGTCACTTAATCATAAGCTACATCCCAAGTTCACAGATCAAATGAATGGACAGAACCTCCTCTGTCTTTCTACTGATTTTTATTTAAACAGTTGGTCAAATATGATGAGGCACTTTTATGAATTATTCATTGAGAAGTTTCAGTGTACTGAGTTAAATCATAAAAGCTATTTCAGGCCTTAATTCTCCTCTGTTCTTTTTCCTTTTCTTCCTCTGTCCTCCCCTAGGGGGTCACCTACCATTAGGGGTCTGTGTACCAGCCACCTAGTCTAAATTGTTACTCCTCTGGAAAAATGGAGGAATGTTATTCTACCCCCTCCTAAGAATGAGAGTTGACTCATTGAATGTTATCCCATGAAATTTTGGAAAGCCTTGGCCTAGAAGACAAACCTTGTTCTCTTGTCCAACATTTAACTTTGGAATAATGCAGTAAGCTTTTATTAGCTTCAAAATTTTTCAAACATGCTATCAAGTTCCCTTAGAAGATGGCAGCACTAATGAAGTGGAAATCTTTTGCTAGAAGAGGGTGCCACAATGAAGGAAACTAACAGGCAATTTACAGGATCATAAGTAAAGACACTCAGAATCTAGAGGGACTGATGAACAAGGCCAGGGGATGATAAACATGTGAGGCCAGACTACTCAGGCAAAAACAGCCATTTAGCAGCTATTTCACGCTTTGGGCTGCTCAGACTGACTGCTCCCAAGAACTCTACTGCATTCACTTTTGGCTCCAGTTACTGCTGCTGCTGACAGATCCTGTGTCAGAAAGTAGCAGACAGGATTGTGTAGCTTCACCATCACCAGGCACCTGCCACAGTGATGAGCCAGGTCACCTGGCTGAACAGGGCCTCCTTGCCAAAGCACTTAATATTCTCATGACTGGATCCCACTGGACTCATAGGCCAGGATGTGATGGCCTCTTCACAGTTTGCCCTTGGCCTTGGGATCCTTTTTCTTCATTTCTACATGAATTTTCTGTGTTCTATGTTTTCCTTTGAGGAAACACATCCTCAATTTTTCATTTGTCCATGTTTCTGAGGCAGTGGATGGGAGTGGGAATTGCACTGGTGGGGATCCAGCAGGCTTAGGTCTGGTTTTAGAACTAGACCTTAAATTAAGGCACTTCACCTGCTGGTCCCTAATTTTCTCAACTGTAAAATGAGGGGAGTTGAACTAAGTGATCTCTGAAATTTCAACCAACCCAATAGTTCTTTGATTCTTTTAAAAATCTAATTTTATATATCTTTAGTGTTCTATTCTTTAATCTCTTCTTTATTATACTAATACTAATCACTAGTATTTATGAGTGTTTACTATGTGCCATGCACAGTGCCAGTTTACATTTTTATTTTTACAGCATCTCTCTGATCTAGAAACTTTTTAAAAACAGCTCTATTGAGTATACCTTACACACCATAAAATTCACTTGTTTTAAGTGTTGAATGCTTTTCAGTTGATTTACAGTTGCACAACCATCAGTGATTATAAAGATGAGGAGGGGCAGAAGGGATGTTAAGTAACTTACCCATGATCACGCAGCTGGTAAGTGCTAGAGTCCCAACTGCAGCCCTAGTCTGTGCTCTTAACCACTATGTTGTGCTGTGGCTAGGTGGATTCATTACTGCCTTATTTGAAATCATTTGCACATTTTATATTAGTAATTGCTACATGGATTTGAATATAATGGATTTACATCATGTGCTTGGGAAAAAAACTGGTCACAGCCAAATCCCACCAAGTGGTTTTATTCTGTACCCCAATATATGATCTCCCAGGTTTACACCCTTGGCTTGAGAAAAGGACTGAGCAAATAAACTTGATTACACAGTTTTCCCATCCTTTCAGGTACTTCTGCCTTTAGCAGCCAAACTCTTAGCAGAAGTTCTTTGACTTACCTTTCTGTAGGGTAATTATGAGTGGAGTGACTCTCAAGCTCACATTTAATTATACCGAGGCCATATATTCCACATGAAATGTGGATGTCACCTATTCATTTAATTTCTGAATCAGAAATTTCTGCATTCACATAATTCATTTCCACATTTACCCTGTACCAGCCCTTGATATAGGTACCAGCCCTTGATAATGGATCCCAGCACTGCCTCAAGCTCCCCAAAAAGAATCCCCTCATGCAAACACATCTATGAGTAATACGGACTTTCCTGAAGGTGCTGTTGTGTAAGAGATGGAGAAGTGGGTTCACATCCTATCATTTTGTTCTCAGAAGTCCCTTGGCCAAACTGCTACTGAAGGTCTTTTTCTTTGTCCTCTTTCTTGGGGCTCACTGACCTCACGCCTTTTTTCTTGTCAGATATCCACTTCCTGCCCCCCCAACTCACTCCTCCACAGCTCAAGAAAAAGTCGTTCAGTTAATTTGCTCCTTGGGACATTCATTATATAAGGCGATTTTGTGACTGACTTGTGCTGTACCTGAGCATATTCATCGGGGGCTAGGTCACACATTTTATTTCAAGAAGAGTCTCAATGAGGAATTCTGGTGAAATTTTCACCTCCCTGCTCTTGTCCACCTCACCCAGTTACCTTGGGAAGATTGCTCTCCTTGTTTGCCTCCTTCCCTCTCAGTTTACTCGGGAGTCAAAATCTGACTGTAGTTTTGGCAAGTGATCATAATTTTGTGCAAGTAGAATTCCATCAAGGAAGAGAAAAAACATGAATATTCTTAATTTTGGACCCATTAAAAAAAACACACACACACACAACAGTCTCACTATCTCAAAGACCTGCCCAAATACCCAGAAAGAGCCTTCAGAATTTTTGTAGCTATGTCTGTGTATGTTTTTATCCTCCTCTAATAAAGGAGTTTTACTGGTATACTAACTTTGGATAAGTAAAGTATTTCTTCACAATTTTACTAATTTGATACCTTTCTAATGTTTATTATTCCAAAGTACATTGTTTCATTATGGTCTTAATATGGTATTGTCTACTATCCGGTTAAGTCCCCATCCTGTAAGTTTCACCCTTACCTTACCAACCCCTTGTGTGTTCTCCATGAACAGTCGGCTCTGCATAAGGACCGCCCTCTGCCCTTGATCTGTTCTACTTGGTGAGAGCCTGTATCTTTCATAACAGGACACGTGTTACCTATTTGTATATGCGTAGTTTTTCATGATTCACAACTTTACGTAAGATATTCTGATCATTTGGATGGGCCAGTTTTTAAAATAACTTATTACTGAAATTTTGTCCCCATTACTTATTTCTGGACTGATGTTTATTATTATTATTGGCTAAGACACTTTAAACAATGTTTTTTTCTTTTTTTTTTAAAGAATTTTTTTTACATTTTATTTATTTATCTTTAGAGGGGAAAGGAGGGAGAGAGAGAGAAGGAGAGAAATATCAATGTATGGTTGCCTCTTGTGCATCCCTTGCCAGGAACTGGTCTGCAATCCAGGCATGTGCCCTGACTGGGAATTGAACCATGATCCTTTGGTTCACAGGCCTGCGCTCAATCCATTGAGCTACACCAGCCAGGGCTTAAAAAATGTTTTCTAAGTGACCCCTGGTCTAAGGCAGGCCCTTAAGGTTGTGGGGTCAGAGATCTTTGAAATTCAAGGAAGCTCTGTCTAGAAAAATGTGCATGCGGTTTCGGGGAATTCAGGGACCATCTGAAACACATCCTTGGACCCCGTAGTCCTTCACACAAATTCCTAAAAAGCACACTTTCACCTAAAAAAAAATTACCAAGTAACCCTCAATAACCTTTACCTCACCACATTCCCTCAGCTTTTGGGATAAAGCTATGTGAAAACGACCTGCCCAGGTGAGCCCCTGAAAAGGGACAGGAGCTGAGGCCTCAGTAAAATCCAGTGGGGAGAGGCAAGGACAATTCTGGTAATAATGCGGGTGGGTGCACATTCATCAGCCACTTGTAGAGCACCTGCGACGCAATAGGACTTGTTCTGGGCTTGGGGCTAAGTGCTGAGAGGCTGGTGTGGGGGAGGGACTTGAGCAATCATAACGGCCAGCAATCATAACGGTCAGCGCTGCGAAGTCTTGGGTCATCCCAACAAGCAGAGGGTCGTTCGCGCCCGCCTCTCCCCGAGCTCTCAGAGCTGGGAAGAGTGCCCAGAAGGGAAGGAGGGAAACAGCTTGAGAGCCCAGGACCCGAGTTCACTCCCTCCCCATGTCCTCTCCCAGCATGGGGCTTTGCATGGGGACTCGGCTGCAACTCCACTGTCTCCGGCAGTACGCCGTCGAGAACACTGATTTTTTTTTTTTTTTTTTAACTTGATTGTAACACGCTTTGCAGGCAGTGTTTTCACCTGGTGGATTCAACTTTGCCAGTACCCGCCAAATCTCCAAGGAGTCACCAAATGCGCTTGGCCTCCACTCAGCCTCCAGCACGAAGAGGTAGGAATCCCACCCAGAGAGAGAGAGGGACCGATCCCTGTCTCTGTGGTTGCTCTAGGGAGCCGGGACCCCCACTTTTGTGTGTTTGTCCGTGACTTCTGATGGCCCCGGGGCGGGACTTGAGGGCCTGAGGCAGCCTGCTGCGCGGCAATTAGTTGCTGTGACTTTTACTGGTGACCAATGAGGTAAGGATGTTAAGGCCAGGGGCCCTGGGGTGGGCTCGCTGTGGGGCACCAGCTGAATCCTACTTCCGAGTTCTGGGTGTGATGACCCAGGACCTGGGCCATTGTCTCAGCTCCAAGTGATTTGTAGTTTGTGAAAACGTTTCCCACCCCAGGGTGGGATTCACTATCCAGTCTGCAGATACTTAGGGGATCCTTGCTCCGTCTAGGTTATTTCGGACTTCCAGGTAGGTCTATTAAAATACTCTTTTAATAACTTTCTAAAAAAAATTTAATTTAGTTGCAGTGTGAAAGGATAAACTCGATAAGGAAGGCAAGGTTGGCTTTAGAAAAAAGGAAGAAGGCACTGTCCTCTGAGGCTGCTGGAGGGATTAAGAAGATAGATGTGAACGCAATAAGGGCCCCGGGCCAGCAGGGTTGGTCACTTGAGGTTTTTTTGCTAAGAAGGGTGGTTATGTGTTGGAGTGGCAGAGGTATGGGACAGCTCCTGGGCATATCATCCAGAAAATTCATCAAGAACAGAGCAAAATGCTTCTATGCCTTTGATCTACAGGTTATATCTGGCATTCTCTAAACTGGGCTGTGGATGGGGATGGTGAGGGCCAGTTAGTTACAGTAGGACTGTAATCCACATTCTACTCCATTGACTTCCAAGTAGGGGAGGGGGAATCCAAGAGTGCAGTGAATTTGGTACAGAGCTGGGAGGTCTTCATGCCCTTGTATGGAGAAATCTTCAGGTAGAATTCAGAGTTTCTCTGCATCAGAGTGTTCACACTGCTGAGCAACCCTACTGTTATAATGAATTCAACCCTAAGATGGAATTTCCACCTTGATCCACTATTCCATTTATTCAAATACGAGATATTCACAGGTTGCATTCATTCATTCATTTATTCATTCATTTTTTAACTGCTCCAGGCAACAAAAGGGAAACTTCATTGAGGCCCCAGGGCCACGGGATTTGGACAGGAGGTCAGCTACACCGCTGAGGAGGCGGTGCAGGGGCTTTATTTCATCTTCTTTCGAGGTGCAGGTGGTTGGTGTAACACTTGTGGCAGATCATCCTGTCACTCAGAACTTCCCCTGGGGCTGTAGCCATTGTCCAGTCTAGGTGCGAGCCAGGCTACAATGAAAGCTGGCAGCCAGGTCCTCTCATCCCTGCAGCCTCCCTGGTTAACGAGTGGAATGGCCACCCAGTAGAGTCCTCCCCTCTTCTAGACCAGCCCAGAGGGGGTCATACTTCTGCCCACGTGAGCCATCATCTGTCCTAGTGTCTGAGGCTTGGCTCCTTCTACCTGTAGTCACTGGACTTGCAAAGACCAGAAAGACCCAGTCCCTTCCAGGTGGAGCTCTGTCTAGTAGAGCAACAAATCTATCAATGTCTGTGGCATCTGGGAGCACAGTGAAAGCACTTAACCCTGATCGGGTGTACATCAGGGAAGATGACCAGAGTAATTGAGGCCAACATGAAGGAACTGGGAGACAACACAGCAGTGCCAAAGGAAATAGGCTTTGGAGTCAGGCAGGCCTGGATTTGAATTCCAGTTTATTTACTAGTTTTGACTGGGCAAATTATTTTCCTTCCTGACCTTAGTTTCCTGTTTACAAAACAGTAGTATTCACCAATTAAGATGGAGGCAAAGAATGCAAGAGAAAATGGATGTTAAGTCCTTATCACATTACCCAACACATAGGAAATACTAAAAAAAAGAACAGAGCTAGATAAGGAGGGAGGGAGCATTCCTGGCAGAGGGAACAGCTTGTGGAAAAGCCATAGGGTAAGAGGGCAGTGCCTAGGTTCTTGGGGAGCTACAGATAGTTCAGAGGTAACTGTTGGATTTAGAAAGGTAAGCACTTTGCAGAAAGCCCTCCCCAACTATCTCCCACTGCACTCTCATGCCTTTCCTTTTTGGCACTCACCATGGTTGTAATTTTACTTATGATCCTAATTAATCTTGCCTCTGCTCCACCAGGGCAGAGACTGTTGTCTATTTCTGCTCCCCCCTCTTTGTACCCCCACCCCGTACCTGACACATATTAGCAGCTCAATAAATATTTAGTAAGTGAGTGGATGGATGAATGGGGCTGGATCAGAACACGTGTCACTGTAAGGACTGGGCTTCAGGCTCAGATTAGTGGGAAAGCTCTACAGAAGTTTGGGATGGGTGGCTCTATCAGATTTGTCCTAAAGAAAGGACACTCAGGCTGCTCTGTAGAAAAGTGGAAGCAGGAGGCATGTTAGGAGGCTGTGGTAATAACATAAGTAAGAGATGATGATGGTGGCCTCACTCTAAGGGCATGGAAAATTGAGAAAAATGGGCCAATTTGGAAGATTATTGGGTAACACTCCCTTCCTCTACTGTACTCATATGCTCTTTCCCCAAGGCATTAGTAGTAACAGTGTTGTTTCCTATGAAATATTTATATGGAGGAATGTCTCTCAGTCCACATTCCAATTACACCTGTTCCTCAAAAAGACTTGGAGTTTAGGTCTTTAGATATTTAAGGGCCCTTTCAATATCCTGCTTATCCTTACAAACATCACACTCACTGTATAAGGTAAAGGACATGGAGATGGGTTTATAAGAATAAATTCCCAATTCCCTTTGTTTACATAAAGAAAAAAAGGAATGCTAAAATGTCCCAGTTAGTTAAAGGTTTTGATTAGTTAGAATCTGGGATAACTAAAAAAATGTTAAGTATCTTTAATTTTTAATACAGGTGTATCACTGATAATAGCCATTTGGAAATCCTTTTGCTTCCTAAATATATTTAAAGATATTCTGATATAAAAAGAGTATTAATTTATGTGAGATTATTAAAGAGCTTTAACATTTGAGACAGTAATGGGGGTAGGCATGCTCTGTACCACCATCCATGAGCAGCCAGCTTTTGGGATGGTGTAGATGGGCTTCTCCACTTCAAGATATCCCACTAATGTTCAGGATGCCCCTCTGGGGATGCTACAGCCCCCCAGTTCCTTGAACTTTAACAGGTCGTATTCTTTATACCAGTCACAAGATAGCACTGTATCTTACACATTATGTTTTGCTTATAAATACTTCATCTTGTTTTAAAATGGTTAGAGCTCCAGATGGTTTTCTGTGTGTCAACAGCAAATTTCAGTTCCTCATTTAAAACTCACAATTGGGGGTGGGGGAGAATGGTGGAAATAGTATAGTGAATCAGAATAGTAATTGGTAGGTACAAAATAGACAGGGGGAGGTGAAGAATAGCATAGGAAATGGAGAAGCCAAAGAACTTATAAGTATGACCCATGGACATGAACTAAGGGAGGGAGGGAATGCCGGTGGGAGGGGGGTGCAGGGTGAAGGGGAATAAAGGGGAGAAAAAGATGGGACAACTGTAATAGCATAATCAATAAAATATTTAAAAACAACAATTCACAATTACTCCATGAGGTGGATTACTTTATCACTGCTTTATTAATAAGGAAAATAAAGATCAGAGGGGTTACATAGTTTTCTCCAGTCTTGAAGCCAATACATCATACTGGGATTCAAACCCGTGTGCGTGCTCCTTCCATACCAGATTGCCTCCTAATTAAATTAAAGGTTTCTATGAGTTCCCCTGGGATACACTGCCATTGCCCACATGACACTGAAATGCTTGCTTAAGTGGCCCCAGGTGACTGGTGTTCTAAATATTCATGGGCAGGATTCCTCAAGGATGGCACTAGTGACACTTGAGACCAGGTAATTTTTTGTTTGGGAGGGGGGTAGGGCTGTGTATTTTAAGATGTTAGCAACATCCCTGCACTTTAGATACTCAACGTTTTCTTAAAGTTGTGACAACCAAAATGTCTCTGGACATTGCCAAATGTCCCTGGGAGGCAAAACTATCCCATTGTGAACCACTGATCCCTTCTATGCATCTCACAAGCTACTCCCACTGAGGAAAGACATGAGGTCGAAATTCTCCTTGCCTTACATTGTTCTCTCAGTAGCTTTCTTATTTGATGACTCAGGGAAATTCAGATGCAATCTGCCAGTAGTTCAGAGTATAAGAAATATTTAAGGACTGAGTTTGCCCAGAGGCAAGGCCTAATTACCAAATTAGTTGGCAGCTTAAATGATGACCTCTCTTCAGAGTTCTGTTTAGACTTCCCAATTCTCAAGTAAGCTGTGCCCAATTACAAAGTCCTGGTTCAAGACAAAACCACTTTCCCTATAATTGACTGACCTTTCACAGCAGATGCTTTCTTCGAATTCCCACCAACCCATGTCACCTAAATACTCGGTCCCAGCACTTAGTCTTATCCTAGTCCCAAAACCTACTGTTCTCCTGTCCCTTGGTCTTTCATTTCCTGATACTACTAGTAGTCACTCCTGTTTCTCTGGGGAAACTCCTCATGTGGCTCTTGTATCATCCTGGCCTTCAGCTATCTTGTCATTTCTATTTTTTTTGTTTCTTCTCAATTAGTGGTTCATTCTAATTAGCATTTTTGCATAAGCATATTTTTATAAGGATGGAAAAAAGAGAATATGTGTAAAACACCTACCTAAGGAGAAGAATTCATCCCAGAGAAAGATTTAATCACACTAAAGTACTTAAGATTTTTACTGGTCATTGGACTAGGTAATCAAGATTTAAAGGGCTCCTTTTATGAAGAATTTAGTTTTGAGGTTGTTGCCAAAGTGATTTATTATGATTTAGTAACTACAGAAGGTGCCTAAAACACTGTTAAGTAATTATATGCTGGGGACCATACTCCAATGTAGTTCTTAGGCAGAAAAAGGCTATTTTATGTCCAAGAACTTTTCCACCTGACTATACTTACATGTTTTCTATCCACTAGGACTCTTGTAATGTTTTCCTTTCTTCAAGTGGTTTTCAATAATAAAAATCCTTTGTAGTGCAATAAGATGTGGTCTCCACCAGGCTTTTCCTACATTCATGAGGTTGTGCAACCTGTTAGAATAAGTCCTGTGTGAAAATCCTCTCATATTCCCCAAGTTCCTTTCCAGGATGAAGTTTCTAATGTTTAAGAAAGGCTGTGTGCCCACTGAAGGCCTTCCCATAGCTGCTGCATTCAAAGGGTTTCTTTCCAGTATGAATTCTCTGGTGACTAATAAGGTGTGAGTTATGACTGAAGGCTTTCCCACGTTCAAGGCATTCATAGGGTTTCTCTCCAGTATGAACACAATGGTGTTTAATAAGATCTGAGCTTCCCCTAAAAGATTTCCCACATTTAGTGCATACATAAGGTTTTTCACCACTATGAATTCTATGTCTCATAAGGTCTGAGCTCTGACTGAAAGTTTTTCCACATTCTTTACATTCATATGGTTTCTCTCTGGCATGAGTGACTTGATGTATGATGAGGTCTGAGCTGCTCCAGAAAGTTCTACCACACTGATTACCCGGACAAGCTTTTTCATGGTGAATTCTCTGTTCTTTAAACAACTCATCCTTGCTGAATGTTTTCTCACCTTCTTCAAGTTTCTCTCCAGTATGAAGTCTTTGATGTTTGAGAAAAGCTGTGTGCCAGATGAAGGATTTTCCACATTCCTTACATTCATAGGGTTTCTCCTCACTGTGGATCCTCTGATGTTGAATGAGGAGTGAACGCTGCTGGAAGGCTTTCCCACATTCTTTGCACTGATAGGGTTTCTCTCCAGTGTGAATTTTCTGATGTGTAACAAGGTGAGACCTCTGGCTAAAGGCTTCCCACACTCACTACACTCATGGTTTCTCTCCAGTATGAATTATCCAGTGCTGAATTAGATCTGAACTTCCCCGGAAAGTTTTACCACACTCAGTACATTCATATGGTTTTTCTTCCCTATGTATTCTCTGTTGTTTGATAAGGTCCAACTCAGAAGTGCAGGTTTTTTCACATTCAAGTTCCTTTCCAGTATGCAGTCTCTGATGTTTAAGAAAAGCTGTTCGCCCACTGAAGGATTTCCCACATTCATGACATCCATGGGGTTTCTCTCCACTGTGGAGTCTCTGGTGTTCAGTAAGGCATGAACACTGTCGGAAGGCCTTTTCACATTCATTACACTTGAAGGGTTTCTCTCCAGTATGAATTCGTTGATGTGTGACAAGGTGTGAACTTTGGCTGAAGGTTTGTCCACGTTCATAACATTCATAGGGTTTCTCTCCTGTGTGAATTCTATGTATTATAAGATCTGAGCTTTGATTGAAGGCCTTCCCACATTCATTACATATATATGGCTTCCCTCCGCTATGAATTCTTTGGTGTAGGACAAGGTTTGAGCTTCCCTTGAAGGCCTTCCCACACTCTTTACATTCATAGGGATTCTCACTGCTGTGAATTCTCTTATGTCTAACCAGATTAGAGCTCTGATTGAAGTCTTTCTCACATTCCTGACATGTGTAAGGCTTCTTTCCTGTATGAATTCTCTGATGTATGATAAGATTTGAACTTTGATTAAAGTCTTTCCCACATTCGCTACTTTCCCACATATGGTTTCTTTCCTGAATGAATTCTCTGATGTATAACCAGGCTTGAGCCCCAATTAAAAGTTTTTCCACATTCCTTACATTCATAGATTTTCTTGATATTATCAATTTTCTGATGTTCAGTTACTTCCAACTTCTGTTTGAAGCTCTGGCCACAGATGTCATGCCTGTGGGATCTTTCTCCAGCAGAAAGTATTTTTCCTCCTTCGTTGTATCTGTGACCCCTCTCTCCTGCAACGGCTTTCTTGGGGATGAGGTCCACGTCCCTGATGGCTCTCTCTTGGGCAGGAGGCTGCCTCACTGCATCCTCTGAGGGGCTTACCCAATGCTGCAATAACCTGTCCTCGGATCACTGGTTTTGACTAACCCACATTCCTGGGAGATTTGTCTTTGGAGTATTCCCGGTACAGCACTCACTAAATCTTTTGCTTCAGAAATTTTCATCTTTGCCTTCCAGTTCTTCATCTTATTCCTGGTCTCAGAATCTGAAATGATAAGTAGTAGGCCATTCTATAATTCCTAAAATACAAAAATCACCTCTCCCTATGTTGGGAAGTTTAAGAAGGAGGAACAAAGAAACTAGAGGAGGACTCTTCCCCACTGGGGCTGAGATTCAGACCTTTTTAGAGAGATTGTGGCACCACAGGAGCACATACCCTACCAGCAGAGAAGACATGTGTCAGGTGCAGGCTGGAGCTGGTGTGTGGGAGTGGTCAATGGGGTGGTGGGAAAATTCATGGGAGGAGGTGGGCAATCTGGAGCTGGTCCCAGGGAGTGGCCTTTTTGATGGGGTAGAAACTTGGTGGATCCTGTGTGTAATAAAAGCACACCAGCACCAGGAAGAGTTCTCTTCTTTTTCAGTGGCCTTGCATTGTCTCTCCAGCATCCTCTATTGACAAAAATCTAAATCTTGTGCCAGCTGGCAAAGGAGGAATGGTTGAGATTCAGTAACAGAAGCAAAGCAAGGCAAATAAGGGTAGATTTGGAGTTGGAGGACAATAAATTAATAACTGGTACCCTACTCTTTCCTTTCAACAATAACAGTTAAACAATTCTGAAACTGTGCCTCAGAATAAAAATGTTTGCCTGTCATTTTAATAGGAATCAATTCTCCCTTTCTCAGACCTGGCATTTTTCTTTCTGGTATTCTGGTAGAATTGCCTCCTTTTGTATGGCAACTTTGTATCCTCCTATGACTGGAAGCAGATGAGCCTACTATTTTTACGTGTCTATATCCTCAAATCCCTGACTTTTCCCACATAAAAACACATTTCTGAGCTCCTTGAGTGAGCCATTTCACCTTGGCCCTAGTGCTATAAAATCTCTAGTCATTAATCATTTCGTAATGAATAAGAGGTAACACAACATAATGATTAAGAATATAGACTCCTAATGGACTATAGAGCCAACTGCCTGGATATGAATCCTGGCTCCCTCACTTACTGTGTGATCTTAGGCAAGTCATTGGAGCCCTCTGTCCCTCAGTTTCTCACTCTAAAATGGAGATAGTAATAGCATTTACCTCACAGTTGTTATGAAAATAAATATATGTAAAACATTTAGAATGGTGCTTGGCATATAGAAAGCACTATATTAGTGGCATCGGCTGTTATTATTGCTATTAATGTTGACCCTTTAAGCCCAAGAACTATCAGTGAGTAAAATGTCCCTAGCATAAACCTCCATATCCAGGCTGGATTGCATTTAAATAACAGTCAAATAAAATACTGGAAAGAACTAGCTTTATCATAATTTTCTCCTAAAGTATTTTTTGTTTGCTTGTTTGTTTGATATATATTGTTCAAAAATCAGAAACAGGCTAAAAGATGGTAAAGGCACTTCCCAAAAGCCACTGAAAACAATGAAAAGAATGACAAATGGGGTGAACTCCAACTTAAAAAAGAGGGCCACATAAAGACATCTCCCAAAGGTTTGTATTTCTGAATGGCACATTCAGTGACCTTCTAATCAGGGTGAAGACATCTAGAACATGGCAGGAAGGGAGTCATGGAGAAAGCCAAGATTGTCCCCGTAGACATCTAGTCTGACACATCAGAGCGGGAGGAAGAGATGCTAAAGCGGGTAGCCATGCTGGCAGGTCATCTCTATTACCTTCCTCCTAGTTCTAGCTATGGACACTGACAGAGGTTAGGCAAGGTGAAGAAGGAGTAGACTGTGTGACTTTCAAACTGTATTATGAAAAGTCTGTGATCTAAAGGGCTTTCCCTTGTGCCATGCTGATCTCCTGGAAACCAAAAACTGAAGGGAGATATGACTGTAGATTAGATGAGAAGGTGTTTGTGGCAGCCAATCTGCATGAAGTTTCTAAAGTGCCCTAGCTCTGTTCCCTCTGCCTTTTCCCATGGTAATATTTAATGGAGAGTCTGACTCATTCACTGTGCAGTCATAATCATTAAGGTAACTGTGTGGGAAGTGTGCTTGAAAATAGGTGGTGGTGATTATTTTAGGAAAGAAAGGAACAGGAATAACAGAGGGATTAGAGCATATGTCCAAGAGAAATACCAAAGGAACTGATATGAAGCATCACAGTTCTCCATTATCTCAAAGAAGAGATGTAAGGCTTTAAAATAGATTATAGGTTATAAAATAATAAAAAATGAGAAGTAATTTGAAAGAGCTGAGAAAAGAAATGCAAGAGAAAACTAAAAGCATTATGTGGATGAAATTCACCTAAGAAACAACAAAATAATCACTATAGGGTTATGATGAGGCCCGTGGAAATCATACTGAATGAAACTGATATAAATATGATTATAGAGACCAGAAGCAATAGAAAGATATTCAAATACATAAAATTAGTATTCCTGAAGAAAATAACAAAATAAAAACATTCAAATATGTAACAGAAGAAAATGTTGCTGAAATGAAGGCTTGAATCTATTGGAAGGGTGTGTGGTAGCCCATAAAAAAGTTGATATGTAACAGTCAACACCAAGATATCTCTTGGTGAAGTAACTATATTTTAGGAATAAATGAGCAAATGGGCATGTAGGCAAAAAAGCGAGTAATGTGTGAGAGAATTTCAAGTTGACTTTACACTTCTCCACAGTTACACTTAATGCCAGACAGAACACAGTTGGCCCTCCACACCCTAGCATTCTACAATTGTAAATTCAACCAACTACTGTTGAAAATCTTTTTTAAAAAAAGTTACATTGTTGCCCTGGCTGGTGTAGCTCAGTGGATTGAACGCAGGCTGGGAACCAAAGAGTTGCTGGTTTGATTCCCAGTCAGGCTCATGCCTGGGTTTGCTTGCCAGGTCCCCAGAGCCAGGTTCCCAGTGGGGGCCATGTGAGAGGCAACCACACATTGATGTTTCTCTCCCTCCCTTCCCCTCTCTTTTAAAAATAAATAGAGAAAAGGGGACTTCCTGCCAAGATGGAGGCATAGGTGGACACACTGTGCCTCCTCACACAGCCAAAATTAAGGACAACAAAGATTTAGAAACAAGAAAACAACCAGAGCTGATGGAAAATTGAACTGTATGGAAGTCTGACAACCATTCATCCAGACTGGTAGGAGGGGTGGAGTTGCAGCAGGAAAAAGCTAAAGCTGGTGAACCCAGGCACACAGGCAGCAACTGCCAGACCCCAGGTGCGTAGGCAGCGGCTAGGGGACCCTGGGCATGGGGTGGCAATGGGCAGACCCAGTGAGGCCGTGCAAGGCGGATGGCTGACCAGGCAGTCCCACATTTGCACGCAGATAATCCAGGTGAAAATGGGGAGTGAGACAGACCTCACACCCAGGTCCCCAGTGCAGGGAAATAAAACCTAAAAACACCAATTGAAAACACTTGTGGGGGTTGAGGTGCTCGGAGAGGCTCCCAGCCTCACAGTAGAGTTTGTTGGAGAGACCCACAGGGTCCTAGAATGTACACAAGCCCACCCACATGGAAATCAGCACCAGCAGGGCCCAATTTGCTTGGCAGAAGCAGCAGAGGGGACTAGAGTCTAACAGAGAGTAGTGGGAGCCATGGTTCCCCTCGGACCTGCCCCCACATACAGCGTCACTACCCAGCAACTGGGCTGCCCCACCCTGGGGAACACCTAAGGCTCTGCTCCTCACTACATAACAGATATGACCAGAACCCCGTCCTCCCAAAAAAACCAAAATGGCTCAAATGGGAGAACAGATCAAAGCCCCAGAGCCAATTCTTCTAAGCAACCAAGAGATAGCCAACCTATCAGATGCACAGTTCAAAGCACTGGTGATCAGGATGCTCACAGAATTGGTTGATTTTGGTCGCAAATTAGAGGAACAAATGAAGGCTACACTAGGTGAAATGAAGGAAAACACACAGGGAACCAATAGTGATGGGAGGAAAACTGGGACTCACATCAATGGAGTGAACCAGAAGGAAGAAAGAAACAAACAAACAGAAAAGAATGAAGAAACAAGGATTCAAAAAAATGAGGAGAGGCTTAGGAACTTCCAGGACATCTTTAAATGTCCCAACATCCGTATTATAGGGGTACCAGTAGGAGAAGAAGAAGAGCAACAAGTAGAAAACTTATTTGAACAAATAATAGAGGAGAACTTCCCCAATCTGGCAAAGGAAATAGCTTCCAGGAAGTCCAGGAAGCTCAGAGAGTCCCAAAGAACTTGGACCCAAGGAGGAAAACACCAAGGCACATCATAATTACATTAGCCAAGATTAAAATGAAGGAGAGAATTCTAGAAGCAGCAAGGGATAAAGGCAGAGTCACCTACAAAGGACTGCCCATCAGACTGTCAGCTGATTTCTCAAAAGAGACCTTCCAGGCAAGGAGCTGGAAAGAAGTATTCCAAGTCATGAAAGTCAAGGGCCTACATCCAAGATTGCTCTATCCAGCAAAGCTTTCATTTAGAATGGAAGGGAAGATAAAGTGCTTCTCAGATAAGGTCAAGTTAAAGGAGTTCATCATCACCAAGCCCTTATTGTATGAAATGTTAAAGGGACTTATCTAAGAAAAAGAAGATAAAAAATATGACAGTAAAAAGGCAGCAAGCTCACAGATATTAACAAACCACTCCTAAAACAAAAGCCAACTAAGCAAACAATAGAACAGGAACAGAAACACAGAAATGGAGATCACATGGAGGGTTAGCAACAGGGGAGTGGGAGGAGGAGAGAGGGAGAAAAGGTACAGAGAATAAGTAGCATAGATGGTAGGTAGAAAATAGACAGGGGGAAGGCAAGAACAGTATGGGAAAAGTAGAAGCTAAAGAACTTATGACACATGGACATGAACTAAAAGGGGGGAATGTAGGTGTGAGGGGGTGTGCAGGGTGGAGGGGAATGATGGGGGAGAAATGGGACAAGTGTAATAGCATAATCAATAAAATATATTAAAAAATAAAGAAGCTGTGAATTTCTAATGCCATAGGTCAGGCTAGCTATCCTGTACCAAAGAGCTGAACAATCTTGCCTCCAAGGGTCAAAGCCATTGGGAATCCTTAACCCTCTAATTCCACTGAGATCTTAAAAACATTTTTTTTTTCAACTGAATGAAAAGTTAGAGTGTATGGATTCTATGTTGAGGATGGAGCCCTTACCCAGTAAGACCAGCTCTGCCTCTTCCTTGCAAAGATTCCAGCTGAGCGCAGATCTGGTGCCCAGTATCCTTTTGTGATTCATTCACAGCTGCATCCTGCAGAATCTTGAATTCTGAAATAGAAGTTCCTGCTCAAAAACTGCCCAATGGAGAGCCAGTAGCAAATATTCCATATCCTCTCTTCTCTTTTAAAATCTACTACTTCCTGCATTACCCTTGGTCTCAGTAGCTCATCTTGCCTCTCCCTCTAAAAATGTGAGAGACCAAGATCTAAGACAGTGGTGGAGTAGGTGGATATTACACTCACCCCCTCCCAGGACCAAACTGGAATTACAATTAAAACATAGAACCATCAGCCTGAATAACCAACCAAAGACAAGCTGAACAGAAGTCTCATAACCAAGGATTTACAGAAGCCACATTGAGATTGATAGGAAGTGTGGGGGTGGGGGGGTGGGGGGAGGAGATGAAAAATGGGCTGGCCCCACTTCCATAGGCTGCAGCTGATATCTGGAGGGATATCTCAGCTACAAAGGTTCCCCCTGAGGAACATGGGGTCTTAACCCCATGCTGGGATTCTTGGCCCAGAGCACCAGAGCCAGAAGAGGAGCCCATGTAACATCTGACTGTGAAAATCAGTGGGGATTCTGTCCATCAGGGAGAGACAGGAATCTGCTAGGGACACAGGAGCTCTTAAATGGTCAATGCACAAATATCTCAATCACAGCCACTCTGGGCTCTGGTGGAGGGAGAGCAGAGTGGACTAGAGTCGCTTGAGGAGGAACTGGGGGTTGTGGATCTGGGGAGAGAGCTAAAGGGACAGCTGCCAGGATGCCAGGATCCCTGTGTTCAGTCCCTCTCCCACACTGCAGATGCCACCTTTCTTGGTAGGAGCATTACCCACCTTCTGGTATCAGCCTGGGGGAATGCAATAGCCCCACCCTCTGGACTCCCTATCACCCATCTTTCAGGGCCCATGTCCAGCTGAGGAGTCAGCTGCCTGAGAAGGGGTGTAGAGGTCTGCGCAGACTCAGGGGGTGTCAGTGACTGAGTTGTGTGGCTCTGGGGTGGGGGCCACTTCTCCCTCCTTCCCCTAAACCTGACTAGCACTTCCCCACATGGGAGATCCATTAACTCCACCCTCCTGGACTCCTGGTGGCCCTGTTCTGCTGAGCTTGGGCTCTCCGCAAAATCTGGGACAGACTAAGTTGTGTGTCTCAAGGACAGGTGCTAGTGCAGAGCCCTCTCTTCACACAGCCAAATCTTGGTCTATTTGGGCCTAATAAATTCTGCTTGCCTCAGTCTGATGATTTCCTGACACCATGGCCCACCACAAAGGTCTGCAGAAACCCAGCAGGGGGAAGCTAGACTTGGTATACACTGGGACTTTTGCTGAGTGGCCTCAGACCCAGCTCTAGCACTGAGATTGAACCTCTATCAATCTGGTGAATAACACCATGTGCTCACTGAAAACCTTTCTCATGCAACTTGAATACTGCCAGAGACTCTTTCAGTGACTAAGCCTATCAGGCAGCCAGCAGGCAGAGGCAGATCTTTGGGTGCCTTGGGCCTTTTGCTGACCTGCCCCAGACTCGGTGGAAGCCTGCCTTGGTGCACAGGTTGGTACTTCCTGTGCACATACGGGCCCAGCAGAGGCAGCCACAAACTGTGGATCACTTTGTAGATCCAAACAGGGTGCCCAGAGCCAGTCACAGGCTCTGAGGGATAACTGTTCTGTGCCTCTCTCCTAGCATCTGGTGACAATCCTTGTGTTCCCTGCTTTGTAGATGTATCACTCCAAACTTTGACTCAATCTTCATGTGGCACTCTCCCTGTCTCTCCCTTCACATGGCCATCTTCTTATAAGGATACCAGTCACATTGAATTAGGGGCCCATTCTATTCCAGTATGACCTCACCTTACCAAGTGATAGTTGCAACAATCCTATTTCCAAATGAGATCACTTTCTAAGGTACTGGAGATTAGGACCTTAAGTATCTTTTGGGGGGAAGCAATTCAACCCATAACAATAGCCCAACTCTATGATTCACCTAAAAGCAAACCCATGCTCTGGAATCCTCCCTAATTTCTCCATATACTAGGCTTCTCTCCATTCCATCCCTTTGCCCATGACTCTCTTACTCGTGATGCCCTCCCTATTCACCTCTATCTACATCTGGAATCAAGAACTTAAATGGCTGCAAGAGGCCAGGCAGTTAATCAGGAGTGCAGCAAACTAGGTGATAAATGACAACTGATACTTTGCTTCCGTGCTAGGGAAAGACAATGGATTAGTGGGGACAAGGAATCTGGAAATTTTAGACCCAGTCTAAAGGAGTGACTTGCTACTCAATTCCTACTAATAGCACCATGCAGGCACATTGGCCCCATTCGGCTACATCTTCTGATTTTCCAAGAGGTACTGAAAATCTAGATTTTTGTGTGAGAAATTTCCTGATATCAAAGTTTGGCCACTAATTCAAATAAAAACAAATACCATGAACTATGAAAATATATCTACAGTCGGATCTGGCCAGGGGCCATCATTTTTCAATCTCTGACTTACACAACTACTTCCCACTGTTGCAGAATCCCCTTGGTCAATACCATCTAACCATTTCAATCCTTTTTAAAAAATTGATTTTAGAGAGAGAGAGAGAGGAAGGGAGAGAGAGAGAACCATCCATTGGTTGCCTCCCCTATGCACCGATCAGGGATCAAACCCACAACCTAGGTATGTGCCCCGACCGGGAATCAAACTAGCAAACTTTTGGTGTACAGGATGACACTCCAACCAATTGAGCCATCTGGCCAGGGCACCATTTCAATCCTTTTTAATTCATACTCATGTGCATGCATTAGATGATGCTGAACAAGGATAGAGTCCCTGCCTAGAGAGGGAGCCTGTACCACATGCAGACACACACCTGAAACAAGGTGATAAGAGTTTATGAATTTAGCACTAGCTAAATAAGCTTAAAAAAGATAAGAAGCTTAAAAATGAAGGTAGGGGAAGGCTTCCCAAAGAAAATGATGTTTGAAGTTACTCCTAAAAGGATATACAGACCTTTACAAAGAAGAGACCAGCCTTAAATCATCCCCCTCCTCTGAAGTCCAACAGTGCTAATAGTTTAGATCAAATATTACAACATGTCTGAAGCATACACTTCATTCCTGTAGTTCAGGTTAGTCTCCCCAGCGGGGCTGTAAGTTACTCCTGGAGCTTAGAAACCACATCTCGTCCATTGTTACAACCAACGAACGACCCTGCCACAGTGCTGGGCAAGGAATAGGGTCAATTGACAACTGAGGATTGATTCTGGGTTTGGGGAAGGTGCAGTCTGCCATACGCACAGGAGGAACCTGGAAAACACTGGGGAGGGGCGCGGAGGGAGGCAATTGTTACGGAAAATAATTCGGAAAATAATGACTGGCGCGATTCGGGGTAACCGAGTGAGGCTTTATTACCCGCACGGACCCAGAGGAGGCAGTCTCCAAATTCTGGGCCCCGAACCTTGGCTGGGCAGGGCTTTTATTGCTCTCTGGACGGCCCTATCCTACCTGGCAGAAGTAGGAGGTACAGAAGCTGATGCAAAAATAACTCTAGGGTTGAGGTGTCCTTGAGGTGTCCTTATCAGAAGCTGAGTGTTCAGAAGCCAAAGTGGGAGTGAGTGTACAGAAGCCAAAAACGGGAGTTAGCTGCTACGCAATGAGATGGGGGGAAGGTCGTGGGCAGGGCACACCGAGACCCAGAAGAGGGCCAAGGGGTCAGAAAGCCAGGCCTCACACACCTACGTCCGGGAGGCCTCAGCCTCTCCCACCCAAAGAAAAGGGGTGGGTTCGCCTCCTGCCTCTGAAGATCTGCTGCCCACCCCGCTTCCCGGAGGGCCCCAGGAGACAGGGCTATTAGTTCTGCGAACGCAGCGGGGTCTCACCTCTAGGCCACCCCCAGCCTCCCGCTCCACTGGGGCCCCCTCCACGGCCGCCATCGCGCATCCCGTTCCTAACTCGGGCGCGGAGCCAACATCTTGAACACCAGGATCTGGCGGCCACTTCTGGCGGGCTCCCCAAGGAGGCGGTCGCGCTATCCCCGCACCCCACTGTCAACCCCTGCTGTGCCCACCAACCCGCGTGTGCTCCCACAGGCTCAGGTGTCTTCTCTGCGCAGACTCGGCCGGCTGGGTCCTACGCTGGGTATGGCGTGAGTCGAGTCCCAGAGCGTCCTGCGCCGCGCTGGTGCACCTACGGGCGCCAGAGCCAGGTGCGCTTGGTTACCACCGAAATGTAGGGTCCTGCGGAGGTCCTAGACTTGCGTCCGGCTGGAGTTCAGCCCGGTGTGTCTGGGTGGACGACCCCATTAAATAATTTTACAATTTTGTTTTGCCTTTTAAATGTTTTTCTGCCCCCCGCCCCGCGCATGCTATTGTAGTCTCAAATAAAGAAACAAAAATAGGATAAGTTCAGAGGTCAAAAAGTCAGACAATAGCTGACCCACCACTAATGAGCTGTGTGACCTGAGTCCCATTTAATGGATCATCCTCTTCCTCACTGATTTTAAATGACGTCTTTATCATTAACTAAATTTACATATGTATTTGGTTATGTATTTGAAGTGTGTTTTTGTTCACTTGTCTGTCTATTCTTTGCTAATAAACTGTTCTAAATGAGAGCTTTTAAATATGTTTTAAAATCTGGTAGGGCTAGTCCTCTATCCATTTACTCTTCTTCTTCTTCTTTTTTTTTTTTTCAGGAAAGTTGTAACCATGAATGTTTTCTTGTATTTCTTATTTTACTTTAAAATAACAAAATCAAGCATTCTTTTTTTTTAACTTTAGTTTTGTTCTAAGAACCAAGATCTACTTAAACCAGAAGAAGAATGAAAGTGGAATTGCAGGGAAAGACAGTAGCTACATTTTTGTTGAGAAATATGAAGTCATGTTAACAGTGGTTGGGTTCTTTTTGTTGTTGTCTTTTTAGTCTTTTTTTTTTTGAACAAAGAACTCTTTTTTTCTGACCTTTTATGGGCTTGACTTGCTGCCCCTTTCAGAATTCATTATGAAATTCATTTGTTCTACAAATATCTATGGAGTGCCCACTCTAGACCAGTCATTGGTGATGCAATGAATGTTGAGCAAAACTCTAGGCCCTCTCATGGAACTTGTGAAGGAGATATTTAAATAAATCCATGAATAAATATGAAGCAATAACTGTGGAGACTGCTATGCTGGAGAGTACGCTAAGAACTTATTAATGAAGACTTGACCTACACAGGAAGGTCTGTGAAGACTTTCTGGAATCTGGCTTTCCTTGAAGAGTCAGGCAAACAAAGGAAATGAAGTAGTAGGAACCCAGCTCTGACCAGAGCATAACTTGTCTCATGTAACAAGTCAGAGGGGTGGACAGGCCTCAGGAAAGGCCAGGACTCAGGGATCTCAGCACTGTCATCAGGACTCCTTTCTTTCTCTTCAGCTCTTGGTCTTGCTTTTCTCTGTGTTGACTTCATAAATTTTTCTTCCACACAGAGGTATGTTTCAGAGCCCAGGGTTACTGAAGGAGAGCATCTATAGCAATTATAGAAAAAAGGATTCAGCTTGGTTCTGCTTGGATCAAACCTGGACCAATCACTGAATCCAGCGGATGAGGTACTTTGGCCAGCCTGAATTACAGGTTGGGATGTGGGAAGGTATCCATGTTACTACAAGGTCCATGAAGTGATGGAAAGAAAAGACAGGTTTTTTGTTTGTTTTTATTTTTACCAGAAAAAAGAGACAGCTCTTTGGACAGGCAAAGTAGCAATTGCCTATTATGAGAGGGTGTAGGGGGAGAGAATCCCTGGCAGGAGGAACTACATGTGCAAGGTCCTGTGGCAGCTGGCAAGGTGCCTGAGAAACTGAAGACCAGTGTAGGTGGCTGACATGAAGGGCACTACAACCAACTGATCCGCCTGGCCAGAGCTGAAAGCTTCTTAATTAACAATGGCCTCTTTGTTATCTTTACTAATGTTCTAGAATCACAGAGTTAAAAGTCACTCTGAAGATCATAACCTATCTTTTTAAAACATAATCAGCCTCCTTCCTTCTTCCTTTCCATCTTCTCTCCTTTCCACCTTCCTTCCTTCCACATGTGTTAGGCATTGAGGACACAAAATTGAACAAAAAAAAGCATTGAAAAAAATCTGTGAATATTCTTTTTTTATTAGCAGCAAACATTTTTTGAGCGGTTATTATGCATTGCTTTTTTTCTGCATGCAGTTTTAAAAATCTTTCACCATGTAAATTAGGACCAAGCAAAGTCAAGAAAAGAGGAGAGAAAGAAAAAGACAGTTATATGAACAAAATTATTAATTAACTTGTTTTAACCATTGGTTTTGTTGTATGATGTGAGAAATGTTAACGAATTTACCTAAATTATCTTAAGAAAATCGGACTTTCAGCTAAGATGGAGGTGTAAAGTAGATATGCTGTGCCTACTCACACAACCAAAAGAAGGACAACAAATTTAAAAACAAAAAACAACCGCCCTGGCTGGTGTAGCTCAGTGAATTGAGCGCAGGCCTGCGAACCAAAGGATCGCGGTTTGATTCCCAGTCAGGGCACATGCCTGGGTTGCAGGCCAGTTCCCAGCAGGGGACGCATGAGAGGCAACCATACATTGATGTTTCTCTCCCTCTCTCCTTCCCTTCCTCTCTAAAGATAAAATAAATATTAAAAAAAAACAAACAAACAAACAAAAAAAAACAACCAGAACTGCCAGAAAAATCAAACTGTATGGAAGTTCAACAACCAAGGAGTTGAAGAAACATTCATCCAGACTGGTAGGAGGGGCAGAGACGGGCAGCTGGGGTGGAGAGGATGTGCAGCAAGGCAGTAGCTGGAGGACTAGGGTGGGCGAGGAGGTGGTTGGCAGACTGGGTGGTCCCACATTTGTGTGCAGATAAACTGGAAGGAACAACTGGGGAGTGAGACAGACCACACAAGCCAGGGTTCCAGTGCAGGGAAATAAAGTCTCAAAACCTCTGGTGGTAAAAGCCTGTGGAGGTTGCAGCAATGGGAGAAACTTCCAGCCTCACAGGAGAGTTTGTTGGAGAGATCCACAGGGTTCTAGAATGTACACAAACCCACCCACCCAGGAATCAGCATGGAAAGTACCCAATTTGCTTGTGGGTAGTAGAGAAAGTGACTGAAAGCCAGCTAAGAACTGAGCAAGCAGCATTGTTGCCTCTCAGACCCCTCCCCCATGTAGAGCACCATGAAGAAACAGTGACATGGGTTGCCCGGACCTGGCAAATACCTAAGTACCTAAGGCTCTGCCCCTTACTATGTCACTGGTGCAAGAGACCAAAAAAAAAAAAAAAAAAAAAAAAAAAAAAAAAAAAAAAAAAAAAAAAAAAAAAA
>PVKU01003008.1:0-197635 GCA_004027475.1 Anoura caudifer | reverse complement strand
AAGTAGCATAGATGGTGGATAGAAAATAGACAGGGGGAGGGCAAGAATAGTGTGGGAAAAGTAGAAGCTAAAGAACTTATGAAACGTGGACATGAACTAAAGGGGGGAATGTGGGTGGGAGGGGGTGTGCAGGGTGGAGGGGAATGATGGGGGAGGAATGGGACAACTGTAATAGCATAATCAATAAAATATAATTTAAGAAAAAAATAAAGTACAGTCCTTTGGAGTCCTTGGGTGGCTGCTAAGCAGTCTTAGTCCCCACCTAGGTAGCTTGTTCCTGGCTGCTGTGCATTTCAGGCTCCCTCCTGGAGCCAGCCTGTGGAGCCTGCACAGCCATGGCCACGCAGCTGCCAGTGCCACATGGTCATGTGCTGGTGAGAGCATCACCAGATGGGCAAGAGAGTGAGAGAGAGGCTCCCTCCTGGAGGCCATGGGCCACATGGCCGCTAAGTGAGAATAGGCAAGTGCACTGTTCAAGTGCAAGTCACAAGCGAGAGAGAGAGAGAGAGAGAGAGAGAGAGAGAGAGAAAGAGAGAGAGAGAGAGAGAGAGAGAACACAGTTCTTTGTCTGCCTTGGATTATATTAGTTTGGGGGTGGGATTGACCAGGTGCTTTCTCAAAATGACCAATCAACTTCCCAGCCTTCTGTGTGCTTTAGCTGAGTCCATCTCCCAACCAATCCCTTCTTTTCCCAGGCTAGACTGACAGACCTCTTTGGTCCCGCACTTTCCGCTGTGGCATTTTGACTTCGATGGCACGTGTGCCTGCCTTCCCCTGGTCCCACCCCCAGTGTGGTACTGTAGTTGGGGGATAGGGCTTTTTTTTAATCCAACTATTTTGCTAGCTTTTCATCACCTCAGTGTAAGAACCTCCCCTGCGGTCTGTTTTACAGTAACACCTTCACTCCTGAGCAGACAACTACTGATCTCCTTTCAGTCACTATACATTAGATTTGCCTTTCTAATGTTTTATGTAAATGCAATCGTACACCATGCTGATTTCGTTTGTTCAGCATAATGCTTTTGAGATTTATCAATGCAGCTAAGTATCGGTAGTTTGTCCCAATATTGCTCAGCAGTACTCCATGGCATAAAAATGCAGTATTTTTAAATTAGTTCACCTGTTGATGAACATGGGTTGTTTTCGATTTTTGGCCATTATGAATAAAGCTGCTATTAACATATGTAAATAAGTATTTGTGTGAATGTGTATTATTTTTCTTAGGTAAATACCTAGAAATAAAATGTTTAGATGGGATGTTAAGCTTTATAAAAAACTACTAAACTGTGTTCCAATTTGGTGATATTATTTTACATTCACTGGTCATACATTAAAGATCATAATTTTTGCCATTCTAATAGTTATATAATGATATCTCAGTATAGTTTTAATTAGAATTTCAATGAAGACCAGTGAGGTTGAAGACTTATTCTTATATTGTTTTTGGCCATTCAGATACCTTCTTTTATGAAGTATATATTCATATATTATTTTCCATTTATTTTTGGTTATTCATCTTTTAATCGTTGAGTCATAAGAGCTCTTAACATATTCTGATACAAACTCATTTTCAGATATAAGATTTGTAGTTTTGTGACTATCTTCTCTCAGTCTGTGCTTGCTTCTTTATTTTCTAAATGATGTGTTTTAAAGAATGGAAATTTTAAATTATGATGAAATGCAGTTTATCCATTTTTATGATTTATAGTTTTTGTAGCTTAAGATATCTTTGCCTACTGCACAAGAATTTTCTTCTATGCTTTCTTCTAGAATTGTTAGGGTTTATATTTAGAATTGTAATCCATTTTGAATTCATATCTGTGTATGGTATGAGGAAATGTTCAGGGTTACTTTTTCCCCATGTAGATATTCAGTTATAGGACCATTTATTGAAAAACACTTTCCTCCCCTTGAAATACTAAGCATCATTGCCTAAAATCAGTTGACATGTAGGTGTGGGTCTATTTCTGGACTGTCTATTCTGTTCTATAAATCTATATATTTACTCTTATCCTAGAATAAATGTTATTATAAACTTTATAATAAGCATGAAATTATTAACATTTAAAAACTATTAAAAGTTTTCCAATTTTGTTCTTTTTCCCCCCAAACTTGAAGGAGTGTCCATTTATTGAATTTATTTCATCTCTCTCTAAGGAAAGGGCTTTATTTTTAAAAAATTATTTTATTGTTCAATTATAGTCTGCGTTTACTCCCCACCACTCCTTGCCCCCCACCCCAGCCAAACTCTCCTCCCTCCCTTGCTTCCACCCTACTTTCAATTTTGTTCTTTTTAAATAATTGTTTTGGCTATTCTGGATCCTTTGCACTTCCATATAAATTTGAGAACCAGCTTCCAATCCCTAAAAACAAAGCCTGCTGAGATTTTAAATGAGATGGTAGAGATTAATTTAGGTAGAACTGACAATATTAACAATATTAAGTCTTTTGATCCACCAATGTGTTATATCTTTCCATTTAATTATATCACCTTTTAAAAAATTTACATTGTCTTCGATTCCACTTGGCAATATTTTATAGCTTTCTGTGTATGGGTCTTTCACATATTTTTTAAAACTAATCCCTAAGTATATTATGGTACTTGATGCTATTGTAAATAGCATTTTAAATTTTGAATTTTTAGATGATCTTTGATAATTTAAGATATAGTTTTGCTTCTGATTTTGGAAAATAAACCTAGTATGCTACAACTTTATTAGCACACTAAGGAACTGTAGGGTTTTTAAAAAATAATTTCTTAATGATTGTCTCTACAAGCATGTCAGCTGTGAATAGTAGTAGTTTTACTTCGTTCTTTCTAGTATGTATGCCTTTTATCTCCTTTTATTGTCTTATGGCATTATGTAATATTTCCAGTACGATGTTGAAAACAGTGATGAGAAAAGACATCCTTGCCTTGTTCCTCATCTTAGTGGGAACGTTTCTAGTCTCTATTAAGTACAGTGTTAGTGGTAGGTTTTCCTGTAGATATTATTTGTCAAGTTGAGGTAGTTTTCTTAGCTTACTGAGAGTTTGTATCATGAATGAGTGTTGGATTTTGTCAAATAATTTTTCTACACCTATCAATATGATCATATACTTTTTTTCTTTTATAGCCTATCAATGTGATGGATTACCAATTTTTGAATGTTGAACTAGCTTTGAATACCTGAGATAAGTCCTGCTTGGTTGCAGTGTGTAATTCTTTTTGTATATTGTTAAAGTCTATTTGCTAATACTTGTTGAGGATTTTTACATCTAATAAGAGTTATTGGTCTCTACTTCTCTTACCTTGTAGTATGTTTGTCTGGTTTGGGTATTAGTGTTTGTTGCTGGTCTTATAGAATGAATTTATTCTTTTCAAAATATTTTCTAATAGCTCTTGAGATTTCTTCTTTGATCAATAGATTATTAAAAGTGTGCTGTTTAATTTCCAAATATGTGGCAGACTTTTCAGATGTTTCTGTTATTTATTTCTAATTAAATTCCAGTGTGCTCAGTAAATATATGCAGAACTACTTTCACTCTTTTAAAATTTATTGAGACATTTCATGCAACATTATATGGCCTACCTTGGTCAGTGTTCCACATCCATTTGAAAGAACATGTATTCTTTTGTTGTTAAAAGTTATTCATAATTAATATAGAGTTATACCAACATTTGTGTGGTTAGTCATAGAAATTATAATATTAGTCATTGTACACATTTTTAACACAGTTGATGGAGTTTTGAGGATCTAACATGAAATGCCTTTTAACCTTATGATACCCTCATCCATTAATTAACAATCCATGTGAATTTTCATCTAGAAATAATTAAGGAAGCAGGTATGGTAGAATTTGTACCCAAATTCAAACAGTTGCTAAAAATAATTTAGTTCTTCATGAAATTTTATTTTGAATCAAAGAGGTTTTTTTTTTTTTTTTCCTGTCAGCCAGGGAAAAGCTAGGGTGATATGCCTAGAAATTATGAGTATTCTCTATTTTAGGTATCCATAGGAGAAGTAGGAATAGGAAAATAAGCAACAAACAGTAAACTAAGCAACAGTTACATCCATTTGTAGAGAAAGTCATCATTTGAAAATTCCAAAATGTAAGGCTTGTTATTTGGTTTATAGCAAGTTAAAAACAAACTACTCACCCATGTGTTGCTGTGGTAACCTGTTTTAAAAGCACAATTTTCCTGAAAAAAAAAAAAGCAAAAATGTCTGTATAACAAATTGAATATCTCTTTTAAGCATCCAAATAAGAACTAGTTGAAGAGAGGAATTGAATGTAGTGAGGCATGAATTGCAAATTGAGAAAATATATTACAACATGGTTTGCCTGCAGTAATCTCTCCCACAGACTTCACCCAAGGGTAACAGGCATGCTAAGATAAGACATGGTTCCCTTTTTTCTTCAAATACACTGTCACAGTTATTGATTAGCAGTAACTTAGAAGGTGTCCTGAGCCACAGTAAAATGAAGTATTTGGCTTTGTATTGATGCATTTAGAATTGGAGGACAAACATGGATATATAATTCATATACATATGATGTATAATTCATATTGGAGTAGGTCTATCATGTATTAAAACTGAATGATGGTTTCAGTAATAGGAATCTGAGTTTTGGCAAATGTCAAGGTGCATCACTTAATTCTCTATATGTAATGATATCTCATATTCAAAGTCAATGTGCTTGTTTCTGAGCAAGGTAAAAGAACACATAGTCATTACAGTAATGGGAGGAGGTCATGACCCTAAATTAGTGAACTACACTCAGATACAGTGGAACAGGCACAAACCATCTCCCCTTCCTTTATTTGTAGTGTGTGTGTGTATTAGTAGGTATAGATGTGTGTGTCTGTGTTTGTATGAAGTTGGTGGGAAGTTGTACATAATTTATCAAATTCGGTGTCAGCTAGATAAACACAGTAAATATGCAGGGATTTCTATTAAAAATTGAAAACTGAAGAAAGCTTAATTAACACAAAATATATTTGAATTAATTAAAGAGCTGTCACACCCAATGAGAATATTTCCACAGTAACTGTGCTTATTTTTTAAAGTTTCTGCATAAACTTTAAAAATCCAAAGGCCCTGAGACATGTTTCAATGACACTATATTGGGAAATGACATGTTCTCCTCAGACAATGTGCGTGATGTGAAATTATTGGTTTGCTGAAAGACGCTGTGAAAATATAGAAACAATATTAGAGATATATACTGGAATATACATGCATGTTCACACACAACAACATTAAGAATCTGTAAAAAATGGAGTCATTACCCCTGAATAAGAGTGATGGGACTTAATTAAGACATTTCAGAATGATGAAGATACAAGAAGAACTGGCCAGTTACTTCTTTTCATGTTGTCCTTTCATTCAAGAAAGTGATGAAGCCTTGGTGAAAGGAAGGGCCTGAACAAGAGTGAAGACTCCAATATGAAATATATTTAAAGATAAGAGATTTGACTAGTGGGTGCCCAATGCAGAAAGTCTCTAAATCATATAGCTTATCCAAATGCAAAGGAAGATGATATTTTTTATCATTGTTATTCATTCTCACTGGGTTTATAATGAAATTGATGCCCACAATGTAGTCATTCAGGATTTAAAGTTCATTATGCACAGATTATTATTAATGTTCACATTGATAATTGATTAGCCAGATCCTTGTTTAAAGGGAATTAAGACAGTCAATGGGGTAACAAATCTCATTTAGGTGGAAGCCACCTGGGCCTGGGAGCCAAAGGGCTTGTTCTGACTCAGCCTGGCACAAGCCTGCCCTGCAGCCCCCTAAGGTTGCCCATTATTCCATTTTAAAACAGGTGAGCGAATAGTCAAGCTTTCCTCCTGAAGTCTTCGTGACTAAATCCTTCTATCTAGATAATAGTGTTTTCATGTGGAAAACAATCTAAGGGAACCAACAAACTGAGCAGTGTATTTGTTTAAGACCCTTCCCCGTGTTATGTCATGACCGATGGGCACTGCTCTCGTTCCCTGCGGGTTACCATGGCGGGGAGCACTGGCCAGAAAGCAGGGGTCCTCCAGGAGCCCAGAGCGAGAGTCCCCATGCCACGCAGTCTGCTGCACCTCTGGGTGGCAACCGAGGGCATTTTGGCTCTGCCAGGCAGTGGGTCATCGCCCAGGCTGTAAATATTTGGTTTGCTCCCACGTCATCATTTATCTCCTTTTAGATTACCCAGTGCTCCAGGGATGAGTAACAAACACTCTGTCAGAACAGTTCACTTCCTTAAATCAATATAATACAAATGTAATCAGAAAATTTTTTGATAAAAGAATCAATAATGATTGAGGTATAAATGCAATATTATTAGTACATGTAATTGATATATTTCTGTCAAAGCAATGAGTCTATTCTGTTGATACCGATATGTAGAAAATGATTTCCTTTTGAAAATTCACTGCCAACTCCTCTGACACCACTTTCTAGAATATGGGGCCATCAAGATTCCAGTTTGAAGCAAAGTGATCACGTTTAATATTAAGTGCAAGAGGGTGAAGATACGCTTGGTTTCCCTTATTTTTGTTGTCTATTTGAATAATGCCCCAACAGCATTTTATTTGGTCCTTGGTAAATAAAAGCTTAGTAATTTGTAGATGGATTCCTAAGACCAAGTTGTACGTATGTGTGTGTTTGCGTGTTCTGTATTGTAAGTAAATTCATTTGCATTCTGGTGTTGCTCTCCATTAAAAATGAAGGAAGACTCAATGTATACTCCATTTTTTAAAAGTCTCACATTTTAAAATGAACTAGATATTTTAAATGTTTGTTAAATAAGGAAAGAAAGTGATTTTAAAATGTAAGGGAAAATGGACAGTCTCACAAAATTAGGGTGCATGAATGCAGGCTTTTAATATTCATTTTTCTTCCTATGAATCAGCTGAAGATTCTTAGGGATGATGCTGTTCATTATATCACTCTCAGCCAAAATTGCATTACAAAGAGCAAATTGCAATATTATAATGGCTGGAAATATCTATGTTAGCATAAACCTACCACAATATTTTATCATGCTCCTAAATGCACTTTCTCTAGCAAGTAAAATTGTTCAAGAACTCAATTTATAGATTACCTTTTCCTTTCCCATGGGTTTTGTTTTTCTGTCCTTTTCGCCTCTTCAATTTCTCCTATGCAGATGCAACCACATTGCTTTCCATTCTTGTGAGAGTTGTTGAAACTAGAAGCATTACAAAGGCAGGAATTATGCAAAAATGCTCCCAATTAATACTACAATGTGGGCAAATATAGGGGCTTCCAATTCTCAGTCAATGGCACAATTTGCCCTGCAAGCAAGGATTTTAAATGGTTATTCAGAACTATAGGTACAAAAACCACAGGTATAAAAGTTAGGGTAATTCCTCCACTTCAGCTGATCTATTTTGGAGTGGCTATTCTCAAAGGACATTCTCAGGACCACTGAAGAGGCCCTGCAGCCTTTGCTCAGGGCCCCGGGGTCCTTTTTCCAACTGTGTATCTGGGCGAGGCTGGATTTTCTTCATCTTCTTCAACCAAAAACAACACTACAACAAATTGGATGAAAAGCAGCTATGAAAACCTGACTGCATTCTGTTAAACCAGACTTTAATTAGATTTTATAAAAATGTAAGACAGTGGCTATTCTCACTGTGTTTTGAAACTATAGTCATTTTTCATAAAAATGTTTACTATTATGCATATCATATATTGTTAATTTACAATGACTTTATCAATAGCGTATGTAAATGCCACGCTATTAATTTCTGATATGGTAAATACTGATGGATGTAACCGACACGAACAAAAGCTCTTCTGGGTTCTCAATATTTAAGAGTGTAAAGGGACCTGGGACCAAAAATTTGGAGAACTGGCGCTTTCGGGTATACCTTCTACCAAGTAAAGCAGAAGAAAATGTATTTTTCTCCTGGAAATAAACATCTGAGTACATATGAAGTCTGGGTTCGTTGTCTCAAGCATCTATTTTAAGGTTGTCTTCACGGCACTCAATGGTATGAGGTTTTGAACCAGCGTCGCTACAGATCCCCGAGCCCGGGTCAGCGGAGAGCCTGCGGCAGCAGCTGCTGGTTCTCGGGTGCGCCTGCTCTGGATGCAGCGTTCCTCAGCACTCCCCTTCCGACCAAGGCTTCCCACTGGAGCGCCTGCAACTGTTTGCTTTCAGACTTTCTCCGCTGCCAGAAGTGCTGGGGAGTGAATTCACCCAGGGAGCAATGCTTAACCAATGACAGACAGGAGCTAATGGGTTCGTACCCAGCTCCTTCACCCTCTGGTAGAATAGGTCAAAGCTGTGTTGTACAGTCTCCCGCAGGATGGCGCTCAGTTGACGAAAGTCATAACCTGCTAATCACACACCCTCTACTGGCTTCATTCCCTTCCCTGTCACACACACCTCCTCGCACCCGCAGATGTGTTTCTTGGAATCACCTGTAATAAACTATTCAAATTCTTTTCTCAGGGTTTGCTCCTGGGAGAACCCAACATAAGATAACAACTCACCCAAGAACACACCTCTTGTGTGCCGCGGAGACAGGAGTAAAATCCCGAGGTCTCTTGCTTATCAGTTTAGGGAATCTTTTGTATGACCTTTAGTCTCTCTAAGCACAATATACTTCAAAGGACTAAGACACTACTGCTTTTTACAAAAATGAGTTATCAGTAATTAAAATGCCAAAAAGCTGGATCATTCTGACATTTCATTATTAGAAGATATCCTCTGTTTTCGTTTCAGAGATTTTCAAATCAAAACATTTCCACCATTGCTGCCTTGACCTCTCTTGCTAATAAAGCACCTCACTATTTCAGATGTTGGTTGCATTAGGTAAAATTGCAATTATATGTTGAGATTAATTACATGCTCTCCAACTACAAATAAAAAACCCTGTTATTTACTTTCTTATTCTGTGTTAATCAACCACAATTTATGACAGCCCTCTAGCAAATGTAACATTGTAGAATGTTTCCCCTTGATTTTTGTTGCTAAATATTTTCATGATAGGTAAAATCAAAATTTTATAAAATTAGAAAGATAAAGCTTTAATTGGACACATCCTCAAAAGAGACGGGAGATATAGCCCTTCTCTTGTGAACTTTAACAGAATCTGAATGATTTTAAGACATGTTTATATAATACCTTGAGTAGTGCTAAGACATGTTTAATTATTTATATTTCTTAAATTCCTTTTGGTGTTACTGTAATATGTTGAATTCTTAAATTCACATGAAACTTGAACTTACCATCAAACCTTGGAATGATTAAGATACAAGCCAGGGTAGGGCACAGATGAAATTGTTTCTAAGAGAACCTGGGAATATCACTCAGTTTCCAAAAATGTCTTTTTCCTTTACGTTAGTCTCTGGTTTTGCTTCATGTGTTTTCAGCAGTAGATACAGAAAAATTGTTCCCCAGAGGAGCTGCTATGATTTGGGAGCCTCTCTATCTTGTATTTCATTAATCACACAGCCCACACAACTCTCACGTTTTCCAACCAGACATGCTCCCTGTATCCATAAATTTTAGGTTTATTCACATGAAGGAATCCAGGTTTAAAAGATATTTTATAGATGGGCACTTTCCACTAGCAAATATTGTTAGCTGTTTATAAAGGCAGCTGGTCAAGGGCATTCATTAAAACTTGTGTGCGAGCAGGGAGAGTCAATAATGGGTAGTTAATGGGCTAATTTTGAAGTAAAAGTAAGGATATTACTTCTACCAGCCAGCAATGACTTTTTCTGGTACATTTGCTTTCATTTTATCCTTTATATTTTCTAACAAAGCAGAGATGCAGCTTCTACTGATCATTTGATGTATAGCCAAGGTATATATCTCAAGACATTAATATCCACTTTGCCTCTTCCATACCTGCTCCTACAAGGCCAGTGAGTTTTTATGTCAGAGAGATGATTGCTCACTAATTGATTCCACTGTTTCATTTGAAATTTGATTCAAAGTTCTCTGTATAGGAAATTTAACTGATGTCTAGGTCACTTTTTTTCAAAAGTCAGCAGTGAAGTTTGCCTACCATTAGCCCTAGGATGTTCCCAGAAATTCTGTTTCCTTACAGAGACGCTGCAACTACTGTTTTTTTCTTACTCTAATACAGTATCCTCACAATGGCCGTGCTATGACTTTTTTCCCTTTCCAATGAAAAATAATGGAATTCTTATTAGTCATAACTGCATAATCTCATGGCCTTAAACTATTCTTATTCTATGAGATAGATGCTGAGGTATCTCCAAAGTTCGTCTGTTTTGTGGCATATTATCCTTTTCTCATGGTGGATGGTTCTGAATTTAATGAGACTCATTAGTGCACTGTGAAAAAGCATCCCCAAGTCCCAGGCCAGTGGCAAGTTCTTTATACTGATGTCCTCGGACTTTAAAATAAAACACATCCTTGATATCATCTTACAAGTTACCCAGTAATGTCCATTTTAACCAGGGGGTACATATAAGGAAGATGGAAGTGGTAGTAATTAAACGCATACCAATTATTAGTCCGGGGTAACTGGCAATGTCACCAGAACCTCAAAGTCATCTGATCTGTGCCCTGCCCCTTACCACAGCTCTTTGCCATTGGAGTCTCTGGAGGAGTCTCTCTCGTGCTGTTGAGAGGCACCTTCGCCCTGACCACCTGGGGCATCCTTTCCTTCCCAATAATCAGGGAATGGCTAGCGTGCACTTCCTAACCCTGCCTCAGTGCCCTCCTCTCTTTGCTGTGGCAGCTGTCCTTACACTATGCTCCAGCAGTCATTGCATTCGGGTGGACGAGAACCACTTTCCTACCTGCCATTTGATTAGAATTCACTGCTTTAGAGCCTAAAACAGAGCTGGCGTGCGGGCTCTCGGTTTCTCATATATTGATGTTGTTCCCTTCAAACACTGCTCATTTATTGTCACTTTTCCTCTTAACATTCTCCTCCAGAGTTCAGCAAAAGTTTCCTAGGGGCTGAATCAGATGACAATTTGAATAACTCAAAATTTACTTTATTCTAACACCCAACCAGAATTCCAAGACCAATCTAAATTTACGTACCTAGACTCTGTTCTCATAATGACCCCACTTGCCTCTCAATCCGTTACACAGCCAGGGAGGATAAGGGGCAGTCACCGTTTTCTCCCCTGGCTACCATGGGCCCAAATGCTCTGAATCACAGTGTCCCTTCTAAGCACTACTACGTCCAGTGCGGCCCACTTTCTTCTGCTTACCCGAGGCACTCTGAACCATGCAGGAAAGACTGAGTGCTAGGACCTCAGACTCATTTTTCAGACTCATCCTGAACAAATTCTGTATAAATCTTTCTTTCCCGGCCATGTCATCTCTCAATTTGTTAAACTGTCATCTCTGTATTCTTCTCCATTGACATATGGGGTGTAACTGGATCCCCAGCTGTGCAGTGATCAGGTCATTGTAGTTTCCCACAGCTGGATCAGGAAATATCCACCTTTGTCCAGCAGACCCACCCCAGATAAATGGCTGATGGGCAAGTTGAGCTGAGAGCTGTAGAAATCAAGCTGCTCTTCAGGCACACATCTAACAGGAATATCTTTAAGTCCATAAATTGATGATGAAGGGAACTGAAAACAATGCACTGAGCTTTTCTATTCCCAGGTATTTATTGACTGTGGATAGGGCTCTCCTCACATGGGATTGGATAAATAAAATCATCCAGAGAACTTCTGTCTCCGAGAGTGCTTTGCTCTCTCAAAAACAAAAGAAAATTTTAGAAAACATTTTTGAGTCCTTTCATAGATGCAAATTAGATGGTTTAAATGAGGCAGGAGCAGGAACCTTGTGATGGATGACATACTGAAATAGTGCAATGGCTTGTGTTTGTGGCAATGATGTTTATTGGATAAGCTGCAAAGCATCTGGAAGTGCTGGGTAATATAGTTAACATTCCTCTTTAGGGGGCATTTTTGTCCCATTAAGAAATAGAAAACACCTGAGTTCTTAGATAATGTCCACAGTCCATGTATCAATCATTTGTTATAATGATGATGAAACATAACCAATGACTACAAAATGTCAGTGGCCTACAGCAATAAGCATTTCTTGCTCACATGTCTGTGTGGTCAGCCTTTTGGCTTTGCTGGCCTCAGCCAGGCTGGCTCCCATGTCTAGGGGTTGACTGGCTGATACAAAAGCTCTTAAACTTGACCATAAGAAGACCAAGACCTCAATTTTAAAAACTGGCAGAAGATCTGAACAGATACCTTATCATACAAGATCTATAGATGGCAAATAAATACATGAAAAGATGTTCAACATTATTAGTTAATTAGGAAGTGCAAATTAACAGCAACACTGAGATACCATCATACACCTGTTAGAATGGCCAAAATCTGAATCACCTGACATACCAATTGCATGTGAAGACAAGAGCAACAGAAAGTCATTCATTGCTGGTGGGAATACAAAAGTTCATAGCCACTTTTCAAGAGTTTGGCAGTTTCTCACAAAGATAAACTTTATCCCACTATACAATCCACTAATTGTTCTGTTACATACGTACTCAATTGCTTCAAAAACTTACATCCACGAAAAACCTGCATGTGAATGTCTATAGAAGTTTTTTCATGGCCACCAAGAACTGGAGGCAAACAAGGTGCCATTCAATAGGTGAGTGGATAAACAAGCAGTGGTTTATCTATACAGTGGAATAGTATTCACTCCAAAAAAGACTGAGCTAGCAAGCCATATAAAAGTTTAACTTTGGACAAATCTTAAATGCATATTTCTAAGTGAAAAAAGCCAATTTGACAAGGATTTCATTTATGATATTCTGGAAAAGGCAAAACTGTACAGATAATAAATAGATCAGTGATTGCCAGGGAAGTGGGGAGTGGGGAGCGTTGACTAGCTAAAAGCACAGCGGATTTGTCAAGATGGTGAAACTATTCCATATGGTATACTAATGGTGCATACATGACATTATACATTTATCAGAATCTATAGAACTCTACAACACCAAGAATGACCATAATGTATGCAAATTAAAAGAGGTTTCTGGACCCTCATCCAACAAGAAGCAGAATCAGAAATCTGAAAGTATGAATGGTTTCTTATAGGAAAGGAAGCATAACTCAGAGTTCAGAGCCAGGAGGGCAGGCGGGCCGAGCAATGAACCATGTAAAAGTACTCTTGGGAGGCAGAACTGGGCTCCATTCAAGCAATTGGTGCTATGCCTGTCTGGATTTCAGAATTGCTATGGAGTATATTATATGCCTCCTGTTCCACTGGAAAATGTCTATTGACTCCTGCTAAACTGGACTCTTGTGTAATCCCCTCCTTTCAAATCTGAGTTGGCTCTGTGGGTTCTCTTCTGACCAGTAAAGTACAGCAGATGTGACAAGCGGTGCGCTTTTGCAGTTTCCACCCGCCCCGCAGCTGCCCGTCACGTGACAGTGAATCGAGGTCTGATTTGCTCCATCTAATTGCTGTGAAGACTTCTGATGTGAGAACACCCGCCGCTACTTCAGAGAAAAAATTTTAGGTGAATCACTGATGTTTAAATTGTTTCATTTATTTTGCTTTTAAAAGCATCATAAAAATTACTTAAAATTTCTGAATTTTACTGAGTTTTAAATGATATATTATCTATATGAAAGTGTAATTCAAGGTTTGGTTGGATGATATTTGGTAAGAAAAAAACTACTTTTAAAAAATTGTTAAACACTGTCTCTGAATTGAAGAAAGGGGGAGGACAAGAATAGTGTGGGAAATGTAGAAGCTAAAGAACTTATGACACATGGACACGAACTAAAGGGGGGAATGTGGGTGGGAGGGGGTGTTCAGGGTAGAGGGGAATGATGGGGGAGACATGGGACAACTGTAATAGCATAATCAAAAAATATATTAAAAATAAAAAAATAGAAACAAAAAAGAAGTACAAAAAATCAGTTTCACCAGATTTAAATAAATAAATAAACAAATAATAAAAAAAAGAACCATTCTCCTAGAAGAATTTGAGTTCCAAAGGAATCGCTGCATATTTTCCCATCTGCTGAAAATGTTTATGGAGATGAAGTCAGGGGAAGGTATAAATGGAAAACCAAGTCATAGAAAAGCAGCTCTTAAAGACTAGTCCATAAACAGTCTTTATTGAGTATCTCCTTTTTGCTGGGCATTTGGTTGGGCACTGGCGATATTATGGCAGATACCAGAGAGGTGGGCTTGCCTACATGAAGCTGAGAGTGACCTTAAGAAGATGAATGGTAAGTAAATATTTATAAATTATTAATTAACAATGGGTATGCAAAATGCTGAAAAAGTTCAGGCTACTGTGAGAATAACAGACATTTTCACATGGATATCCCTTAGTAACTAGTACAGTCAGAAATGTGGCACAGGTGAGAAGGGGAATTTATTTATTTTTTTGAAGTGTAGTTAGTATACAATATTATATGAGTTACATTAGTTTCAGGCACACAATAGAGTGATTTGATAGTCTTACGCCTTACAGTGTCATCACCCACTAATTCTAGTAATCGTCTGTCTTTGCACAAACTCACCACAGTGCTATTGACATTCCCCTTCACCTTTTCACCCCTCACCCCTCCTTTGGTCTCTGTTTCTATGAGTCTATTTTTGTTTTGTTTGTATTTTTAGAGTCCACATATAAGTGGAATCCTACAGTGCTTGTCTTTCTCTGTCTGGCTTATTTTACTTAGCATAATATTCTCTAGGTCCATCCATGTTGTCGCAAATGGCAAGATTCCAGTCTTTTTTATTGCTGCATAATATTCCATTATACATAAATATATGTGTATATATACATATGCCTTCTTTATCCATTTATCTATCTTTTTTATCCATTCATCTATCATGGGACACCTAGTTTGCTCCCATATGTTAGCTGTTATAAATAATGCTGGAAGGAACACAGTGGTACATGTATCTTTTTAAATTAGTGTTTTGGGTTTCCTTGGATAAATATCCAGAAGTGGAATCTCTGGGTCATAAGATAGTTCCTTTTTTAATTTGTTGAGGAACCTCCATACTGTTTTCCACAGTGGCTGCACCAATTTGTAGTCCCACCAACAGTGCACAAGGGTTTCCTTGTATGCAGATTATTTGTTGACTTTTTAATGATATCCATTCTGACTGGTGTGAGGTGACAGTGCATTGTGGTTTTGATTTGCATTTTTCTGATGATTAGTGATAGTGAGCATCTTCTCATGTGTCTGTTGGTCATCTGTGTGTCTTCTTCAGAAAAGTAACAAAAAGAAAAATCTGATCAAAACCTGAGAAGAGGACATTTGCCCAAAGGAGACATACACATGGCCAAGGAGGGAAATTTTATATTAAAAAATCAGAGCCACAGCTCTATTTTACATCTAGTTCCTCCTCTCAAATTTTTCTGCCTTGTTACTGTTACATAGCCTGTCTTAAATAGAATGGATTCGGCAGGAATCATTTCTTAGAACCATTTTAAGAAATGTGAGAGCTGGACCATTAACAGCACCTTCAATTAGTCATAAGCTAGAATCTAGGCAGCCCATCAAGTTAACTTTCTTGTTGATCCTAATTGAATCCAGCCCTCTAGAGAGTAGAAACTTTTATATAGTCTGTCACATGAACTGCATCGTGCATAATTATGTAATTCTAAAATGGACTCTGTTTAACAAGTGGGACTTGTTAAATGTGAAAAATTTAGAAGATTTATAATTTTAAAAAGTTAAAGCGAGGTGGTAAAATTTTAAAAATATTTAAATTTAAAAATTTAAAATATGATGTAGGATTCTAATTCATCCAGTTTGGCAAGCCTGACATTTTGTGGTGACTTTCCATCAGGTGAGCATCCTAATACACATTATGCCGAAAGAGAATTACTACCAGGAAGTTTAGCTATTTTTTTTTTGTCCTGGGATAATGCATGTCTTCTGCCATCCTATTTCACAAATTATTGTAAGGCTTTTATTTAGTTACTCCATGTTTTCAAATTCATTAGAAATGAGTTTATTGCCATACTGATCGGTTAGAGGCATTGCAACTTTCCAATTGACTTGTAAAATATTTTACCTACTGTGAGCATTTAGCAAATGATTTAAACATTAACAATAAAAAGATGGCAACATTTTCAATTTTGCCTAATCACTGGTCAGAAAATATATAGATCGCCATTCAACAGTGGATCTAAATTTTAAATTAGTCTTTGCCACAATTTTTTTTTATCATGGAACCATAGCATTTTAAACATTTCAACTCTATTTTTAGGCTGCTGTCCTTATCAAATTTAACATTTAAATTTGACACATGTGTTAGGTTCCTACAGCTACACAACAAATTGCTACAAACTTAAAACAACACATTAATTATATCATAGTTGCACTGGGTCAGGGACACTCTTAGGTCTTAGTGGGTGCTCTGTTCCGGCCATCTCACAAGGCTGCCATCAAGGTGCTGCCTGAGGGGTGGGTTCTTCTTCTCTGGAGGCGGAACTCAGGGACATTTACTTCCTCTTCAGGGCCAGCAGGGCAGCATCTTTCTCACACTTTATCTTCTTTGAAAGGCTCCTCTGATTAGATCAGGCCTACTTAGGACTGGTTCTGCCCAATCCTGGGAGGAGAGGATTATACAGGGTGAGTACAAACATGGGTGGAAATTTTGGAGGCTGCCATGGCCTGAATGTGTCCCCCTAAACTGATACGTTGAAATGCTAACCTGCAAAGGTGATAGTATCAGGAGGCAGGGCCTTTGTTAGGTACTTGGGTTACGGAGGTGGAGCTCTCATGGATGGTATTAGTGCCCTTATTAGAAAAGAGGCTTGGGGAGGTCCCTTGTCTGCTCCAACATGTGAGGACACAGAGAGAATCTTTCCAACCTAGAAAAGAGCCTTCCCCTGACTTTGCTGGCATTCTGATCTCATACTTCCAGCCTCCAGAACTGTAAGCAGTAAATAAGTTGCTACTCAGTCCATGGTTACAGCAGCCCATAGGGACTCAGGCGGGAGCTGTCTTAAAATTCTGCCTACCACACAAATGAAACTAAGATCTAACACAGTTCTAAAATACCTCTGAAAGAAAAAATTAATTTGGCATTTTATTAAGAAGTTAAAAATTCACATTCAACATTCAGTAGAGTTCCTGGACCCAGTGCCAGGGTGGGATTCCCCCCACATCAACATCCAAATCCTCTGGTGTCAGCGGGGTGTCCTACAGTTTAACTCAGTTCTGACGCAATCTACGCAGAGATAGCTTCAGGGCCACAGATTGAGGACTCAGTCCTACAAGACTGCCTGCTTCACCTTAAAAGCTAGTCAAACCCTGCTCTAGCTGGTGTGGCTCAGTGAACTGAGCAATGGCCTGTGAACTGAAAAGTCATCAGTTTGATTCCCAGTCAGGGCACATGCCTGGGTGCCTGGTCCCCAATTGGGGACTTGCAAGAGAGCCCACCAATCAATGTTTCTTCAAATCACATTGATGTTTCTCTCTCTCTCTTCCCCTCCCTCTAAAAATAAATAAAATCTCTTAAAAACTAGTCAAACCCAGGTTGTTACCCGTGCTTTTGACTGACTGGCTTCAGACTGAAGTTACACACAGCCTCCTCCTTGGGTTTGATTTGCTAGAGAGGCTCACAGAACTCAGAGAAACATTTACTTACTAGATTACTGGTTTATTATAAAAGGATATAATTCAGAAATAGCCAGAGGAAGGAGGTGCATAGGGTCAGGATGTGGGAAGACGGGGGTGGAGCTTCCGCGCCCTCTCCAGGTGTGCTTTCCAATCTCCCAATCTCCATGTGTTCACCAACCTGGAAGTTCTCCTAACCCTACTCTTTTGGGTTTTATGCAGGCTTCATTATGTAAATGTGATCGATTGAATCATTAATAATTCAACTTAATCTCCAGCTTCTCTCCTCTACTTTGAGGTGGTAGGGTGGGGGTGGAAATGAAAGTTCCAACCTTCCGCTCACAAGATTGTCTCCACTGAAAACCAGGCTCTTTCCTTAGGTGCTTTCCAATGGTCATCTTATTAACAAAAGACCTTTATTACTCTCAAGACTTGGGGTATTCCAAGGGTTTTGTGAGCTGTGAACCAGAAACCATGGACAAAGACCACATATATATGAGAATGACCAAATATATATTTTCCTTATAAATCACAAATATGTACCTAATTTATTTATTACGTTTTACTTTGCAATACACACTCATTCCAGAGTGCAATTTTATACTACAGTGTAGTTGCTTAGTGACCATTTAGTGGAGAATATTTGGTGAATAATCTTTCTTTTGACTGTTCTTCAGCTACATTTTCAATACACTTCAAATCAAAGACCAACTTTAAGGGTTTAAAAAGAAAAAAAATTTAGTTGGTCATTAGCTTGATGAGGCTGGAGGTGTAACTGAACAAAAAATGGAGGTTCGGCTGCCTGTTATCACAAAAGCTAAACTCATGTGGCAGATGCTGGTGCAAAAAGAAAGAGGTTTCATTCAGCTGGGTGACCTGGGAGAATGGTGGACTCCTGTCACAAAGACCTCTCTTTCTGCCATGGGAAAAGTCCAACTGTGTCCACAGCAAGGCTAAGACAAAAGCCAGTGTCCACAGTTCATGCTCCATTTTAAAGTATAGTCCTTTGGAGCCTACAGGTGGCTATTAAGCAGTCTTAGTGCCCATCCAGGTAGCTTAGCATGTCCCTGGCTGCTGTCCATTTTAGGCTACCCCCTGGAGCCAGCCTGTGGCGCTGGCATGGCCATGGGCCATGGTCATGTGCTTCTGGGTGAGAGCATCAACAGGTGGGCAAGAGAGCAAGAGCGAGGCTCCCTCCTAGATGCCCAGGGCTACAGCCTTGTGGCCATGGAAAGAACAGGCAAGTGAACCTAATGAGTGCAGGTCACGAGCAAGAGTGAGACAGCTTTTTTCTCCCTTGGAATTATATTAGCTTGGGTGTGGGATGGATCAGGTGATTCCTCAAAATGACCGATCAACTTCCCAAACTTAGGTGGATCCACCTCCCAACCAATCCGTTCTTTCCCCAGGCTAGTCTGACAGACCTCTTTGGTCCAGCACCTCCCTCTGTGGCATTTTTGACCTGCCTTTTCCTGGTCTCACCCCCAATCTGGCACAGGAGGGGTGGGTTTTTTAAATCCAATCATCTTGCTAGATTTTCACATCCTTAGTAAGAACCTCCCCTTATCTCCACCTTGGCAAATGGGGGAAGTCTCCCTGTGTCCTGACTGACTGTTTTATAATAACAGAGAGTCAACTGAATCCAGTAAATAACTAATTATTTGATGAATACGTTCTTTTCATTTAAAAATAACTTATGGTTAAAGTTAAATAATTTTCTTTTGCAGGTGTGTTTATCTTGACTTGCCAAAAAAAAAGTTACCCCAAGAAATAAAAGCAAAACCCACTAGGAAATCAATAAAGTCTTGATTAGGAATTACTTGCTAATATTGGTATGTATATGTATATATTTCTTTTCAGGAGGGAAAAATATTTGCCCATTTCCCTGACAGGATTATTAAAATATATCACTAATAAGAAAATATTGTTAGGAAACCACTGAAAATTATTCTAGATAATGAAAAATGATCATTTTGGAATTTCATATTCCTGTAGGGTTTAAGTACAGTTTCCTAAAACTAGTCTTCTCATGTTCTCCAAAGAAAAGAATTCAAATAAATCAGTTAATTTCAATTTATTAATTGACTAATACGAATATTGTGTTAGGGTGATTTTTAAAGGCATCTTCATGAGTGACCTAAAGAGTTCTCTTAGAATTCTCTATATCGCAGAATAAAAGTTGATAGATTTTAGCAATTCCCTCGTTTGTTAATCATGACATATGAGTTACATCCTTGGTGATATTTCATAAATATAGTGAATGGAATTAAGAGAGATAACAATAATTAATATAATAAATTTATGAAATAAAAAGTTAATTGGACAGTAATGACAGATAACAAATAAAAAATGAAGCTGGGGGTGAGGTTGGAGGCAGGTCTAAAATTTGGCATCAAGCATTTTAGAAGCTAGGAAAAAGGGGAAATGGGATTCTAATAGGAACACAGAGAAAAATGTTGCCCTTGATCTTGGAATTCTCAGATTCCAGAACTGTGGGGATAACATTTCTGTTGTTCATGTGGTACACAGTTTGTAGCACTCGGTTACGGTAGCCTGAACAGACCGAGACACCCAACTTTACTCTCCCATATTTCTCCTCTCCTCCTAACTTCACCTTTCTTTAGGAACTCTATTTTACTTCATCCTACCAATGGATAAATAGTTATATTCTCAGAAACTTGAAGTTTCTGAGAGTAAAACTCAATGTCATGCAAATAAAAATCAATGCCATGCAAGTGTTGGTGAGGATGTGGAGAAAAGGGAACCTTTGTGCACTGTTGGTGGGCATGTAGATTGGTGCAGCCACTGTGGGAAACTGGAATTTCCTTGAAAAATTAAAGATGGAACTGCCTTTTGACTCAGTGATTCCACTTCTGGGAATATAACTGAAGAAACTTGAAACACTAATTTGAAAGAATATACCCATCCCTACATTCACTGCAGCATTACTTACAATTGCCAAGATTTGGAACCAGCCCAGGTACCCATCAGTAGATGAATGGATTAAAAAACGGTGGTGCATTTACAAAATGCAATACTACTTGGTCATGAAAAAAAAAAGAGAAGGAAATCTTACCTTTCATGACAGCATGGATGGGTCTGGAGAGTGATATACCGAGTGAAATAAGCCAGTCAGAGAAAGACAAATACCATGTGGTTTCATGTACATGTGGAATCTAATGAACAAAATGAACAAACAAAATGGAAACAGGCTCATAGATGCAGAGAACAGACTGACAGCTGTCAGAGGGGAGGGGGTGGGGCTTCTGGGTGAGACAGATGAAGAGATTAAGCAAAAACACACCTCAGGACATAGACAACAGCGTGATGAGTATCAGAGGGAAAGGGAGGTGGGGAAGGCAGAAGAGAGTAAACAGAATAAATGGTGATGGAAGGACATTAGACTTTGGGTGATGAGCACACAATACAATATACAGATGATGTGGTATAATATTGTACGCTTGAAACCTATACAATTTTACTGCCAATGTAACCCCAATAAATTCAATTAAAAATTGTCAAGTAATCTTGAGCAAAGAGGTACCAGATAGGAATTAGGAACTCTGAGATCAGAACCAAAAGAGTAGAGGACTGGAATGGGTAAACTGACAAACCATGGAGGAAACACCAATAGACAATTAATGTCCGAAAACATGTACTTCAGGAATAATCAGAATATGTAAGTTAAAATAATGAGGTCTATCTATCTATCATCTATCTATCTATCTATCTATCTATGTGATTAATAATAGTGTTGACAATTGTGTGAAGAAAGTAGCATTCTTCTATTTTGTTGATAGTAGTGGGTAGGGTCATGTCATTTTTGGATGGCAGTTTGGAATTACCTATTAAGTTTGCAGCAGAAACTGCTTTAAGGCTGCTAACTCATATGAGGACTTTATGTTGACAAGAAAAAATGGCCCTTCTTCAGAACATTTTACAGCCTTGATTAGGAATGTCTGATGTGCACGATGGAAATCACGCCCCTGGAACTGTGGCGTGCACAGCCGTGTGCAGGATGCCTGCGCTGAGGGCTGGCTATCCACCCGCACTTGCGCCTCGTGCCTGCCTCCCCATAGCCTTCCCAGCCTTTCTTACAGTGGGATTAGCCATGAGGCCCTGTTCTGCCCAGTGACAGATACAAGCGAGTGTCTGTTGGACCTCTGGGCAACAGCTTTCTTTACTGATAAGAGGATATATTGTAGCAAAAAGAGGTCCTCTGCATGCTCACCTCCTGCTTGCCTCCTGTTGAGGAGGTTGCTGGGTGTGGATGCGAGATGGGGATCTGTGGCAGCCAGCTTGACACCATGAAGAACAGGACAAAACATACCCAAGGTCCTGATATTGCTGAGCCACTGACATAATCTAGAACCGCCTCTAGATTTCTTGTAGAGAGATGTAAGTAGTGCCTTTTTGTATGTGACACTGTTATCTGTAGCTGAAAGCATCTTAAGTGATCTTGGTATTTCACCAAGAGTTTATTCTATAGGAACCTATGCAGAGGAGTTAGGTGCAGGGATAGTGACTGTCACTTTTTTTCCCCCCTCAAAAACAACAAAATGCAAAGAAGCAAAATGTTCAACAATAGGGAATTGGTTAACTAAACTTGGACAATTCATAGGATCATTCAACACTGAAATTCTATTCAGTCATTAACCAAAATGAGAAAATTTGTGTACTAATGAGGAAGATGTTTAGCTTATATAGCTAAATTGAAAAAGAAGTAGAAAAACTTTTAAACAGTATGCTTTCACTTTATTTTGTAGGAATTCATCTTATTCATATGGAAATAACCATAAAGGAAGGGAGCAAGGGCAAGGTCTTAGCTTCTGGGCAGCAAACACAGCAGCCTGCATGGCCCAGGTATTTTCCATGCAAAACTAGAGTTATCTAGTGAATACCAGAAAAGTAAAAATATTAAAAACTGTAACATTGACCTTTATAAAATGCACGGCATTCACATATTTCATATACATGCACACATATTGTATATATACATGGTAAAGATGCTGAAAAATAATAGCATGTTTATGCAATTGATTTTTTTCAGAGGAGACAGTCTGTTAATTTCAACAAAGCCTTAAGGCTGTAATGGAATTTTTAATATCAACCTTTATACCAGTTTCTAAACTTAGAAAATTATCTTTTGCCCGTTGCAATTATAACTACTATTTGTATAATACTTTATAGTTTATCCCCCCTCTGGCATTCCGTCCAAACAGGCATGCAGATGAATCACAAAGAATTTCAAGATTCCTCACTTGAACCTCAAGACCAATGTGTAAAATAAGTAGGGTAGGGTAATATAGGGTAGATGTTACTATATGATGAGAAAACTACCAACAATGCTTTGTTCTGGCTCCCATACTAGTTAAGGGCAGAGGCTGAAGTGACCTCGGACTTCTGACTCTGGACCTGGAGATCTTTGTAGGGTGCAGTATTGCTGGCTCAGGGCTACCAGGGTCATCTCCAAGTGTCCCTCCCTCCCTCCGTGCCTCCCTCCCTTCCTTTCCTCCCATATGTTGAGTTGCCTTCCTGTGCCTCAAATGAATGACTGAGAAGGATAAGATCTGCCTATTCTTCCATAGGGTACAATCTAGTGATGAGTTTCCTGTAAGTACAGTGATCATCACCTTATATTCTGTACAATGGGAGGATAAACCATCTTTGAGTAGAATTATGCCCTGCCTTCCTGTGGCCCAGTCTCAGAGCAGTCTCAGGAAGGAAACACGTCATGACTTGCATCTCCCAAAGCACATTAAATAAAGGGCGCTGCATTCATTCCCCTCCTCATCACCTGCTGATGCTCCCTGGATCCTGTTCTCACAGTCTCTCGTTTCCTCAAGCTGCAGTGGGGCTGCCCTCCCTCAAACCCTTCTTAACTCTCCTCCTCTGGCCTTGGGAGCCCAGTACCTATATTCTTTATCGCAAAAGCCTGAACCATGGGAGAACAGTTGTAGGACTCTCCTTATGGGGTGAGGCATGTAAGAAACTGGGTAAAGACAGAAATCTCACAACAGTGGTCACCCCTGTGCACAGCTGATCAACAGCATCTCCATCAGCCTAATGCAGAGCCTCAGCTTGGAATAAGCAGAAATCAACATCAGACATGAAATATTGGGTAGGCCAAAAGTCCATATGTTTTTTTCTGTAAAATAAAAGACACATTTTTTCACTTTCACCAATAACTTTATCGATTTAGGTATTTTGAGTATGTCGTCTGCCTCCCTCATGGTATAATGCTGATTGTTCTCAATGAATGTCTCAATTCGATCGCGATCAACTTCAGCTGGTCCACATAACTGTGGAGCATCGTCCAGTGAGAAATCTCTAGCAGGGAACTGTGCAAACCACTTCTGATATGTTTAATCAGTCACAGCACCTTCTCCATACACTGCACAAATCTTTTTTGGTGTTTCAGTTATGTTTTTACCTTTCTTGAAATAACAAAACATAATATGCTGAAAATGTTGCTTACTTTCTCTCTTTAGTATGAAAATGGCTACACAGAAATTCACCAATTTTGGTAAGTTTTTTTTTTAAGGAGCATGCTGATCTGACAGCTGTCACAGTACAATCTAACAGAATTGTTTTGAACGGAGTTAAAGTCTACAAGAACTAGCACATGGAAAAAAACAAGCAGACTTTTTGGTCAACCCAATAGCAAATCCAAAGGGTGGCTCTGTGAGAGCAAAACCGAGAAACTGTTTTTCCTGGCATCTCACAGAGAGACTCTAGACCTTGAGGGATTATTACTCTCGTAGGAAGAGCTCTTGACAGCTCCTAATGATATGAATGAGTAAGTAGCCCCACCTAACAGGTCTCTAGTCGTCAGGAGAGCACTGAAGTGCTTGTGAGTCTTGCTCATTAGGTTCTGAACCTTTGTCGGCTCCTCTCTTAGAAGTGCCCTGAAGTGCCTATAAAATCCCACATGGCAGCAGAGGGCTCCTGGCATTGAGACAGCCGTCCCCAGGTGCATTATGATTCACACCTTAATTGGATGCCACTTGCTAGGTAAATGCTGTAATCAGACGTTAAATGGAATAAATTAGTATAGACTCCTGGTGTCTTCTGATTCCTGGGTCAGCCCTATAGTTTCATGGTCCCAGGGGGTTTGTATTTATCCCAAAGTACTAATTTTCCACACAAATAATTTCAGATTGTACACATCAGACTTGATTGTGCCATTATTTCTCCCAGTCATCCCCATATTTTTTCTTTTTCACAGTAAAACACTTCAAAAGAATAATTACCCTAAAATAGCAAAAAAAAAAAAAAAAAAAAGATAAGAGCAGATGCTTGTGACTCCACAGTTTAATCCAGTTCGGATGAACTGTATCATTCTTTAAAGAACCTTAGAAGAGAGGAAGCACCCTTTGGAAACTCTGTCCTCTTCACATGTATGTACATCTATTATTTTTATGATTTGAGCTCTATTTTCTACTTTTTTTTCACAGTTAAGTTTATACAAATGATGAGGAAGACAAGGATTTTTATTTTTGGTTATACTGGATAATGTATTCAAAGATTCAACTGAGTATATTTTAAAGATCTTTTTGGCTTTATTCAGTGATTCATAAGTTAGGCAGTGTTCCAAGAAGCTATCCAACAGGTCTTTGAGTAACATTGTTCTGTTATAAGGCTGATGAGAAAATAAATCGATGCCTACCTAGCTGGAACCACTGTCTTTGTGGAGTTTGCCGTTCTCCCCATGTCTGCATGGATTTTCCCTGGGGACTCTGGTTTCCTTCCACATCCCAGAGGTGCTCATGAGGTGAAATGGCATCTAAATTATCCCTGTCATGAGAGAGTGTGGGTCAGTGTGGGCTGTGATGGAAGGAAGTCCTGCCCAAGGTGGGTCCTGCCTTGCGCCCTGAGCCACTGGGAGAGGCTCCGGCCACCCTCGACCCCGAACTGGAATAAACAGGTTGGAAAATAATCATCTTACATGTTTTTATTAATTTTTCTTAAATGTATGTGTAGCTCATATTTTTATTTCATGTTTAATATTAGAAGTGTTTTGGGTCTTTATTTGGAAGTTTGGTGATGTTTCTGTGACCAAAAAATGCTGTAGGGACTTAAAATTCTTGTTTATATCAATTAGTCTCCGGTAATATTGACTTCATTATACATCGTTTTGCTTAAAGTTGCAGTTTCCAAGAACCTATGGCTGGTGTTAAGTGAGGACTACTGTACTGGGCATTTGCCGATTGGTTAAAGCAGGGTTACATTCCTATATGGAGCAAAGGGCCTTCTCAGAGCTGGGTCCTGCAACTTGCGCTGAGCAGGCCAGTGCTGATTGGTGGACCTGGGCCTGCCTATTCTGGGAGAGCTGAGCACAGGAACTTGGTTAAGTTGTGGTTTGCCGGTGTGGGGCTTAGCGTGAGCAACTTCATCTTAGGCCTACTTTGGGTACTCTAACAGTTGTATTGCGTTTTCCTCAGTGACTCTGGCGCCAAGATGCAGTGGGCAGAAGTGTTTGCACTTCTACTCCTGGTGAGAGGCAACAGATGCTTGACAGTTTATCTTAAGAACATGTATGTGAGATGTTGTATTTGCCTGGCTACATAAAAAGGTAAGATCTGTCTCTGTTTTTGCAGTCTCTTTAGTGGGTTGTTTATGATGTGCATCACGTGCTGGTTTAATGCTTATTCAATAAGAACACTAAAACTGTTTTCTTTCCGTTCTTGGTTTGTGGAGAGGTTTTCCTGGATTGACAAGAGATTTTGTTTGTCATTATATCTTCGGAACACTTTATTTTGTGCCGGTTCATCTCCCCTGAGCGCTTGCTCACGCACACGTGAGCCATCCCGGCTCCCCAACCCTGAGCAAACCCTGGATGAAGAGGAAGCGCTGCAGCTGAATAGCAGTTTATGCATGGTGGGTAAAAAAAGGAAAGCAGGGCAGAGGGGAATAAATAACAGAAACGATGCCAGCCAAACTGTGTTAATGTTCCAAGTCTCGTTTAAAATGTAAAAAAGGTTCTCTCTTTAGGTCAGCGATTTTCAACCAGTGTGCTGCAAGAATTTTAAAAACGTGCACTACCTGCCTATTTAGTCAGAGAAACTCACTGACTTCTTTTCCTTTAGATTGTCAAATATAAAAAAAAATAACAGCCAACAGTACAATAGCCTTCTGGTGTGAATGCGTCAAAATTACACCTATGTTTTTGGTGAGATTGGCCAAAAATATATTTTTCGGTGGGCTGTAGAATTTTAGTAATTAGTTTACATGTGCCATGAGATGAAAAAGGTTGAAAATTGCTGCTTTAGGCTCTTGGGGTTTTTTAAAACCCATAAATATCTAGTTTGTATTTAAGTACCGAGATGTAGAGAAAAAAAACATGGAAGTCAAAAGAGAATCCCGTTGTGCAGGAGCCTCCTAACCACGTTTCCTCAGCTCCATGAGCCCCACAGTCCAGCACTGAGGGCGTGACATGCTGTCCTTCCCTGGAGACCAGCTTTTTCTGGGCTTTTGGAGCTCATCCCTGTATCCAGCAGGAGAGAAAAGGCTCGCTGAAGGTGGCGAAGCATTTCAGGTCTCGGAGCCTATCCGTGTGCTTCTCCATGATCCCAGGTGCCATCGGGTGAATCATTCTCACTAATGAAAAGGGGTCAAAGTAATCTGAGAAAGAACTCTGCCTGAGAGTCTTTTTGTTCTTTCTTGCTCAGACCACTGGATTTCAAGGCACAGAATTGTAAGAAGGAAGCTACCTGGTAAATAAGCACTTGGAATACAATGATTTAAGAGGACTACCCAACCAACATTAGATCATGATGTGAACAAGAAATATAACTTGGTTGTGTTGTACCTCTGAGATTTATTATTTACTTGTTCCTTCAGCATGGGGTAGCCTATTCTGACTCATACAGGTGAGGATTTCTGATGTTTCACTGAGGAAGCATTAGAATGATTTATTTATTGCATAAGATTAGATAAAACAGAGTTATTAGTATACCACTGAACCAGAAATTTATACAAACTGACTGAACTATGCAGACCTCAAGTTAAAATAATCTAAATATCCGATTGTAGACCAAATAGCTTGAATCAATTTAGAATTTCCGAAAAGATTTTAAGGCTTTGCCCATTACATGCATAAGTTACCTCCCTAAATTGTTAAGTCTAAAGACAAAGCTCTCGCATTTTTATAATCTTTTTGGTAGTCCCCCTTTTGATTTCCTGTTTTCAAGAAGCTCCGACGTGTGCTCTGCACCGAGCAGGCGTCTTCGGTTCTTCATCACACACCACGTGTCGGCGCATACCAACTGAGGTTCCACTCTAGTCTTCGTCCCTCACACTCAGGGCAGTATTTCTAATCCAGAAATACTGTTTTATTTTAAATGTGAGAAGACACACACAGAAATAGGAAGGGGACCTGCCATTCACATTTGCTCCCCAGATATGTAATTTCTTGATTATTTTAAATAAATGGATGTTTATGATCACGTACACCATTACTCCTTTTTCTTCAGTTACAGTTACCGTGATTATCATCATTTTCACCCTTGTCCTGTCCCTAGTTGGCCAAAGGCATAAAGAACTAGAAATTCATTCAAGGATGGCTGAATCTCATCAAATCTCATCCTGGCTGGACAGCAACAAGGTGGGCCTTCATTAAGACATCAGTAATGAGAGTCTGACTCCTATTACGAAGCCTTGTGCAATTTTTCAGGCTCTTGTGCAGGCGGTGACTAAGGCTTTTCCCGCCAGGTCTCACGGGGGAAGCTGCCCTCCCCGCACCAGACTTGCTGCATGGCCTGTGCATTGCACTCTCTGAAGGGAGCTGCAGTCGTGGCGGCTTAGGCCCTTCTGGCCAGCCACGCTCTTCTCTTGTCCATGTTCCTGGCCAGGTGCCTTCATTCCTAGGTCTCTTTATCTGAGGCCTTGGACAGAATCTTCCTTAAGTGCCTCTGCTGGGCCCTCCTTTCCTGGGGAGGAAGGGAAAACCTTAGACACTCTTCTCTACTCTGATCCGTAGCACCCAGTACTTTTACACTCCTAGCCCTCCTTCCCCACTCTCTCCCTAACCCCAGGGCCCATAGAAAAAGCCAAAGCCTTTGTTTGGATCCCCTCAACAGTGAGACGACCCTCATATCTATGCTGATCCATCTGGCCTTCAATAAGTGTGCTGTGCCACGGGGGAAAACAGGAAAGGGCGAGTTGACATTTTGCTCTGTTTAGACTCTTCCTTATACTATTGCTGTAAGTGACTAAAGGCTTAGCTCCATTTCGTCTTGTTGCTTTCACTGGCTACTCCAGTACCTGGCAGCTCAGCTGGCTCTCTCCCAGCTCAGCTGTGTTCCTGAGTAACAGCATTATTTTTCAGAGATCCAGAACAAGTTCTTGCTTACAGTGACAAGCATTGGTTGAATTTATGCCAAAGATGTTAAACTACACTTTGGCTATTAAAACAAAGATAAATAGAGTACTCAAAATACTTAAATTTAAATAAAAAACTTCTACGGCAAAGAAAAACTTTAAACTTTGAAGAAAAGTATTTAAGATACTTTTTTAAGAAAAGCATTTAAGAGAATTGAAAACACTTTACTACTCTGTGTTACATGCATATTATCATGTTACATGTGTGTGTACATGGCTGACACCAGTAATTCCTAGGTTACAATGCCCTTGTGATTTTCTTGTTTATAGAATGAACTGCTATTAAAATGATATAAAGGTGCTTCCAGAAGAGCAAAGATACCCCTTCCCAGTACACAACCAATTCATACCAACCCAGATGTAATGGTGGGGGAATGACTGGATCCATGAATTGTTAGAAACTTAACCCTTGACTTTAAGACTTTGGGGAAACCACAATAACACCATTGAGAAATAAAAATCAATTGTGTTGTACTGGCAGCATCTGAATTAGGGCTAAATTAATTACTTAGATCTCTGATCAGTGAGGATCCTAGGGGTCTGATGGAGATTCACAGGGAGGCATCCCTCCTCCTCTTCGCTGCCTTGCTCCCAACTAGAAACACTCTCAGACCAGTTTAAATAATTGAGTCTTTAGGTGCTAGTGGGATACTGACCCAGAGACACGTTAAGAGGTAGGCTCCTCACTTCCTGCTTTGATCATTTTACTTGCTACTCCTCCTCTTTCCCTCTTTCCAAATTTCCATCACCAAAACCAAAGGAAGTCAATTTCTATTTCTATCCTAGTTATGACTTCTATCCTGGGTATCAAAAAGACATCATCTTTGTTCATGCTTTTCTTTACATCCTGCGTATGGCCACCAAGAGGGAATTTGTGGATCACTGCTGAACTCTTCTCCCTCTGACAAACCCTTATAAGTCTACCTAGGGTAAGAGCACACACCTTTTCAATAGAATTTTAACAGACTCACTCCACAGCATTATTGCTTATATAATGTGTTGTTTGGAGAGTGAATTGTAGCATGAAGCTTGAGCTGTCATAGCAAAGATTGGATAATTTCTAAGCTTGTGCCTCATCCTTGATTGCAGCTTTTTACTGGTTGAGACATATGGCTTAAAGTTTTCAGTGGATCGATGACTCATTATGAAAAGAACATTTTCCTCTAGTTATCCTAGATGTAGACTAGCTCTGCTGCCTTTGAAATTGTTTATTTTTGAAAAATCAGTCTAGTAAGTCATTACTACAGCCTTTCACCTATTTTGCAAAAATGTTTTTTGAATTACTCTTTAGAACAGAGATTATTGTTTTATTTCTAAGGAGAACATTAGGACGGTAACATTTAAAGACAGAATTTAAAAAACTGTAGCTTTTGAGCTATGCCCCTTAAGGTGCCATTCTTTTTTTTCCCTGAATTTTACAAGACTGATATGTTTTACATAAGTAGACCCCAATCAGTAGTTCTATTAAACTTCAGGAAGAGTACCTCCACCTTATTCATGTCACAAACCCTGTGAGCACCGCCTCCCCGCTACTTCTCCCTCCTCCTAAGGAGAAGTTTGCAACCTCCTAAGAGAGAAGTTGCGAGCCTGAGACAAGCCCATGGTTAGTCTTGCTTTACAGTTCGCAGGGTCACTGTGTCACATGTCTGCACTCTGTGCATTGTGTTTCTCTTGATCTTCCTGCTGTCACATTTCTAGAGGAGGATGCCCATTGGTTATGCCACATCATCTGTTAAATATGGCAGAACTGTCCAAGGGAATTAGCACCAAATATTTCGGAAGCTAGGGTATCTTTCTCTTTGTACTCAAGGGAACTCCTCCATGTCATGTGTCATGACATTCCCATGTCATGTTCACATGGGAATATCATGTGAACTCCAGGCTTTCCCATTCCTGTAATTTCTAGTTCAAGAGGAAGGGTGTAACTAAGTGGTATAAACTACAGTCTATTTTGGCCCTGCTCCATGTTTCAGGAGGTGGACTCCCACCAATTATGTCACTTGGGCTTCTTGTTGGGTTCAGCCAATAGGAGGTCTGGTAGGAAGTTGAGGGTGGGAGCAAAGAGAGTTTGGCATAATTTTCCTTCTTTCCCCCAACCTGGCCACAGTTTAGGCACTGCCTGCATGTCTTCAAATGGCAGTTCTTATTAGAGGGCCTCTTTTCCAAGGTTCTAATTCTGATTCTGGTTCTTCCCCTTGACCCATCAGGCCTGGGGTGGCAGATGATTCCTGCTGTTGCTCGTCCCTGAGTGCTTCAACTTCCCGTGTCCCCTTAACCTTGTCCAACCCTCTCTAAATAGCCTCTTCAGGAAATTCTCTTTCATCAATCAGTTTGTGCACATCCTGATTTCTTACCAGCTATTTTATGCTGTAAGTATAAGCTCATATATTCCAATGTAATTTCAACTGAATCGGTTAAACACATCTCTGAAACACTTGCACTTCCATTAATAATGCATTACTTAGATTGTCCCCTAAAGGAGGGAAGATTTATAGGTGAGATTCAGGCATTCCTGAGTCTGGGGCAGAAGTCACATTCTGGTCCTGCAAACATCATTCTTGACTTCCTACCACTATTGTTTCTGAACTTTTCACATTCCCTAGCACATTACAGACATTCAGTAAATAATGTTAAATGAATGACTGTTTGAATGAATACACAGAGTGCTATATTGCCATGTTCACATTGCATGTGTGATTTTGTTTTTTCCTACTCAACATGAAGCACAATAATTTCTTAACTTATTTTAAAAACTTGGCAAATATTTCATGGATTTATAACAGTTCAACACATATTTCAGATGGCACAATAGATCAGCTCTCTTCATTCTCTTCGCTGAGACAATAAATGGTTTTCTTATCATTCTTGAGAGGAAAAAAAACCATTTTCTTTGATAGGTGATTAATGTATGGGTACTAGAGACCAAATAGACAATATAAAATTTGTGCTGTTTCAACTTTTAACTATTCTCCATAATTGACACGCCTGCTTTACCCATTAGATAGCCCATGCAGGAAGCCATATTGACAGTTACGTCACTTTCAAACACAAATAGCAGTAAGGTGGTGGTTATATTTCTCATCTGTAAGATGCGTTTCATAAGTGACTTCCTGCCTGTGCACCAAGTGGCTGGACAAAGAGGTGCCTGGCTGAGGAGGCCAGCTGGGAGAGAGGAATATTTCTGCACAGCACTGCTCTGGCTGTTTGAATCCTGGACTGGCCAGGTGTTGGAAACCTAGGTGAGAGCGGCAGACCAGGTGAGCCGATCCACAGAAGAGACATTAGTGTGACATCTAGCCGCTCAAAAGTTTCTCCACTCCCAATACCTGGAATTTCACTTTTGGAGCAGTGCTTCCCGAAGTTTGGTGCCCAGACCAGAAGCATTGGCATTACCTGGAAACTCTGTAGAAGTACAAAACTTGGCCCTACTTCAGACCTGCTAAATCAGAAATTCCGTGGCTGAGGCCCAGCGATCTGAGCTTCAACAAGCCTTCCAGGTAATTCGGATGCTGAGATTTGAAAACCATCCACTTCAAGTACTGATACTTTTCAGATATGTATTCATTAATGGAGTATGGGTGTTCAGAGTAGGTTTGTTGGGGGCCAGAGGGAAGTAATAAGAGGGATCTAGTTTTGAAGTGGGTGGAATACTCTTAACGAGGGAAAGAGTAGGCTTTTCAGGGAAGCCAATGCCCCAGGTTGTTTTATGCACTTCAGAGAAAAAGCAACTGAGCACAGAAGTACTTGCCTATTATCATGAGTTTAAAATCATCTTTTGTTTGGCAAGAAATAAAAAATGACATGGGGAAGGATGATACATTCTGGACGAGAAGATAGTCATTGACATGCGTGCATCCAGACATCCAGCCAGGTGACATCTGTCCTTTCTAAGGGAGGATGTTTGTGAGTCACCCCATTTTTTCCAGACTCTGGATGCAGCCCAGCCAAGTGGGCTCAAGGCTGCTCTTCCCCTCAAACAGTTCTGCATGCCCACAAAGTCTTGGTTGTGTAGGCCCTCAATGCTGTAGGACCAACACCAAGGCAGGCTGTTGTACGGGAGAGTTGACTGCCTTGGGTGATAGTGCTCTTTATCCCTAACCCTGAGAAGCGAGAAAAAAGTTGAGTAGCCCTTGAATATCTTCAGCTTCAGCCTTGGAAAAAATTGCTCTTTCTGTGTGCTCTTCTTAAGGGATATAGATTTTCTCAGAAAAAAAGTAGTTTATGGTTAACAAAAATAATAGAAATAATTATAATTGTTATAGTCATCATTACAAACAGAGCCAGTTGATGGCCTCCCGAGACCTATTGAGCACTGCTTTACTATGTGTGACAACCACCTGGGGGCCTAGTCACAGTGCAGATTCTGGTTCAGTACATCTGCTTTGGGATCCAAATTGAAGCCAGTAATGCTGAGTCCCTGGACCACATTGTGAGTAGCAAAGATAGAAAGGAAGAGAATTATGCCAATTTCCTTTCCAAGCAGAAACGAACAGTGTCAGTCTCATTAGTCCCTATAACTAAAAATAAACTATTGTCTCTGCTTTCTCACAGTTTCTCTGATAAAAGAACTTTGCAGTGAGTGTTACGGCTTTGAGACCACGTGTGCGGGATGTGTAGGCTAATTGAACCACAATGCTTTAAGGCGTCAAAGGATAAAAGGAAATGTCAGGCCTGCCTTAGATTCAAAATCAGAAATCACCTGTGATTAATGGTAGAATAATTAAAGTTCTATCATAAATTGTGGAAGCTTAAGTTTCTAAGTCAGCTTTTTTCCTGTAATACTGTAGAGGTCTTGCAGAAGCAATCAGCTCTTAAAGCAGTGGGCAGCATTTAAAGGGGCGTTTCAGCCGGTGAATACCAGAAAGCAGCAAGAGAGTGATGCTTTCTAAATGTCTGGGAAATTAGGTCAGTACTTTCAGATTTAATGCAACTCGGTCTGCCCGGCCAGAAGTCCAATTATTATCTGGTACTGACACTTACTAGCTGTTGGGAATCAGCTAGTAAAGAAGTTGAAGGTGAATGTACTGTAGTGGCGAAGTAGATGAAGAACTTCTAAATATTGACTGGCTAATGCTGCGTGGCATGCTGATGCGATATCATCCACTCCCCATTTGTGGCATTAACAGTCAAGTCAATTTTTCTCTACCTAAGACTTCATTCATGATGCAAGACAGATGATTCTAAGGTTATACAAAAAGGGTAAAGATTAATTATTTTCCTTTCTACCTATGATTACAATATACATATTTGCCAAACAGGTAAGTAAATATTGACCTCATTTTAAGGAGGGAGGAACTGCCCTGACTGGTGTGGCTCAGTTGTTTGTGCGCTCTGCAAAGTGAAAGCTCGCTGGTTTGACTCAGGGCACATGCCTGGGTTGCAGTTTTGGTCCCATGTTGGGGCACGTGCAAGAGGCAACTGGTCAATGTTACTCTCTCACATTGGTGTTTCTCTCCCTCTTTCTCTCCCTCCCTTCCTCTTTCTCTAAAAATAAATAAATAAAATCTTTAAAAAAAATAAAGAGAGAGGTCTTGTCCTAATGTCACGTATTTCTATGGTGGTCACTAGACTTAAATGCAAAGTGAGAGGCTTCCAGCGCTGTGCGCAGGGTGTACCAGGCCACCCTTCCAGGACCAGGAACTAGTGGTGGAGGGGAGTAGCAGAGAAGATGAGACAATCCTCAAAGTGGCAGATATACTGCTCTGGGAAGTAATTATTTTACCATAGCTCATCTTCAGTAGTTAACAAAAAAATACTATGCATGGAACTTAATTAACAAAACAAACAAAGAGCAAAATAGAGCCAGAGACTTGGACATAAAGAACAAACTGACAGTGACCAGAGGGGTGGGGGGAGGGTAGTAATGGGGGAAAGAAGGGGGAGAGGCAAGCAAAGGAACAAGAACAGAGGGCTCATGGGCACAGACAATAGGTGGGGGTTGGGGGGGATTGACTGTGGGTGTTGATGGGTGGGGCAGGGGAAAACAATGGGGAAAAAGGCAGGACACTTACCTTTTTGTTCATAGATCTGTTGCCAGAAGTTGTGAATGGGGTGAGGCCCAAGCACGTGGGGTTGGCAGAATTTTAAGATGGCCTGCAAGACCCCTGTCCTCTAACACCTCTCCTTAGGCATGGACAGGACCTGTGAATAGGATGGCATTTGACTCCTCTGACTAGGTTACTAATCTGTTTTACTAGTGGAAAGCACTAGATGGTAAAGAGTTTAAACGAATAACTCTCTAACACAAGGAACCAGGACTCCTTAGCCAAGTGGCTGATTCCAGGGCTGGAAGAGGGAAGGTGCAAGATTAGTCTGGAATACGTTGTGGTGCCAGAAAATAAGAAAGTTCTCAAAAAATGATGGGGACGTGTTAAAAAACAGGTGCTGTAACAGGGTGCAGCCAAGAGGGGGGCCCCAAAAAGGGATTTGGAATGGGGCCCAGAACTCAGGGTGTCCAGGAAGTATTAGAAAGACATATAAGATGTCCCCACCCCTTCCCCCTCAGGTGTGAGTTGGGGGAAGGGACACATGGAACAGGGCCATTGAGTTGTTTTGCATAGCAACAGTTTTGCAGATAACCTTCAGAACGGTCACTTAACATATCTATAACCTTTAACTGGTTTCATAGATATGTTAAACAGCTGTGGTCATGCTCTGAGCCAGGGGGATGGAAAGGACTTCTCCCAGGACGTGAGTGGGGGAGGAACCCCAAGTTAAAGGGACTGCGTGGGAGCTTGGAGAAGATTGGCTCCAGAAAATGGAGACACCTGCCCAGACTTATGATGGCATCCCAATAACCTTGGAAACATACAGGAATGCTGGCAGCTGTAACCGATTGTGGGAGGAGTCGGAAATAGGGCTGCAGAGGAAGATTGGTGTGGGGATTTAAAGCCAGGCATGGCAGCCATTGGGGGGAGATCCATGGGGTTTCACCAGAGTACAGACCCACAGCCCAATGAGGGAAAAATCACCATGTGGCTTTAGCAGAGAATTGCCACTCAGCTTTGCCCGAGTGGAGACCCTCTTGCAGCTTTGTCAGAGGGAGAGATTCCACGTGGTTTCACCAGAGTGCAGACCCCTGCAGCTTTGGTGAAGAGGGAGAGCCACGTGGCTTTGCCAGAGTGGGGATCCCTTCCCCACAGCTACAGTAGAAGAAGGACCACGCGGCTTTGGGGTGCTCCCTTTGGCTGCGTGGCATGGGGACCAAGAGAGATTTTGCCTGAAAGAAGGGGGAAAGGACTCTTGCCAGCAGGCCATGAGAAGGTGCCACATGGCTTTGGATTAATTAGAGATCCTGCCTGGACGACAACACAGCTGAACAGTGTCAAGAGCCTGGATACCGGACGTGTGCTTCTCTTCCTGAATTACGGATTACGGTACCCTGAATTAGGGCAGAGGGAGAGAGGAAGCACTGTGGGTGTCTGTGGGTATCCTAAAGGACTTTGATATTTTTTTAATGGAGACGTTAGGTCGCTACTTTAACTATGTATAGCACTAAATAAACATTTCCTTTCCTTTTCACAAATCTCTGGCTTTGAGAGACATCTTTTCATAAGGCAGCGGACAATAACGGACCTTCTGTTACTTTGTAACAGTGCTAGCTTGAAGTAGGTCTCAATAGCCAAATCAGTAACAGCATAAATAATGATAATCATACATTTTAATCCACTGAATAAAATATGAATCCAAAAATCCACAGTGACATAATTTTAAAAAATTAGTGGGAGAGAAGAAAAACTCTTCTTTGTAGTAGAATTCCAAAGATTAAACGTAGAGAATGGTGAAAACAGGAAATTCCTTTTGACAAACAGTGGTAATTGCTTTAGGTGAGAATCTTCAATGGATCCTAAAGGTAGTGGCTGAAAGTGTGATGGAAAACAAAATACTGAGACTAGATCATCTTAATTTGTCTCCTCATAAGATACATATTAACTATAAAGGGAAAGATAGTAATTTTATCATGGAGAAATTATCCAGATACCACCTGTTGTGGGCTGAATTACATTTTCTCTCCCCAGATTCATACGCCGAGGTCTTAATCTCCAGTACCTCAGAATGTGACCTTATTCAGAAATAGGGTCATTGCAGATGGATGCAGTTGAGATAAGGTCATACTTCAGGAGAGTGGCCCCCTAATCCAATATATCTGATGTCCTTATAACACAGAGAAATTTGGAGATAGGTGTACAGGGGAGAGTGCCATGTGAAGGCAAAGGCAGAGGTCAGGGTGGCTCTGCTCGCTGCGGAGGAATAACAGGTTGGAGAAGCACGGGGCGGGCTCCTCCTCACCTCTCAGGGAGAAAGCAGCTTCGCCCACGTCTTGGTTTCAGACAGCTCGCTGTCATCACTCTGAGGCAGCCTATGTCATCTAAGCCGCTCAGCTTGCCATGCTTTGTCTCAGTTGCCCTACCAAACTAATACACAACCCTAGCTGAGTGGTCATAGTTAATATCACCAGTCGTGGAACAAACGAACGTTGCGTCCTCTGGAGAGAATGCACCAGGGAAGCTTCTGTGGAATTTTGGCCAAAAATGCATAAAGTGAATTTCATAATGATGAAATGGCGGGTCAGTCCTTATTGAGCGACAGTATAAAATAACTGTCCTCTGTCCTTCATCAGTCTGAAGGTCATAAAAGACAAAAGACTGAAGGATTGTTCCAGATGAAAGGGGACTAATGAGATAGGACACATACACACAGTAAGGTTCCAGATTAGATCCTACACCAGAAATAGAACATTAGTGTGGCTCATGGAAAACTTTGAATGAATCTGGATCAGCTAATATCGTACCACTATAAATTCCCTCATTTTCATAGTTATGCTGTGGTTATTATAGAAGATGCTAATATTTGGAGAATCTTGATGGAGGGTATACAGAAATTCTTTGTACTATTTTTACAACTTTCGGGGGGAATCTGAAAGTTTTCCCAAATGAAAGTTAAAAACATTAAAACAAAACAAAAACAAAATTATGCTATAGATGCGGACTACCAGAGAAAATATTTTCCTTATCAGTCTCCAAATTAAATCCTTTCAGTTCTGTGAGGGTGTGGATTAGAAGAAATTCTGAAAGTTATGTGTTACCCTGATGGCCTTAGGCAGTATTATAGCTAAACCACTATAACTCAATAATTTGGCTGTAAGATTAAAATATTAATTCCTCCCCCTTATGCCATTTACAAATTCTTTTTCCAAGTCTTTTTCTCTGATTTTTAAATCATTTTAAACTCCCCAAAGATAAGAATGAACTCCTCTGATTATTCACAAGTGCATTTAAGCATGGTGGAATTAAAGCTTCATCATGGTATCCCGGAAGGGACTTCACCAGACCACATTGGTAGCTCACGGAAACGTTTACTGGCCTTTCAGATAACGAGGCAGCACTGGTGGTAGGCAGAACAGAAGGTCTTCAGGTAAAACCAAATGACTTCTCCATACAGGATGGCCTCTTCAGCAGCATTCCTGATGGAGAGACTTTAAGTCTCGTTTCAGCGATCAGTAACACATTTGGGTAGAAAGGTTGATGGTATGTGTACAATGTGCACACAAGGTAAAGTAAGAACTTTCATCCTCTTAAAAACAACCACTTTCAGGCTCCTACATTAGCTGGATGTCTCAAACCTTCCTCTGCTTCTTTGTGGGTTTTTTTTTTTGTTTGTTTGTTTTTTGTTTTTTTTTTTGGCGCTGGTGAGGGGGCTGGTAGGATTTGGGAAATGTGTCAAACTATAAATGAAGCCTATCTAACATAGACACAAGCTATTTCTCACGGTGTGTTTGGGTACTTGGTGTTGTTACAACAGCAGCTGGTAGGTGGCACCCACCTTCTGGCACACTTAATTTGTAGTTAAGCTTCTGAGTCAATGCCTGTAGTTTAGAGGAAGAGAGGCTGTACTCGCTGAGATGTTCGGAGGGGTAAAGTATTACAGGACAGATGACTTGGCTCATGTTCTAAAAGGGAAAAGAGTTAACATATCTAAGTGTCCACTCAGGTTGGAATGTCATTGACTTTCCCATGGAAGCAAGATGTGCATCTTTCTTTTGGTTATATGAGTGTGTCTAGTGCTTCTTGTGGCAGATACACTGTAAAGTAACCTCCCAATGAGTCCCAGCCTCATGCAGTCTCCTCTGCTTGGGTGTGGGTGGGTCCTGTGACTTGCTTCTAACCTACAGAATATGGCAAAGGTGATGTGATGTCACTCCCTGAATTAGATTGTATTACATAAGCCTTGCTCTTAGCAATCTGGATAGAGATTCCCTTTGCTAACTTTGGATGAGTAAGCTGCCATGTTCTGAGGACCTGTGGTTAGAATTGAGAGCAGCTCCTAGCCTATCACCAGCAATTAAACAGGACCTCAGTTCTACAGCAAAGAGATGAATTCTGCCAACCACCCAAGGAAACTAGTAAGTGACTGTTTTCCAGCAGAGTCCAGATGAGAATGAAGGCCTACCTAACACCTTGATCAGGTAGTGAGACCCTGCAGTAGAGAAGCCAGCTAAGTATCCCCAGATTCCTGATCTAAGGAATCCCACGAGACACTAAATGTGTGTTGTTTGAAGTTGTTAAATTCGTGATCATTTATTAAACACCAATAGAAACCCAACCGTCCCCCCATCCAAATCCTTGTATTACCATGACCTTACTTCAGTACATAGTCATTTATTTATCCTTCAAAAGAGGTATGGGTTGGTTCCTGGTTGTTGTTTGTTTTGTTTTTGCTTACAGATATGAATGGTAGATGTTACACTGTAAGTTTAAACTTAATTATACACAAACATTCTGTGGCACATTTTCCAACTCTAAAAACCCTGTAATTAAGGATGTTCACCCACATGAAAAAATGCCTGTAGCAAACTTTTACAAATAATAGATTTTCTAATAGAATACTGTATCCAAACTATTTCTCACCACCACATTATGGGTCAGACGAGGCTGGGTCTTTTTTGAGATCTCAATTGGATAAACCAGCGGGTTTTATCTCGAGCCTGTGCGTTGGGACCTGTCTTCTTTTCTGAATACAACCACACACACATGCACACACAGGCAGTCACTTACTCACTCATGCTTACATCTTATGAAAGAGTACAGAGAACTGGAGAGCAGCGAAAAGGGTCAATGGCCTTCATTACTCTACAAGAAGTTAACAAGAAACTGGATTTACTTTACAGCCAATTGTGCTGATTGAACCATATATAATATGAATGATTCAGATTATTTGGGGGTTCTTGCTGGTGTTGTAAGACATTCTAGGCTTCAATACTGGTGAACATTCCAGTTCTAGGAAGAGGATTTCTAATTTTCTCTGAACTGAATTCTGATTAACAAAACAATCCATGAAGTGTCACAAACCACAGCACATTCTTTGATTCCTCTGGCGCCGTTCATGTTCCAAGTTAGCAAGGAGTCAATGCCCAGCTGGCTTCACCTCCTGACCCTCTCGGTCTAACTGCTTCTGTTTAAAGGAAAAGGTAGGTCCATGATATTTCCAGTGGGTTAAAGAAATCAAGCAGTCTTGTTGTAGTCTTCCATTGCTGTGGCATGCAACAGCACTGATGCAAAGAGGAGATCGGACTTTCTAAGTGAGAGGTTGACTACCAGCACCCGGAGGTTTGTGAAGTGTGTTTATTTGCTCTCTGGTCCACTGCCAGCTCCAATGTGGGCTTATCCATATGAAAGACACAGTTTCTCCTCAACCTAGGAGTCCGGCTTTATTATCTATCCTTTTTGTGTGAAGATTTAAGTCACTTTCCTAATTGTTCGGTTTTTACTTGAGAATATCCAATACTGAACAGAGGGTTTATGTTGTGGAAATAAATGCAAATGACAGCATTCAGTGGAATACAAACAAATATTTTACTTACCTCCTATATGAGCTTTTCAGGTAGCGAGTCCCACCGGCAGCTGGAAAGACCATGTTTGATGGGAATTCTGACACCATGAACTGCTGTCCTTGGTCCATTATTTCAATAATTGAAGTGAAACAGAGAACGTGGTACACGCTAATCTTTTCACTAATTGGTTACTGAGTTTATTTAGTTGTTAAAATAGGGAAAATGTGAAGACACTATTCTATTACATTAAAGTTAAAATAGATTTTGTGAAACTTGATTCCAGTGGAGGTGGCCAAACAGGAAATTTAAAGAGCTAGTTCAATATTCTTACCTACCAAGCCCAGATCAAATATTTTTGGCTTTTCTGTGAGGGAGGAAATGAGAATCTGAGACAAATGCTTTTCCCCAAAGACCCCATTCCTTCTCTTTTTATTTGCATTGAATACATTGACATTGTTTACCCAGAAATAGATTCACGGGCTTAGGAAATTCTGCCAATATCAAGGTTCTATAACTGTGTGTGTTTGTGTGCACATGTGTGTGTGTGAGAGAGAGGGAATACCTAAGGGCTGTCAAAGACATAGCTTAGCAGTCCTAGGGGGTCTGTGGGAAGCTGGGTCTACTGTGTCCATGGCGTACTAATAGCATAATATGTAGAATCACTAGTTAGGCTGCTGAACACAAAATGTATTCTCTTTCTGGTACATTCTGAATAACAAATAGGCAGCAAAACAATGCCTCATAACTGAGGTAGTTTATTCAGCGGATGCCCTCCACTCAGGGATAGATTCAGGCTTTGTGAGCTCTGAGCTTTCTACACCCCTTCCACTGAACTCCTTGTTGCACGCTGTGAACAGAGGCAGGATTGTGTTGGTGGCCCTCTAACTCAGAGATTCTCCACACTCACCTGCACCTTAGACTCACCTGGGACCTGTGCACATTAAACCAGAACCTCTGGGCACACACCAAACACTGATCTTTTCCCAAGCGCCCCAGCTAATTCTAATATCAGGCAGGGCTGAGAACCCTTGAACTGAACAGTGACCCTGCAAGGAGAGCAGCTAGGCGAAGCACACCGGGAGCTTGGCCTGACTCCTGAGCTTGGTGCAGCTGTGCCTGGATGGAGGAGTCCCCCACATACCGGGGGCAGCAGAGGCACCCAGCTTTCCAGGTTCCACAGCAAAGACAGAGACAATAGGTATGGTCATTTGGACTCTGGGCATCAGCAAGTACCAGGAGCAGTGGCCATGGAGGCATGGCTCATGTAGCCATAGCTCCTGGGCTGTCAAATCCTCTATGGCATATGGGGCAGAAAGCTGGGGAGATCCCCAGCAGGGGAGGAACAAATGGGCAAATGTCACGCCTTTGAACACATGTGAAACATGCCCTGGAGATACCAAAAAATGACTTAAGAAGAATTTAGAGCGATTGTAATAATGAATAGGAACAAGAAACATAAATGTTGCTTATTATGGCCATAATAGGACCATATTTTACCTGGGCTGAGGGGTCCCAGGCATCTGGATAATATACCCAAATACAAGTTTTAAAGTAGTAAATAAGTGCCTGGTAGGGCAGACAACCAAAGTTACCCAGTACAACATGATTTTGCACAGGCAGTACACCTGCGCTGAGTTTTCTCCCTTGAAAAAGAAAATGTTAGGAAGCTGCATACCATAGTTAATTCATCTAGTTTACTACGTCATTTAACAGTAAAATTAATGAAATTCAGAGATTAAGCACTTTTACTTATGTTTGCATAACTGTTTAGAGATAGCTAGTCTTGGGCTTCTGACTTCCAATTTGATTAAACTTGATTAAATCTTACCTGATTGTCTCCATTGCATTTAATCTTGTTCTAAGTATTCTTTCAACTATATTTGGTGTCTAGGATTTGTTTTATTTAAGAAACAAATGATGTGTTCCCAAGGATCAAACCCTTTGTTTCCTTGGGGATGTAGGGTCCAGTGTTGGTTAAGAGTACAGACTTTGAAGGGAAACAGGTGCGAGTTAGAATTAAGGTCCATTCATTTACTATCTGTGATTTAGGAAAACTGTTTAATCTTTATAAGCTTTAGCTTTGCCAAAGATAATAAGGCTAACCCATTGCTTTTATTTTTTATGGTAAAACATAAGATAATGTGAGCTATTATTATATAACTCCATTCAGTATGCATAGTACAAACCCTTGATAAATACGAAGATGGTTTTCAGACGTTTTGGTGAAAAAGCCAGAAAATCAAATATGCCATTCAATATAATTTTTGCAAGTAGGTATGGTTGCTGAAATAAAATTAAAAACCAAAGCAATGCATTTGCACCCTCCTTGAGGTACTTGTTATTTTTTGAGGAAGACAGCCAAAGGAAGTTAGGAGATAGCAGCGCAGTGTTGGGATGCAGGAGGAAGAAAACAATATTCGGAGAGCATTGGTTTGGGAAAGGTTCATGGAGGATGTAAGCTGGGAAACATGAAGGGAGAAGGCATAAGAGCAGGCAAAGCTTCCGTTAGGGGAACCCTATGTACAGTTTCTGGCTGGAGGACAGCTTACACAAAAGCTTTTCAAATTCACTTATTCTTTGTTTCCAAAAATTATTTTAAACAGTGAATGCTCCCTCCCCCTTGCAGATGTTATAAAGCACCATAGAAACCCAAGAACGAAGTAACATAAGAGTCACGAGGAGAGGCACTTGACAATATCTACTGCCAAGAAAACTTTTTTTTTGATTGCTGCAATGAGAAATTTTGTTGTGAGCCCTGGAGAAGCTCTGGTTCTCTCTCCAGCCCAAGGATTGCATCCTTGTTCTTTGCTTCCTTCTAACTCATTGTCAACCCGCTGGCAAATAATTGCTGAGTCAGTGATTGTCATTCATATATTAACACGGTGCTTGAACACAGAGAGAATGCTAAACAAACAAACATGGTTACTATGTACAAGACAATCAAAATTAGATTGGGGTTCAAGGCTACTAGATTGTTTATGTGGTAATTTGCTTCAAAATATGTCATTTGAATTGTGTGATGTAAGCATTTTAACTTAAATATGTAATCTTACATATATTGTAGTATATATGTTATAGCATGATAGTAGTTTTAGAAAGACTTAAATTAGAAATTCTTACTCCAATTGTGTTTTCATATATTCTTTAAATATTAATCCACTGCAAAGGGTTCACTAATAAATATAAGGAATGCTAGAAACAATTTTTCATTGGTGAAATGAGTGAAGTTCAAAATACATGACTGGCTAAAACAGTGGTATAGGCACCATCATCACCTTCCATGATCCAGGAACAAGAGTCCATTAAGCCTGGCTGCCTCGTGCTTATGGTGTAGTGTTACAAGTTTTAGAGTGTGTGTCCTGCATTTTGCCCGTTGCCTATTCCCAAAAATGTTGGGTGACCTGTCAGGTTATTATTGGTGATGCCTTAGAACAAGGATCTCCTGTGGTGGGTTTGTTGGAGAGCACATGGATGGACATTTCTTAGTGTCTGTCAATTGCTTTTACTACAATACGACAGAGAGATGTTTGGGAAGGGGATGCATAGATTCCTCTTTCTCGTAATCACTGGAGGCCACTGATAGTTACTCCAAAGAACTTGGTATTTTAGCTGCCAAATTGACTGACGTGAGGGCATAGCAGACATCCAAATAAAGCAATCCTTGAAAACACAGAATGCTTTTAGCACTTTTTTCTAAAACCTGAGTGTCTAGCTTCACAGATGACGACTTGATTATTATGTCTTCTACTATGATCACTCACAATATATGATCAACAATCAAAAAGAACACCCCCCGAATTATATTATATACTTCTTTTTAGCATATTTTAAGAAAGAAAACTGAACTTTGGTTTTGACATAGAATTGCACCTTCTTTAGTACAGATATACTGGCATTATTAAGAGAAATGAAGGAGATCAAGATGTTGGACTTGGAAAATTTTGAGGTGCTCATGGCCAGTAGGATGGGAATAGGAAAAGATGGAAAGAAGCCATGATACGATGTAACAGAGACTGTCTTGAGCAGCATCTTTTTTTCCTCTGAGTCCTTACTTGGAAACCACTGACAGAACACTGGCAAGAAGCAAAAGCTCTAATAACAGAAATAGAAGCAGAAGACAGTAGGATGTCTGAGATGAGAAAGTGTGAAGTGCCTCTTAGACGAAAACTAAATAGAGCATTTATTTCTCTTTCCTTTTCTTTGTTTAACCAAAGGAAGTTTCATCTCCCCTGCAGAAAAGAGATGACATTAAGGAACTTATTTGGAATTGAGGTATTAAAAGTATAAGGACTCACTGAAATAAAGCTGTAAATGGGACAAGGATCTCTCCAGAAGAAATCTCTTCTACCTTGAGCTTCTATTGTCTGTTTGGAGAACACTTTGGTTTTTCCGTTCTTTTATTTCTGACCAGGATTTCTTGAATGCAAAGTGTGCTCAACACCCAAACATAATTTTAATATCAATGAGTGGAAGCCAGAGAAAAACTGGCTGTCACCCACTGCTTTATCTACTTCCAAGAAATCATCCTTTTGGAAATAGCATATAAGACATTTTTAAATTAAAAACTGGGGTAAAGAAATTTTTTTTTCAGTTTAGATTGAAGAAGCTGTGACCTTTATAGGGTACTATCTAAAGGTGTGGGGTTGTTATTCACATATTGTTATTCTTTTTATTCCTTAAAGGCTTTTTAAAAAAGATTTTATTTATTTTATCTTTAGAGGGGAAGGGGAGAGTGAGAGAAATATCAATGTGTGGTTGCCTCTTGTGTGTCGCCTGCTGGGAACTGGCCTGCAACTCAGGCATGTGCCCTGACTGGGAATCGAACCACAATCCTTTGGTTCGCAGGCCCGTGCTCAATCCACTGAGCTACACCAGCCAGGGCCATATTGTTATTCTTAATAGCACATCCATCTAGCTGTATTTCCTAGCTTTTTGATGAAGGCTAAAAATGCCCTTCTTTCTTGCTGAAGACCTGAAGTCTTTTAAGATCCATCCTTCCCAGCTTAAACCTCATCTAAAGCCATTAGGACTTTTTTTAATGTATAAAATGAGGTAAGATTATTATTGCCTTAACCTTACCTCAGAGAGGGGCCTGTAACTTGACATGTAGATGAATCCAGGCTATCTCATGGGACAAATTTAAATCATCCCCTGGTATTTCTGGTACTTTCCACATCTAAATCCTCAATAAGATAAAATATGAGTTGATTATTATGTGCCCATTTTTTTCTCTATGATTTCACAACAGGAAGTGAAGGATGAGAATTAGTTCAGCCTTAGTCACTTCCTACCTGTTGGAATCTGTTCTCTATTATTACTCATAAATCCAGTAGTTGCTTACGTAGTCCAACAGTCCCCATATCTTCCAATATTCTGGGCTCCCTCTTACCTTTACTGTCCAAATGAAACAGCTCGGATTTCATCATGTAAAAACGGAAAGCACAAATCCCTTGTCTATATTTTTCAGGACTTTTAGGATGGTGCTTAGTGGGTTTCCTTCGCTTTTTGCCTTCAATTTCTTTTCTTATCTCAGTTCTTTCTTTTTTAAAATGAGGTTACATTGGTGTGTAAGATTATGTAAATTTCAGGTATGCAGCATTTTAAAATGATACCTGTGTATGCTATAGCAGGGGTGCGGAACTCATTTTCACCGGGGGCCACATCAGCCTCGCAGTTGCCTTCAAAGGGCCGAATGTAACTTTAGGACTGTATGCATGGAACTACTCCTTAACGGTTAAGCAACAGCTTGGTGCTGCCGTTGTCTGCATTTTCTCCTCCCCCCACAGCCCTGCACCCCTGGCACTACAATGTTTTTATGACCAAAGCAAAGGGGATCAATTGATTTTCTTACTTGTCAAGATAAGCTACTTCCCTGGCTGCTGTCCCATTTTAATTCTTTAAGTGGCTTCTTCATCTTTGTTCCTTATGGTGCACTAACACAAGGCTATTGTGTAACAACATTTTGTTGTAGGTTTTGTACCTGTGCAAGGATTCAAGCAAAGAAAAGAACCAAACGAAAACAATATCAAATATCCTGAATTTTGCCATCCCGCTCCTTCCCAGAAAATTGGTTTCCTTCCTCAAGTGCCAGCTTTTACCTTGTTACTGGGACTCTTTTACTTGGTCATCATCACTGTCTTAACTTTTCTCACACATTTTCTTCTTCAAATTTCAAATCAACCAAACTTTCTTCTTGCGGTCTCATGAATCAAATTATGTAGCAAGGCCCCCCCACCCCCCATGTTCTAATCAGTTACTGGACTGGGGCTTTAGCGAAGTGGTTTCTTGAAGCTTTCCGACATCTGGATATTCATAGCAGTTTTCTAATCTCTGGATTGCATCTTCTCTGAGCATTTCCTAAAAGTTTAGCGCCTCCCCAGCTTTCCAACAAGTTTGTAAGCATTTAATTTCTACATTCAGATTGTGCCAGGTAGCTATTTGTTCACGAAGGCTGTTTAATAAGCCACCCCACAATTCAGGGGCTTAAAGCATTAATGAGCTGTTCTCCTGAACCTGCAGTTTGTCTGAGGTTAGTTGAACGAAGCTGGATTTAGCAGTGTGGTTCTCCTTCAAGTTGTCTGTCCAGCTGGGCTTGGCTTAGGTGACTGCATTCTCTGTGTGTTCCTTCTTGGTAGAAGAGGCAGCAATTACCTGCCTTGGAGGAGAGGTCTTCTGATGGCAGTGGCAGAAGTACAAGGGTACAAAGCAAAACTTGCAAAGGCTCTTAAATCCTGGGTTCAGAACTGGTGGATTGTTACTATTGTCTACATACCACTGGCCAATGTGACTTACATGGCCAAGCTCAAAGCCAAGAGCTTGTGGAGCATACTTCATGGAGAGATTATGCCACTGGCGTTAATCACAGGTATTCAAATTGTTGGAAAGACTCAGGAGACTCTGCAGAATATATTCATGCAAGGCTTTAATAATGGTGAAGGGTGAGGTGAAGCAGGAGAAAGGATACGCAGGCTCGTTAAGGCCAACCAACACAGGATAAGCTTGGTCTTAGGATGATAAACCAGCAAGACCTATGCGGAATACCTTGATTTCAAAGAAGACCTTGAAGACCTTACTAAGTTAACCTACTTAGTAAGCTGTGCAGCTGGAATTGGAGGAAGGTCTTCTGATTGTAAAATCAGTGCGTTTTTCATTCCACCAACTATTTGAATCAATATGTAACTAAATATGTGCACGTGGTATGATCAAGAATCACTGCAAATTGCTACGTAAAACTGTGAAATGAGTGTTTTGGCATTGAAATTTTGCTGACTTTCCTTCTGGCAGCTTATAACCATCTCTCTCTCTCTCTCTCTCTCTCTCTCTCTCTCTCTCTCTCACACACACACACACACACACACACACGCACGCACAACTTTAGAACCCTTCTGTTATGTTGTGGATGCTAAACACTCTAGTCAGCTGTCCAATAAGATCTGTGATTTTCAAACTTTTATGTGTACATGAATGCCCTGGGTTTCAGGTGAAAATGCAGATCTTGTTTCGGGACCTCTGGGGTGGGCCGAGCTACCGCGTTTCTAGGATGCTTCCAGGTCTTGCGAAGCTCCTATCCTGGTGGACTACTATTTGAGAGTAAGGCACTAGAATAACATTTCCCTACACCCCTATCTTCTTTCCCTTACTTCAAAACTTCATGTGTATCACATGCCTTTCAGGCTTTTTCTAAGGTGACAACAAAAAAAAAAATGTTTCTCTGATGAGAAATGAAAAAAACCCATTTTTCTTATATAGAGAGATTTATCTATGGGCCTTCTTCAAACATGCCTAGGGCTCTAGAGGACTCTCAATGTCTCTCCGTTGGGTCAGCCCAGATGCAGACAGGCTTGTCTGGACTGGACCGCTCAACCCTCTGCTCTTCATCTATCGCCACCTCAACAGTCTTCTCCTTTGAACACCTGAGGCTAGTTCTTCTCTTAGATAATATGGAAGATTTTTTTAAAATGGCTACAGATTCTTCTCTCCTGCTTTTTTGCCCTTACCACGCCATTTGCGGCAATTTTCATCAAGTGAGTAGTGTCTATATCTTGACCCCGTGAGCTGGAACTAGTCTGCTGACTTGCTTTAGACACTAGGAGGTAGAAACAATTCGTGTGAGTTCCGAGCCCGAGTGTCAAGAGACTCTTTACGCTTGTTCTTGCTCTCTTGGAACCCCAGGATGCTGTGAGAATAAGCCTGGGCTAGTCTTTCGGATAATGAGAGGCCTTTGGTCCAACCAGAAGCCAGCCACACCCAGAAGCAGAGCCACCTAGGTGTCTGGCAACTGACGGACACAGGTGTGAACCCTGTGAGAGCAGCAGGAGGACACACTCAGCCAACCCACAGAATTAAATACATGGCTATTGTTTTAGGCTTCTAACTTTTGGGATTTTTTCTCCTGACAGAAGATCACTGATATAATTGGGGGGATTACTATAACCTTGATTTAGTAGTCAGCTTTGCTAGGAATGCTGTCCTGACCATGTGTTTCAGTTCCGGTGAATGACTGCTATTTGTTCTCTGTGAACAATCACCCCTAACCACCTTGTACTTCATTTAGATCTAGTAACAAGAGTGTTTTTTTTTTTTTTTTTCCTTTGAACCTGGGTTCCTGCCCAGTTCTGGCAAACTGGGATCTTCCTTTGCTCTCTGCACATTCCCAAGCAGGAGTCTTGACTTTGAAGCTTAGTCCAAGGGTTGGATAGAGCCAAATGATCAGATCCTGGGTCTCACTGCCACGTGGCCTGGGTCTCCATATATTTTTGGGCCCTGACTTCTATAATCATTGTCTTTCTGCCAGGGTATCTTCTCTCCTTTCTTGAAGAAATTCACAAACATCAATTGCTATCACTTGTGGGCACCAGATTTTACTCTCATGTGAGTATCCATTTCAAAATTTGCCATTGGTCCCCTATTATCTTAAGAACAAAGCCCACACTCCTCATCATACTTACTAGAACCTTTATGACTTGCCTTCTACTTATCCCTCTAGCTGCATCCATCACTATGACCCCCTCTTCCTACCATCCCGACATAGTGAATCGCCTATACTTCCACGGTTGCCTCAGCTGTGTGTTGCTTGCCTCATTTGTTCATTCCTGCTGGAATGCCTATTTGCCTTCCCTTTACCTGGCTAGCTGCTGCTCACTGTTCATGATCATTTCCCAGACTGTTCAGATACCCCGCAACACCCTGTTCACAGTTCTTGCATAGGAACTATCACACCCCGTCACACTGTCCCTCTGGTCAGTATGTATGCTTGGAGACTGAACTACTTCAGTCAATGAAATGCTTTAAAAATTTTTTTAGGAAGAGGAGAAGGGAGGGATAAAGAGAGGGAGAGAAACATCAATGCACAAGGGATACATCAATCAGTTGCCTCTTGCATGCCCCCAACTGGGACCTGGCCTGCAACCCAGACATGTGCCCTGACTGGGTATCGAACAAGTGACCTTTTGGTTTGCAGGCCAGCACTCAATCCGCTGAGCCATACCAGGCAGGGTTGAAATGCTTTTTTATATCTTTATACAGAGTGCCTACCATAGCAGTATATATTTATTTATTTTTTCAAAAAATATTTATTGAGTAAATACAACATGCCTGCTATTGGGCTAGGTCCATGAGGTACACAATGAACAAGATGCTCAAGGAACTTCAATAGTGAGATAGGTCATAACTGGGCATTTAGGGTACCAGTTAAGAAGTCAATGAGAGATGCTATAGGATTATACAAGCAAAGATGTTTGTTGCTTCATCTAGCTCTAAAAGGCATCAGGAGGAATCTGGCAGGCATACAGAAGGATCTCAATTCAATACTATACTTGTCGGTTGAGTAAAAATTCAAAATTGTCTGAATGATTGAATGGGTGAAGATGCAGCTTTGACTTCTTGAATGATTTTTTTTCCTATAAACCAGTGAAAATAAAAACAGGGCCTAGAAAATAGGAAGTTTGGTTCACAGGACTCTGAAAGCCATTTTCCTCAGTGGCTTTCCCACAGAGATAACTTTGGCTCATAATGACAAGATTTGACAGTTTGCCTCTTACAAGTTAATAATTTAAATTGCTATGACCTAATAAGGGTATCAGTGGAGGCTCCTGTAGAATAGGTAGGTATTAGAACCAAAGAAAAGAATTCAAAGGCTACAAAATATATTCTAGAATACTTGTATGGAGAATGTTAGGGAATGTTAGCAACATGTTTCAAGCTCTTCTTTAAAGGTAGACATCCACATACACATCAAAATTTTTCTCAAATATTAAAATGTAATAATTTTAAGGTGCAAATCCTCCAGACCTGTTGGGTCTGAACTCTTATCTAATTAGCTAGTTTTTCTTTCCTAATTTCAAGTTCTCTATTAGTATTTGAGTTACATAACAGAAATATATATGTATATATGTTATTATTTTTATTTTTTAAAGATTTTATTTATTTATTTTTAGAGAGAGGGGAATGGAGGGAGAAAGGGGGGGAGAGAAACATCAGTGTGTGGTTACCTCTCATGCACCCCTTACTAGGGACCTAGCCTGCAACCCAGGCATGTGTTCTGGCTGGTAATCGAACCAGCGACCTTTGGATTTGCAGACTGCTGCTCAATCCACTGAGCCACACCAGCTAGGGCATATATGTTTTATATATATTTGGCTCTAAATGTTGATGTCTCTAATAAAGTAGGTATATTAATTTTCTACTGCAACATGATGAATTGCTACAAACTAATTACCTAAAACACCTTTAAAAAACATTTAACAACATGTTACAGTAGCTCCAGTTCTATGAGTCATCATCAAGGTGGGCTGGGCCTGACTGCTTAGGGTCCTATAAGTCTGAACCCAAAATGTCTGCTCAGCTGCTTCTCTTTTAGAAGATCTGAGGAAGGACTCACTTCGGAGCTCATCAGGTTGCTAAAAGAATTTAGTTTCTCATGGCTTTAAGACTGAGGATTTTTTTTTTTTTAACTGACCGTTGGCTCTGACTTCTCAGCTTTCCTAGAGACTCTTCTTGGGTCATTTTGGTGTAGCCCCTACATCTTTCAAGTCAGCAGAGATGTGTTACAAGTTCTTGTGCTTCAAATCTTCTTGTCTTCTCTTTCTGTAACCAGCTAGAAAAAACTTTCTGCTTTTAAGGAGTGCATGTGATTAGGTTAGGCCTGCTGGGATCATCTCTCCTAGTTTAGGGTCAGCTGTGCCACGCAATATAATCAGATGTTCTGCTTACACTCGAGGAGATAAAGTTATTCAAGGGCCAAGGTCATTTTGGGGTCATTTTAGAATTCTGCCTGCCTCAGTGGGTGTGGAGGAACGTCATTGGGAGACCTTGCTTTCTAGAGGAATGTCACAACTAATTTGTGTTCTCTGAATCTCCTCTGAAAGGGCCACCTAGTGAATTTACCCAGGAGATGCTAATTTCATAGAAAGGAACGTTTCTATAGGGGTGATTTTATTTCTGAGGGAGTGCTTGATTTTCTGCAATAATGCCCAGAAGGAGAGTATTGCTAGACACCAAGTCAGAGGACAGAAATAAAAAAATCTGTACTCTGTTATCACAGCTGTTGCAAATAAGCCACATACCTGTTCTCTCCCCCACTCCCCAATATTCAAAAAGTAGACTTTCTTGGCATTTTCAAGGAGTGAAAGGAGCAGATTTAAGAATCAATTGGGAGAGAGAAAAATTAAAGAAAGTGATTTTATTGAATAAGTTTCCACTGGATTATGAAGTGTAAACCTCAGATTCTTTTTGACTTTAGCAGTGTAATGAAAATACTCAGAAGCATTCTTTGATTTTGATCAAGGTGCTGTTTTGTAACTTTGAGTCATTGTACAGTTTTCTTTATTTGACTAAGGAAAACATTTCCTAGTGTCCAGATTCTACATACCTCTGGGCAGTCATATAAAGCTTCACACCCTTCCGTTTATAAGCACAGTGCCCATGGTAAAGTCCTGCTGGAGCTTCACTCCAATCAAAAAAATCTCTCTCTAGAGATGACAGTGTGTTTTTACTTGTCAGAAAATGAAAGTTATACAATGAAACCAAACTCACTGCTCAAATGCTTTAAACCTACCCAATATATTTATTTTCTGCCAAAGGGAGTCAAGTCTATTTTAGCCAGAACTTTTTTTTCTAATCTCACAACATTCCAGTCTTTAAATAATCTCTTTTACTTTTGAAAAGAAGATTGACATAAATTTTTAGAAAAATATATTAAAAATATAAGAAAATGTTTTTTACTTCTTATCAGTTAGAAAGGAAAATCATTCTTTATTTCCCCTAGACCCTAAAAAAATGCAGTGTTATCTGAGAATGAAGTCTGAGCTACCAATGTTGTACCAATGTTAAAATACCTGGTTGTCATCACCCACATAAAGAGGGTTTGGAAGGGTAAGCAGGCCGTGTGTTTCTGAATGCAAGAAGTCTGGAGGACTTCTGAGTTTTCAGTTGATTCTGTATGTACAATTCCTGGGAAGAACTTCCTCCTCGTTGCCCAGCCAGAGTGCTCAAAATTTGTTCTTTTCCTATAGCGTAAGAGTGACGTACGTAAAACCTCAAATTAGTTGCAGGGTTTTTTTTAGGTATACTATCTCTTCACCTTTCAACAAGTTCTTTCACACTATTCTTTCCACTTCTTTATCATGTGTCTATAATAAAGTGTTAAACTTCAGCAGACCTTCCTCCTTACCATCCAGCTACATACTGACACACGTTCATAGGCATTTCTTAAAGACCAAAATGCTTTCAAAACCAAGGAATCATCTTTTATGTCAGACTGGTTTTCCGATAGGCAGTGGGGAAAATCGAACTACTGTTGTTTCAGTTTTTAAACATTTCCCCAAGGATGGGGGGTGGATTATCTTTATGTATCAACTCACAGGGTACAAAACTTCACACACGGCTTCTTCATAATGTCATTTCATTTTTTGATTCAAAATGCTGTTACCCAGCTTAATAACCAACTGATTCAAAAGTCTTGGTTGACGATGAATACATTTGGATTACTTCCATAAGGAAAGTCCCAGTCAAATAGGAAATTTGTTGTCACGAACGGTAGTAAAAAAAAAAAAAGTGTCAAAAGCTATAATGACATTTCCAAAAGAAATTCCAAAGCCTTTCCGGAAGAATGGCAGCCTGACTGGAAACATTATCTCCCAGCAAGTCTACTTGGAAAACCCAGGACACACATTTTTAATTATTTTCTTAAGACATTGAGGCATATTACTATATAAGTTAAAGAATTCAATGATATGAATTTTTGTCAGTTTTTTAATGCAGTGCAAAAACCATGCCTGTCAACATAGATGAAAGACACACCACAAATTTCCTACATTCTGAAGCTTGTTTCATGGACCTTGGAAAATTCAGTGGCGAGCTCCCTACCTGTTTCTGACTAGTTAACTTCACTTGTGTGAATTGTGTAAGAAAGAGGCTCCAGGTTCTTCTTAACTCTGGGTTAAAACTTTAGAAGAGGAAATTTCGTCCATTTTTTTTGCATTATTTTAAGTAAAACCACTTGTATTTTCCTGTGCAAAGATTTCTTTTAAAAATGTGACTGTCTCTGACCTTTGAGGACTTGTAAAGACAATTTAAAACTTGGTGGCTGCCATTAGGATGTTGGCAACACACATATGTTGAAAACTTGGGTCAAAATAAACCAGAGCTAGTATTGTTTAGAGACATAATTGTACCATTTAGGAAGCTATCAGTTACAAGATGCAGAAAACTTAACCTTAATTAAGAAAAAAAAGGAATTTATTAGCTTATGTAACTCAACAGTTGAAAGCTAGATGTGACTTCAGCTAAGTTTTTATCCAGAATTTAATTAACATAGCTAGTTCCAGTTTCTTTCTTTCTCTTATTTTCTTGGCTCTGTTCAGACAGAGCCAAGATTTTCTTAGAAACTCACACTGAGATGTGATTGATTGAATGTAACAGGATATTATTAGTGGAAGTGGCTATGTGAATGGAAGTAGGGAGGAAGCTGGGAGTGTCTGGAGAATCATCAGACCTCAGTGCGGTGCAGGTGAGAAAGGGAAAGAGAGAGAGAGAGACACTAGACATTGTGCAATGGAAGGAGTGCTTAATAAAGCTTTCTGGGAGTCCTTGGCCATGAGTTCTTTGTGTCCTAGAAGCTCAGCCATTGATAGAGAAGTAGCCCTTGATAGGTAAGACTTTGGCAGAGACCTGATAATACATTTCCAAGTGCAGCACCCGAGGCCCTGTCAATCACATTCCTGTAGTAGGAGATCTGCAGCTGCATTCCCGTGGCTGCCCCAGCAAGTTCCCCATCACAGTCCTGAGACAGCTGTCAGCAGAGCTGAGGGAAAAGTGTATCCTTATTTGCATCCACTGGGATACAAAAAGGAAGTCCACTTCTCCAAAAGTTGAAGATTCAGATTCAAGTCTCTTTAACCATGATAGGCCAGACCTGGTCACGTGCCCAATCCTGACCTCCTGGTGGCTGCAGTTGGATACAATTTTTTTTCTTAAGCTCAAGTATCTGCCCCGTAATTGAAGGGGATGTTAGTTCTTCCCTATGTATGTCAGATTGCTTCTGACTGCATGTGAGAGACACTCCAACTCAAATTAGCTTATTTGAACCATAACATTTATTATCTCATATAACGGAAAGTCATGGAGAAGAAGGGGTCCCAGCATGACTCAGATAAAACACTAGCTTCATCTCTTTACAATTCTCCAAGGTTTAGCTTTATTACCAGGCTGATTTCCCATGAGGTTTCTTAGCAGCAGCCACTGGGGCAAAACGTCCCCCTTGTGCATACTAAACATGAGATAGAGAACACTCCACTAAAATGAAACAGAATCCCCTCAGTCTAGTTGGGCCACTTGTTCATTATGTAACCACTCCTGAACAAATAAGGGCCAGCAGGGCAATTCCATGCCTTCTTTGGCCTATACCTGGCTTCTAAGGCAGCCCCTGGAAAAGAGGATGGGATAATGATGATCGGGTTGGAATAATCAGGATGCAGCTTGAGGTGGTGATGAGATCAGCTTCCTTGAGTCAGATGGGCAGTGCGATGGGCAATTCAGTGAGGTACTTTGACTGGACTATGGTGTCCAGTGGTTCGGTCAGACATCAGTCTAGATGCTGTGAAAGTTTATGTGCGATGGAACATTTACAATCGTTAGACTTTGGGTAAAACAGATTATTCTCTGTAACATGGATGGGCTTCACTCCATCAGTTAAAGGCCTTAAAAACAAAGACCGAGATTTGCGAAAGAAGGAATTCTGCTGCAAGACGGAAACAGAAATTCCGCTCAAGATTCTAGCCTGCTTTTCACATTTTATAATCAAGACTAAATCGATTCTTATCTGAATTTCCAACGTACCTGCTTAGCCTATGGATTTTGAACTTGCCAGCCCCTACAGTAATATATAAATATAAAATATATATTTTACAATATAGTACATATTGTACATAATATGTATATAATTTCCTATTGGTTCTGTTTCTCTGGAGAACCCTGACTAATAGAGATCACAGGGGAAGGACTGAGCACCAGAACAGAATTTGAGTTACTTATTACACTCAGAGAGGAAGGTCGAGTGGCTAATGGGAAGGCTGACAACAAGTGGTCCTACAACAGCAATTTTCAACCTTGTTCATCTCATGGCACACATAGACTAATTACTAAAGTTCAGCAGCACACCCAAACGTGTAATTTTTTACGATCTGACAAGAAAAATAGGTATAATTTTGATTTATTCATGCCAGATGGCTGCTGTCTATTTTTTTTTTTTAATTTGAAAAATAAAGGGAAAGCGGTCCGTGCCCCTGACTAAATAGTCAGGAATTGCATGTTTTAAAAATTCTTGCAGCACACCCGCATGTCTGCATGGCACACAGGATGAAAATCGCTGCGCTACAACAATGCAGGTTCTTCACACCAGGTTTTGGTTGATAATGTACATAAAACTTTATCTTAGTCGATCTCGATAGCTCAGGACTAGCCACTCCTAAGAAAACCCCTACAAATTTCAATTTCAAATAATTTACAAAGAAAATCTCTTGCTCACCTAGTTTTGATTTGAGTCTCAGGACAGGCAAAGACTGATAAGACAAAGTAGTAAGAAAAAAATGTAAGCAGGACTTGAACAAATGAAATAAGCTACACCCATAGTAAATCAGGTGTGTTACATCATTAAATTATTGTATTTATTGCCATTACTATCTGCTTTTATGATGACTAAACTATTTTCTCACAACTGATCATTTTTTAGCCTTGGCTCCTTTGATGGAGGGAGCACAGACACATTAGATAAAAAATGTGTTTCTTGCATTGAAGATAGGCCTTTCTACCACTCTCCAACTTGCACCACTTTCCATTGACCTTGGTGGCTCCTCAGAGGAGTCATTGGAACAGAATTTGACAGTCTGTGATGAAATAAAGTGATTTTAATTTTTAGAATAGGTCTTGAGTCATCACCAGCTCTTCTGTGTGCAGTGGCATCTTTGTCCTGAAAAAGGTCATGTCTTTCTGCTGAATGCACAGTCATTTTTTTCCCAGTTATTTGTTCCCTGATCCCTAAAAGGAAGATTCCCATTTTACTCCAGTACTTGTATCTTATTGCATCATACTGACTGGCAATAGTGTCGATAACGAAAAGCAAACTCAGTCAGAATTTTGTTTCTCAGATCAGACTGGGTTTCAGTTCAAATGGTCAGTGTCCTCTCCCTGCAGAGCCCCTCAGGCTTATTTCCTCCCCTGCCCCTCCCCACCCCCATTAACCCATCATGTTTCTGGTTAACAAAAAAAAAAAAAAAAGAACAGGGCTAGTGTAAGTGAAATTCTGAAAAAGGATGCTAAACCTTGAGATTATTGTCCTGGGTGATCATTTCCTGGACTGTGAAATAATTTACTGATGGAATTAAAAGACAAATACATTGGTTGAAATCCTATCAATATGTCACAAAGCATTATCAGTGTTCTGGGAACCAAGAATTTCTGCTGTAGGCTATTTTTTCTATTGTGTCAGTCAGGGATGGCAGTTCAGGGAAAACCAACTATTGTAGGTTAATTTTCAGTTTTCAAGTGTCCTATCAAACTCATATAGTGAGTTATAAATTTCTAGCACATTAATTCTGAACAAAGGAAAGAAATTAACATATTGGATGCTTACTCTGTGCCAGACACTGTTCCAGGTGCCTTTACTCCTCTCAATATCCCCATTTCACTGATGAGGAAACAGAGGCTCAAAGAGTTTAAGTAATCCATGCAAGTTCAAACCAGTGTCAGTCTGTCCAGTCTGCTGAGCTGAGTTTTCCAATACCTGTACACGCATTTCATCGCAAACCCTGAGGGTTAATAGGGCCGTCGTTGTCAGGGAGGACAGAGAAGCCATCCTCTGTTATTGAGCACCCAGTTTTCCCTGGGTACATTCTGGGTGGGTTCATATCCGACATCTTACAATTCCCATTTTCCTAGATGAGCAAACTAAGAATTTGAGAATTTAGGAAGTAAGTGCAAGATCACATGGATGTGAGCAGAGAAGCATGGAATGAAAACCAGATACTTGTGACCCCATTTCACCCCACTGTATGAAAGCTACATCAGCTTGGGTTAAAGTGTATGAAAGCACAGCGCACCTTGTAATTGGGACTAAGTTATTAGCAACCTTGACTATCATTTAGTAAAACAGCAGAGCATCTAGGCAATTACTGACAAGGACATGAAACACATGTATAAATTTGTGTAGACTGAGAAATGTATCATGTCCTCTTCCCACATGGGATGAGAAAGTGCGGATCCTGAGAAAGTAGCTTAAAGAATGTTTTACACCTTTGTTGTATTAAAGCCAATATAGTAGGTAAAGTATTAACCTTGTTGGAAGAATCCATTTTTCTCCCTGCATGCTCCTTCTTCCTCTCTTGTATGATATCTATATCAGGGCATTTTTTAGTGAGAAAGAGCAGTTACAAAATAAATAATTATAATCTTCTTTATCCTTATTAAGCTGTGCTGCCTTCCTAAGCTTTACTGTAAATGATGTGTTCATAAGAATGTTTTTAAAACCCATAAGTATGTTTGAGTTGGGAGTCTTGTTTTTACAGAAAGTTCTGAAGGTTATATTTCCATATTAATAACTACCATTAAAATGGATAATTTGAATTATGCTAACAATTATCTTTTAGTTTATTTCAGCTTCACAAATACATTGGACATCTGTCATGTTTTGGGTACTGAACTAATGGCTGGGGGTGTTTAGATGAACAAAGCAGCGCCTGTCCGGCTGCTCTCAAGGTGACAGATGAATAAACAGATAGGAGATGAGACAGAGAGGGCTCAGAAAGGTGGGAATGTGCAGGTGCTGGGCCTCCCTGGAGCAGATGACCGAGATCCTGATTCATGGGTTTGCTCATGCTCCATCCTCTCTGCGGCCATTTGTTCTTAGTGAAGGAGAAAACGGAGATGATAAACTCTACTTCTTTGCATACATTATATCCATGCTGTGTCTTTTCTTGCTAACTTGGTAAGTTAACTTAGGAGGGGAGAAGAATTTGGTTTTTAATTAGGTTTACTCTGAGCACCAGAGTTAGATATATTTCTAACATTAGCTTAGGATAATTTAACATAACCGTTAAATGAGCTCCATATGTGTATTAAATTTGAGCTTGAGATTTCTTGATTTGGTTCTAGAAAGCTGCTTTTCAGAGTACCACTTGTGGAGAATCAGCCATTTCAATTTATCTCACTTCTATTGTTCAACTAGTAGGCTATTCAGGACTTAATTAGAGGACAGAGTTTTCATGAAACTAAAAGTATTCATTTAGCTCTTGCAAAAGCAACTCAGGAGGGTGAGGATACAACAAATTTAATAAATAGGTCAAAAATCTGAGAAGCTTACTTTAAATCAGGATTTTAAATTATCTCCATTTCTTTGTTAGATGTGCCCAAGTGCTTTAATAAACATACTAATGTTTGATACAAAAGCAAAATTTTTCATGAAGTCACAGTCATTTGAAAAGACTCAAACTCATTCACAGTAAGAGAGATGCAAATAAAACAACACTGATACTTTTTTTACCTTTTATGTGGGGAAAATTCAAAATTTTAATAGCATATTCTATAGCAGAGAGGAAATAGATACTCTTATATTCTATTAGGATAACAAAATGGTAAAATGCCCACAGAAGGGAATTTGGCAGTTCTGTAACATGTAAGTTACTGGTGGGTAACCAACTACTCTGAAACTAAGTACCTAAAACAACAAGTATTTATTCAGTTTACAGTTCTGTGGGTTGGAAATTTAGGCTACATTCAGCTGAGCAGTGCTTGCAACCTTGGCTGAGCTATGGCATTCATGACTCAACCATTTCACATAACTGGCTGGGGCACTGGCTGAGAAAAGCAGCTTGGCAAGTCTTTGCCCTATCAGGGGTGTTCAACCTGTGGCCCAGGATGGCTATAATAAATGCAGCCCAACACAAAATCATAAACTTACTTAAAACCTTTTGTTTTTGCTCATCAGTTTTTGTTAGTGTTTGTGTATTTAACGTGTGGCCCAAGACAACTCTTCCTCTTCCAGTGTGGCCCAGAGACACTGAAGGGTTGGACAGCGCTGCTAGATGGTCTTTCATCCTGCAATGGGCTTGACTGAGCTTGTTCACTTGGTGACAGCAGTGACCTTTCAGTTGTGATCAGAAGTGTAAGGCCTTTGGAGGCCTGGGGTCGGAATCACATGATCACGTCCACCACATTCTATTGGCCAGAACAAGTCACAAAGGGATTCAACAAGTGGAGAAATACATTCTATTTGTTGATGGGAGGGGTTGCAAAGTCATAAGGCAAGGGTGTGTAAATAAAGATAGAATAGTTGAGGTCACATTTTTAAAATCATCTGCCACTTTGACTGAAATGACAGTTGCTTTTACCTGCTGAAAAAGAAATCCCAGGTCTCGGTATCTATCCCACAGAAAACTTACGGAAAAGTCGTAAGTATAAAATTGGAGCACTATTTGTTGTTTTCTAGCATAAGACAGAAAACAACCCAACAGTTTCATCAATAATCAATTGGGTCAATAAAAATGGTGCATCTGGACAAAGACATGGTGAGCAGGGGTATATGAAACAAAAGTGTCTAGGAGTTGAAAATTGTTGAAGATGGGCCTTTGTTCATTATGTTTTTCTCTCTACTTTCATACATGTATCAGTTTCTGATAATAAAAAAGAAAAAATGGACTTAATTCCTTTTTTCATGATTAAATATACACAAAATGAATAAGATCAAATTTAAAATGGACCCTAGTACCTATTTTTGTCAAAAGGTAATGCCATGTCTTCAAGAGATAATATTTACGTCTCAAGTGCAGTAAACAGTTTAGCAACATTCAAAAACATATTCACTGAAATTCTTGGCTGAGGAAGAGTTCCTTCAGTCAGCAAGCTCAACAGTCTCTCCCTAGGGCTATAAATGTTGCAGGGTTAAAGTAATTGCAGGTTCAGAGTAAGCATTCTGCAACTTTGTATAGCCTGCATCTTGTTAACTAAACTGCTTGAACTGTGTTTTAGACACCAGCAGCTGAAGTGAAAAATATTTTCTTTCTTTTTGACATGTCTTTTTTCTTTGTCTTTGCTATATCAGCACTTTGTTCAAAACATAAACTGCTGTTATATATTAAGACCCCATATATGCAAAAGTCCAGGTTTTTATCATCATGAACATGGTAATAAATTGCCCATAGATTTTGCGAAACGACCTTGATTCTCTTATCTCAAGTTTCATAAGGAACTGCTCATATCAATTATTTGTCAAATCTCTGGAAAATATCCCATGTCATATCTTTTAAAGGAAAAAAAATGTCTCTCCCTTTGAATCCATCTATGCTTGGGTTGAACAGGATTCTGTTGTCAGTCCATATTTGGAATGGAAATTCGTTCTAAGAACTGGGCAAAAGCCTATAGCTGCGTTAGACTGATAATCAGTAGGGCAGGGAGCATTTTGTGTTTCCGGTTTGACAAGTTATCTTCCTGCTCTCCCAAAGCTGAACATGATGGCAGTTTCAGGGACTCCAACGGACTCTACCTTATCTGACTTGTTTCAGTAGTTGAATGAGGATGATGAGCACAGAGCAAGGTGGCTGCATGTTAAAGTGACATTGAACTTTCTTAACCATTTGCAATTGGTTTCTTGCTTTACTATGCTAGTGAAATTTTTAATGATTAGCAGATTGTATAGCACCTTCATCATGTTAATTTTAACTGATTTGCCATTTAATTATTATTTTTAATTAGTTTATTTTCATTAGATCACCAGGAGCCTCTCTTATCCCCCCTCTGCCTCCATCGTTTATCCCACTTTCTCCTTGGACATCTCAGAGGTGTTTATGCATTAGCCATCAAACTCAGGTTTGCGTTTCTTTATGATAAACATTATAAAATACAGAGTATAAGAAATCTTATTGTTTGCATCAGTGCACTGAGGGAGGAAATGAAAGTAAAAATAAAGTTTCTGCTTGCAAGTCACTGTAAACCAGATGTCAGGATGAGGACACTGGACCACATAGATCTCTGGTGCTTGAAATCATGAACTGCACCTGTGATGAAAATATATTCATTAAAAAGAAATTCTGAATTAAGACAGTTATACTTTATTTTTTTTCTTTGTATTGAATTTGTTGGAGTGCCACAGGTTAACAAAATTATCCAGGTGTTAGTGCACCAATCCTACAACACAGCATCCGTGTACTGTAGTGTGTTCACCACCCAGGTCAAGTCTCTGTCCATCACCACGCCCCGCCCCACCCTCCTCCATCACCTGCCCTCGCCTACTCCCTCCCCTCCCCTCCCCAGCCCAGCCTGGCAGTCACCACACTGTTGTGTCCACAGTGGTTTTTTTTTTTCTTTTTTGTTCAGTCAGTCCCTCCACACTCCCCACTCAGCCCCCGACAGCTGTCAGCCTGCTTACATCAGATTCTTAAAACAGATAATAGGACATTTTAAAGACCCTGTGACTATTGTTAAAACTGTATATACATATACATAGATAATACATATATATACATGCACACACACACATGAATTATGGCTAAAATTACACATTCACCCTCACTGTCATGCTTCAGATTTATATTTTAGATAAGCATAATGAGATTAGAGATTCTGAGTCAGATCCAGCATAGAGGAAAATAACCTTTTTTCTTAATTTTATTAACATTTAATTTATTTTGATGAGATCCCATTTGTTTATTCTTTCCTTTATGTCCCTTGCTTTAGGGGACATATCAGTAAAAATGTTGCTGCGGGAAATGTCTGAGATTTTCCTGCCTACGTTCTCCTCTAGGACTTTAATGGTGTCACGGCTTATATTTAAATCTTTTATCCACCTTGAGTTTATTTTTGTGTATGGTGTAAGTTGGTGTTCAAGTTTCATTTTTTTGCATGTAGCTGTCCAGTTCTCCCAGAACAACAATTAAAATAATTTTTTTTTTAAAAAGGGAAAGGCAACTGACATCATAAAGTTGAATCTTTATAAATTGTAATAAAATTGATCACACTCAAAAAAAGTTAGATGATTATAACAACTATAGTAATAAATTACTTGCATATTTAAAAAAAACATTTCATTTATATACTATGCAATGCATATGACATGTGTTCTGTTTGCTGGATTTGGGAAACAGAAATACTCATCTAAAGTAAAAAAGATGCAGTGAAGATATCATTGTTGTTTCCCCCCGCCTTTTCATGTTTGTTTGTTTTCTTTCACTTGGGATTCATAATTCTCCACATTGACAGGTGCCTGGCTGCCATGCACAATGGAGATAAGAGGGTTCCCTGTCATTACCCAGCCTGAAGCCCGCTCTCTTATGAACACTGAAAGGCGGAAACCCTTGCCAGTGGGTAGCTGATCGCATTCTCCTACTCCCTAAGACATGTGTTCTCCTTCAGTCCTATCCATTTTATTTTGTCTTATTTGCTGTGTAACTTTTCGTACTGCTATATTTTTTCCCATGGGCAGCACTTTTAAAATGAAAGAATCATAACTGATTATACTTTGTATTTTTCCTAATTCTTAATATAATGGATACCAGGTGGTCATCTTTATTTGATTTATTGTGAAAACTATATCAATGTTCTCATGCCCTACAACCTTCACATCCATTAAGTGGATCGCTTCTACCTCAACTCTTCCTAAGAGTATCTGCTGTTAGACCAAGATTTGGATTCATGACTATTATGATCAATAGGTCAAAAATGACAGGACAGTATTTCCCATCTCTTTCACATTATCATCTTTTAAATAGTGCATCTCAGGCACAGGGACCGGCTTTGCCCAGGCAGATGGCATGACTGTGTACATATGATGAAGGTTTTTAATGATTCCCGGGGCACTCAGTGCTGTCGTAAAGCCAGGAAGCTAGAAAAATGCACATCTCTGGTGCGGCACTATGCATGTGTGAAAACTGGACAAAACATTTTTTCCAGATAAAAGAACAGCTTATTAGTGGCCTCAGTTGGGTCAGCCCATTAATCTCACAGAATGTGAGTTCCACAGCAGAAACGAAATGAAAGAACCTTCAGAGACATTCACAAGGGTCCAGCAGTCCAGAGGTCCTGTGTCATCTATCGCCAGATGTTTTCTAGTCCATTAAATAATTACCGTGACTTCAGAGGTGTATCGGGGGGGAAAGTGATAGCAGGAAGGCGATAAACCTGGCCTAATTGGGTATTCATCAGGACAGATGAAATCCTCCTCCAGGGGAAAACAAACCAACCCCCAAACAAACCCACAGAGGCCTGCTTGAATCTATCAGTGACAAAAGGAGAGACAGCAGAAGGGTAAGTGCTCTACACATAGGCAGGGAACGAGAGTAAAATTCCACAGGGGAATGGATTTGCACAGAAGAAATTAAGGAAAAATTTTAAACATTTAGAAAATCTTGTAAATCTTCAAGGCGCTCTAGGAATAGATTCTATCTCCTAAAAAGGATCAAGATACAAAATCAAAAGATGATTCTATCTGATGTTATAGACAATATGAAAAGTAAAACGCTGATATTTTATTCTTTGTACTTTTTATATACACATACAAAAACCAGTTCAGGCTGTCTTTGGGGAACACTCCGCAAGTCTGTTTCAAACACCTAACGCCAGCCACTTCCGGGAATACCAGCAGAACATAAAGCTAAAGATCAAGAGAGACTGACTTCAAATTCAGCTCTTCCAGTTACCAGCCTTACAGCAATGGGCAAAAATCACTTTCCTTTTAGTGTTCCAGTTTCCTAGTCTAAAGATGGGGCTAATTGTATCATTTAGGGCTGCTAAAAGTATTAGAGGTAATGTATATTAAGATGGTGTAAATCAAGCCTCTGGCACATCGGTCGGTAGGTGCTGCATAAGTGGGAGCTATTACTGTCGAGTTGTGGCTGGCCACTCTGGGTGCTACATCTTCTCCTCTGGATGAGGTTCCTTCCCAGCACCTTCAGCTGGGCCTGTCTCTTTCTCCATGAAATGCAGCAAAAAGGATTTGTATATTTCCAAATGGTTAATTACTTCCTCTGATGGCTATGGAAGGCCACGTGGCCTCATCTGAACAATAATCACCCCTCAAAGATGGCGAGGACAGAATCTGTTCAGTCTGTTATATCGACCATAACGTGTGTCCAGCAGAGTCATCTGAGGAGGTTTTTGACAATGCACTACAAAGAGTCTGATTCAGCAGGTCTGGAGTGGCATTTCATGCCTTTTCAAAAATGTGTAAAGCAAGACACTCAGAGCAAATCAGCTCAGGCTTCCATGAGAAGGTGTCTGTACTCTGAGTGAGATGAGCGACCAGTGCTGTCTCCAAAATCCTTCTCAGCAGCGCTGTTTTGAGTGTTTTCTCCTCCTCGGAGTATGTTTTAATGGGCAGCATGAAAATATTCTGTTTTAATCAGAAAAACATCCTAATGTTTTATTAACAAAGAAATATTTCAGGAGAGCAAGGGTAGCCTATACACTAAACATACAACGTAAAGTAAACCCTCAACACTGATTAAAAAAACATTGATACTTTAAAAGGAATCGCATTGGTTAAGCCAGCCACACATTCATTCACTTTTACGAAGAGCAGCGGCTCTCAAATTTGAGGGGACTTCAGAATCTCATGGAGGCTTATTAAGACACAGATTGCTGAACCTTACCCCACGGGTTTCTGATTCACTAGGTCTGGGGTGGGCCTAAGAATCTGCATTTCTAACAAGTGATGTGCGGCTGCTGGTCCCGGGACCACACTTTGAGGACCACTGCTGCAGACCACGCCTGAGGGTGGATTCCTGCTGGAAGTCTGTCTCACCGTCAGACATCTATGGAGGTCTGCTGACAGTCTTCGGAGAACCTCTCCCTGTGATTCGTCCATATTTTGTACAGCGTATTTTCCTCCTAGAGAAAGAACTGAAGCAACAGAAGAAAACAGATATTTTCCCCAAAACGCCTAAAATGTAGGACTCTGAAAATGAATGTTTTCATGCTCCTTTCAGCAGTTTTTATTGTGCAGAAGGCCCACAGCCTCGAGCATCTCCCAAGCTGAGCTGGGCTCTCGGTGCTCCGCTGAGCACACTGGGTGACATAACATTCCCGCTCTCTGCGCTGGGGCTTGATGTTCCTGAGAGTTCACAACAGTCCTTTTGGATGCCGGTGTCTGAGAAGAGAAACTGCCAATGTGCAGGTCTGTAAGCAAGGCCAGAGAAACGAGCCTGTCCTTCGGTAATTACAGGCTAAGAGTTTTCTACTACAAGATCTTGTCACTAAGGGTTCTTTTCCTGACATCTGAAGGTCTGCTGAAGGCTTAATTAATAGTCATTTAATAAGTAATGAATTAAATAATTTGAGTAACAAATTGTTTGGCTTGTAGAATGAGTGTTTCAGTAGAAATAAGCAACAACACATCTTGGTTGAATTGTGTTCCCTGAAAAGATGGTGAAGTCTTACCCTTAGTACCTGCACATGTGCTTGTTTGGAAATAGGGTCTTTCTGGACACTTAGGTTAAGATGAGATCATTAGCGTGGACTCTAATGCAACATGGCTGGTATGCTTTATTAACGGGGAAATGTGCACACAAAGGCACGTGCGCGCGCACACATGAAGAATGCCACATGCATGTGCGAGTCAAGGAAGGCCAGAGTTACCACCAAACGTGCAGCTGCTAGGAGGGAGGCAGGGAGCAGTCTCTCCCTCACGGCCTTCAGAGGAGGCCAGCCCTGCTGACCCCTTGATCGTGGACCTCCAGTGTCATGAACTGTGAGGTAATAACTTTTGGTTGTTTAAGCTACTTAGTTTGTGGCATCTTGTAATGGCAGCCCTAGAAACTAATATATCATTTATTTGTAAAAACAAAGTGTGATTTGTAAAAGCAAAATATTGTCATTTTCCATGCTATGTCATATTTCCGCTTTATTATGAGTTTCCTGTTCTCCCACCTGTTCGTTTTATTCGGTGCTAGCTGTCAGGGAATACAAAATGCATTTTAATGAATAGGTGTCCAACATTTTTATCTGATGGAAGTCTTCCTATTTTTTCCTCTTGACTTTCCTTTTGAACATAAAATTTCAACACTCCCCCACACTTTATCTTTTTTCTTAATTAACCTAATGAAGATAAAATTTGTTTCCTTTGCAAAGTGTCTCTTGTGGGGAAATATAAATGAACCTTTCAATGGTTTGGAATAACTGATTCACCACTTGAAAAAAATATATTATATGCCTGCCTGATGGAAACAAAAGGCTTTTGATGTGAGGAGAAAGATCTGTAAAGTTTGAATCTGCCTGAATATGGTGACAAGTACATTTCATCTCAAAAGCACGTGTGAGCGAGCAGTGCTACCTAAGGCGACGAGTGCAGGAAGAAGGAAAGGAAGTACAGAAATAAATACACTCTCAATGCTTTTTCTTCTACTCAAGGTGCAAGGCAAATCACCTTAACAAGTATTTATTGAAATACATTCCCTTTTCTCTGACAGTTAACAATAAATAAAAGTAAGGGGGGAGTTCATTAGAAAAATTTTAACAAAGTGCACATATGGCAACATGGGTTGAAGAAATTTGTTTTCATGAATAGATGCTTTCATGAATAGATGTATGGGCACATCTGTGTGGTGAGACAGTGTTTGAAGCCTTGGGTACTGAGTTAAATTGATGTATTGCCACCACCACATCTTTTTGTGCGGTAAGTTCTAGAAAATCTTCACTAAACCTGGCCATTCCTTTGGAACTCTCTGTGATCTGCTGGTATAATAGTTGCATTCTCCAGATAGGAATTTAACTTATATTCCTTATTAATTCCTACAGGTAAGGGTAATACCTTTTCTGATTTGCCAACAAGATGAAAAGGATAGGGTGGTTTGCTTTCTGCCTCAAACACCAGGGACGGGTAGAGTGGGCTTTCTGTCTTCTAAGATCTACAAACCCTTCTCACATGTCAGTGTGGCTTCGAGGTTCTAACCACACTGCCGTGTTTGAAATGAACTCAACAACCTGGCAGGCACATGGAACGTTTTCTCAACATCATGGCTTGCCCCCCACCAAATAATTATTGATTCCTCATTGCTCGCACATTGTTTACAAAAATCAGAAAATAAAGGGATGCAGAGAGGAAAACATTTGTCATTTCTGATTTGAAAAGTTGTTACATGCCAGGGTAATTTTGGCCAGAAGGACAGATGCATAAACTGAGCTTTAGCATCCCTGACCCACATCGTGGTGCTTCCAGGCTTTCCTCTCATCCTTCTGCGCAGCCCTCCCTCTCTCTCCGACCTGCTGACCTTGCAGATTGACCTGAGCTGCCCTGACCTCTGGTTCTGTGCTTTTCAGAGCAAGGGTTTCTAGGTTCCTCCCAGTTTCTTGTATCTATGTAATGCTATGGGCATTTGTTCAAGAGATTTTTCATCGTGGCTTACAAAAAATATTATCCTTTTTTTCTGATTACTGGCATGATTTGTCCTCATGGATTTAAGAGAAGCTGGATGTGATAGATGCCCTGAAAGATCTTTTATTGTTTTCAGAAATGAGAGAATAAAACCAAGTGAAACAAGCAATTACTATGATCCTCCATTCTGCCTACAAAGGTAATCGTTCACTGCCATGTCCAGGAGCCAAAACGAATTGCTTAGGTTCCCCCTCATCTGAACTGCTGGCCCGAAAGGTCACAGTACTGTCTGAAAATTGGGCCATCTTAATGTTTAAATGTCGGGCATATGCTAGAGAATACTCTGCCAAATTAATGATCCATTTTCTAGCTCTTAGTCTGCCATGAAACAAAAATGCCACAAATTTTACTTCCTAACAGCAAATAAAACCACAAGCCCTTATAGAAGTTGCTCCATCACTATTTTGTCTTGTACATTTGACATGCTGTTTGGAGAAAGCTTTGCCTCTCACAGAAAAGCTGTCCATTAGGATGCAATTTTTTTTCCACTGAAATGTAGGCACAGAGAGCAACAATTTAATTTAAAATGACATTGCCTAGAAAATATATATATACATATATATATATATATATATATATTCACTTTAAAGCTCTGGCTGGCTTTGGAAAGATTTTTCCTGAAGAACTTGCTTGTTACGCCTCCTGATTTTTTCAGTTTTAGGAAACAAGCTACCTATGTTGTTACAATAAAGTCAATATTTCTAAGTCCCCAGAGGTGAAACACTGAGTAGGTTTGTTAAATTGACAGTACTTGGAACCTGCAGGACAAAAGACTGACTGACTTAGCTACTCCTAGTTAAGAGGAGGTCTTACATGTTCATCAGCATTATTTCTTCACATTGTTTATATGAAGGTGGAAAACACTGACCACTTCTTTCAGGGTGGTTGTGTGTGAGAAGCTGAGCTAAATTAGAAAGACAGACAGACAGACAGATAGAGTGAAAGCCTCCAGGAATATAGTTAGGTGTCAGGTCAGCCATGTTGGTTTCTTCTGAGGACTGTGAGGGAGGAATCTGATTCTTTTTCTTGGTTTGTAAATGACCATCACCTTGTCCTTGGATTGTCACATTGTTAATCCTCTGTGTCTATGTCCAGATTTCCTCTTCTTACAAAGACACCAGTCACGTTGGAGTAGGGCCCACCCGAATGGCCACATTTTAACTTAGTTACCTCTTTGAAGACCCAATGTCCAGTTATAGTCTCATTATGAAATTTTGGGGGTTAGGACTTCAACATATACATTTATACAATTCAGCCCATAACTTGCAATTATGTAAAAATCACCACCCCAGTAATTAATTTATTTAAATTATGTTTTTCAATTACAGTCAACATTCAATATTATCTTTTTGTACAGCACACTGGTTAGCAAATTATATAATTTACAAAGTAGTCGCCCCAGTAATTTAAGTACCCACCTGGCACCATACATAGTATTATAATATTATTGACCACTATGGTCATTTAAAACAATTGGTTTCAAGTGTGCAGCATACTGGTTAGACAATTATACAACTTACAAAGTGATCACCCCCGTAGTTGAAGTACGCACCTGGCCCCATACAGAGTACTGCAATATTACTGACCACCATGGTCATTTCAAACAATTGCTTCTTCACCCTGGGACGTTTTCTTGTGCTCTTGTGCACAAGATTCCTCCCTGATTTCTGACCCAGGCAACCATTGGCCTGCTTTCTGCTACTACAGTTTTAGTTGTTAGAATTTCGTGTAAACATAATTATATATTATGTAGTCTATTGTTTGACTTTCATAACATTCATGTTGTTACATGTTATTAATATTGCCTTCCTTTTTATTGCTAACTTGTATTCTATGTAACAGTTAAACCATAATTTATTTATCTACTTACCAACTGATGGGCATTTGAATTGCTTCAAGGTTTTTGCTGTTGTGAATGAGACTGCTTGGAACTTTTGCACACAAGTCCTTGTATAGGTTGTGATTTTCTTCTTCTGGATAGACATCCAGGAGTAGTTTTGCCAGGCTATGTAAATGTATGTTTAGCTTTATAAGATACTAATATATAGTTTTCAAAAGTCACTGTGCATTTATATTCCTGTCAGCAATGTATGAGAGTTCCAGTTTCTCTAAATCTTGGTCAGCATTTGGTGTTGCTGTTACTTTTTATTTCAGCCACGCTGACGGTCATGTAGTGATTCTAATTTTCACCTGCATAGTGACTAATGATGTTGAAATTCCACTCATGTTCTTATTTGCCATCAGAATATCTTGTTATGGGCTGAGCTGTGTCTCCTCGAAATCTGTATATTGAAACCCTAACCCCCAGCACCAAAGAGTGTGACTGGATGGCAAAGGTCCTTTAAGAAGTGATTCAGTTAAAATGGAGCCTTTACGGTGGGCCCTAATCCAACCTGACTCAGGTCCTTACAAAAAGAGGAGATTTGACTACACAGAGAGATATCACAGATGTGAGCACGTGGAAGATCACTAAGGACACACAGAGAGAGAGGGAGGGGCCATCTGCAAGCCAGAGAGAGAGGCTTCAGAACAGCCAAACTGGCCGACTTCTTGATCTTGGACTTGTGTTCTCCAGAACTGTGAGAAAATAAATTCTGTTGGTAATCCACCCAGTCTGCATTATTTTGTTATGGCAACCTTAGCAAATGAATACAGGTCTTTGGTGAAATGTCTCTTCAAGTCTTACCCATTGTCTAATTAGATTTTTAAACTGTTGAATATTGAGAATTCTTCATATATTCCAGATACAGGGCCCCTGTTGGATATATGCATTGAAAAATTTTCTCCTAGTTTGTAGTTCACCTTTCATCCTCTTCACAGGACTCTTGTAGAGCAAAAATGTTTAGCTTTCATGATGTCTAATTTACCTGTTCTCCCTTTATGAACCATGCTTTTATGGATCGTAGTCTGTCTGAGGATGCATTGCCTAAGAATAGATCAGAAAGATTTTCTCCTATATTTTTTCTAAAAGGTTTATGTTTACATTATAAGTTGAAATCATGCTTCATTTTGACTTTGTATCTGTATAAGGTGTGAATTTTAAACTAAAGCCCATTTTCTTTTGCCTGTAGATGTCTAAGACCACACTGTCTAAAATACTGTATTTTTCTAGTAAACCTTAACATTGGGTACAATGATTTATTTCACTTTATTCTTCAAAATTGTTTAGCTGTTCTAGGTTCTGTGCTTTTTAATAGAAGTTTTAGAATATGTAATTTGCTTTTAATAAAAATATTTTAGCATGACATTTATCATGTGCATTAAAGTATAGATAACACAAAAATGTTACATATAAAGCATGATTAAAAACACCCAACACAGCAAATTACACAGCTTATGAAATAGAACTTTATCAGTATCTTGAAGCTGTACAGTTTCTCTTACCAATTACACTTCTCTCTCATGAATTTTAATTCAAATATTCCTTTGCTTTACCTTACATTTTTACTGTTTTTTTATAGTATACCAAAGGTATGCATTTAAAAATTTTGCCTGGTTTTATCTGCATATAAGTGGTGTTATTCTACATGCATTCTTCTAAATTACTTTGTTTTCTTTACATTTTGTTTTGCAGATTCACTGATGTTGATACATAGAGTTCTTGTTTATTAATTTCTAAAGCTTCATAGGACCCTATTGTGTGAATATACGGCAACTTATAGATCAATATCTAATGATCTGATGATGATCATTTGAATTATTATTTTTTGCATTGTAAAAAATGGGGCTATTGATATCTTTTTACATGGGGTTTACACACAGGAATGTTTCTAGAATTGATACTGAAGAGTGAACCAACTGAGTCACAGGACAGGTGCGTCTTCAGTTTTCCTAGACATTGACCTGCATTATGTCTGAAAGTGTATGAAAGTTCTTATTGAATGTGGTTTTATTTCCTCTTAAAATATGTGTCTTCTGATTATTTTCAAAGGATATATAATATTCTATGCACTGGAGATCCCCAATATGTGGAAATAAACAAAGACCACCCAAATGAAAACAAACAGAATCTATGTAGTCAGAATTTGCTAGAGTGAGCTACCATTGCTTGCTTCTGGCAGAAACTCAAAAGTAGGCAAGGAGAGGAGTGGGAAAGCTTTTTAATGAAAAAAAAAATGAAGACCTCATATATACTCTGATTAGAACTTGTACACAGGGAGAAACTGGAGGACAGTTAACTAGAAGTATTATGTAATTAATTTGGGGAGCATAATGTAGGTAATTAATTTGAGGAAATAATAAAGATTAGAGTGGAAATAAATGACATAGAGACTAAAAAACCACAAAAAAAAAAATCAATGAATGAAGAGCTGGTTCTTTGAGAAGATAAGGATTGGCAAACCTTTAACCAGACTCATCAAGAAAAACAGGGAGAGAGAGAGAGAGAGAAAGAGAGAGAGAGAGAGAGAAGAAGAGAAGAGAGAGAACCCAAATAAATAAAATCAGAATGAAAGAGATGTAACAACTGACACCAAAGAAATACAATGTATTATAAGAAAATATTACAAACATCTAAATGCCAACATATTGGACAATCTGGGTGAAATGGATAATTTCCTAGAAACATACAATCTTTCAAAACTGAATCAGGAAGAATCAGAAAATCCAATTAGATTAATTACAACTATTGAAATGGAAGCAGTAATAAAAAAAAAAAAAAACTCCCAGTAAATAACTAACTCCTCTACCGGATGGCTTCATGGGCAAATTTTACCAAACATTAAAAAAACTAACGCCTCTCCTTCTCAAACTATTCCAAAAAATTCAACAGGATGGAAGACTTCCAAGCCCTTTTACAAGGCCAGCATTATCCTAATTCCAAAACTAGATAGCAAACCAGATCCAGCAATACATTAAAAACATAATATACCATGATCAAGTGGGGTTTATTCCAGGGATCCAAGGTTGGTACAATATTAGCAATTCAATAAATGTGATACACCACATAAACAAAATGAAGGATTAAAATCGCATGATCATATGAACAGATGTAGAAAAGCATTTGACAATACCCATTTATAATAAAAATTCCCAGCAAAGTGGGAATAGAAGGGACATACCTCCATGTGATAACAGCCATGTATGACAAAACCACAGCAAACATCATACCCCATGGGAAAAACTAAAAACATTTCCCTTAAGATCAGGAACAAGACAGATCCATCTGCATTCCTTTATTTAGTTAGTTTTATTCAACATAGTACTGGAAGTTCTAGCCACAGCAATCAGACAAGAAGAAGTAAAGGCATCCAAACTGGAAAGGAAGTAAAACTGTCATTTGCAGATGACATGATACCATATATGGAAAGCCCTAAAGACTCCACCAAAATCTTCTAGAACTGATAAATGAACTCAGTAAAGTAGAAGGATACAAAATTAATACCCATAAGTTGGTCACGTTTTTATATACCAAAAATGAACTATCAGAAAGAGAAACAAAGAAAATAATCCCATTTATAATTGCAACAAAAAATATGTTACCTTGGAATAAATTTAACCAAGGAGGTAAAAGACCTGTACTTAGAAAGTTATAGGATACTAAGGAAAGAAACGAGGAAGCTATAAAGAAGTGGAATCTTATATCATGTTCATGGATAAGAAGAATTAACACCATTAAAATGCCCATACTATCCAAAGCAATCTATAGATTCAGTGCAATTCCTATTTAAAAAAAGTGGGTTTAGAACAAATATTCCAAAAATGTATATGGAACACACTTTAAAAGGAAACAAGACAATATAGTGGACTGAATTAAATCAGGACAATCATTAATGGCAAAATTACAGTACTAGTATTTTCAAAAACTTAAATATAAAAAGGAAAGTCACAAGTATAAATATTTAAACATTTCCTCATAGGCTTAGTGCTAAATCAATAGGATTATTTAACACCCCAAACACTACAGATTTCATTAGGCTTGTCTGTAGTTGTGAAATAAAAGTGCTCAACTGAACTAAAAGAAATAGTGTTCAAACATAGTTCAGAAATGTTAGCTGATAGTAATGTAGGAGGGTGGTTATTAAGGAAGTTTTGTACTTGGAGGTTTCCTGCAGGAGAAAGACTGTTCCCTGCCAAGTTCAGCTCGCTTGGAAGCATCTCACTTTGTAGTTGAGCTATATAGTGTTCTTGGGTTATTTGCTACAGCACAGGGAGAGACCCTGCAAGAGTGGACATGCCTTTCTTTGCTTTTATGTCCATGACCTCTGGAGGAGAATAAGGAAGAGAATGTGTTTCTCAACACTGAGAGACACAGAACCAAGCCTCTTAATGAAGCAAACACAATTAGAATATGGAATGATTCTCTCAAAGAGGTGATGTTCTTTAAACTGACTCTGCTAAAGAAACAAGTGCTTCCTTTCTGTCGTCAAAGTGCAAAATCCTCTTATATACAAAGGAATTCAAACTTGAAAAGAAAATGCTAGAAAGAAACTGAATGTTGGTTTGAGCTCAGATGAGTTTAGGCAACCTACACATAACTCTCAGGTAAAGGAAATGCTGATCAGATGCCCTGATTATGATATTATTTTCTCTTTTTCTGAGACCTAGATTTTTATGTTCTTGTGAACATTGTTTCCTTCTAAATTAATGTTTTAAAAAAGTCTCTCAAGTACACTTTTAATTTAAATCGAATCCCTGTATTATTTGTCTTTCACTAACTCCAAGAGGGCATGGAAGTGGGAAGAAAACCAGCAATCTTTCCTCTCTCTGTGACTCATCATCTCCAGAAATTTCCCTGAAGGGCCACTCTACACTGTGGGAACCATAGTAAGCTTACCTCTAAGAGTATGTGATTTTTTTCTTCCTCTCATTTCTGTAAATTTCTCCAATTGGTTAGAAAGCAGCCACAAAATATACTTTTACACTGATACATTTGATGCTCTGCACTTCTTTTTTCTGGAAAACATTCTACAGATGCATCTCTGCAACAGTTCACTTCAATTATTCTGCAGGATGGCAAAGACTCTGAAGAGGGAACAAACACAAAGTCTTTGCTGCTCATTTGCTTCCTGAGTTGGAAATAGCTGTTACCTTGACTTTGGCACAGAATAGAGCAACGTGCATTACCCAGAGTTGCTCCCTATGTTCTTACAGAAGTACTTTTGCATCTGTCATTCAATCAGATCACATATTTAATGTATATCATCATCACCAAGATAAAATAAGTGAAATAGAAAGATTATTGTATTATATATTTTTTCTTAATATAAAAATTCTTCATTTTTTTTGACTTGCTTGAATAACTGTTTCAATTATATTCTTTATGTATGTATTTTCATCTTTGTACTTTGAATCTAAAAGGAGATACTTTTTTTGAAACAATGAATGTGTATCAACAAACATCAATGACTTCAAGAAAATTATCAGTTTTATGCCTTAGTTAGCTGAAGCTTTTCTCAATTAGTCTATGATAATAATATTTGCCTTTGCCAAGAGGGAGAAGAAATCCATTACAATCTGCCAATATACTTGGGAAGTTTAGACATCAGTCAAACGGAACAAATGCTTTCAGTTATTTTCAATTTAACTAAGAGAAATTTTTATGTTTAACTTCTGTGAAATTACCTTTGGACCCAGAATCAATTGGGAAATTTATTTGAATTATTCATTCTATGCCTTTAATAAAGCAAGCAAAGTATTCTTATATACTTTATATACTTATTCTTATATGCTAGGCAATTTATTAGAAATTGCCTAATCTTCTATTCTACTATCCATACTCTTCCAAGGAAAATCCTCCCTAAAATAGAAGTATTTCTTCTGACTAATACTATTGTGAGAGCAATTAATTCTATATACATACATACTTCTCAATTACATATGTACATTTCACAAAGTTAAAATTATTTCATATCTTAGAAACATAATATGTATTTTATCAGAAAGCTGGCAGTATCAAGAACCTGTCTTTGAAAACATAATCATGTTTGTTTGTTTTGGTTAGCTATTAGTGTATTTGGAGAAGCTTGGATTGATCAAATACTACTGTTTGTTGAGTTTTAGTTTTACAAAATGAAAACAGTTTTGGAAATGGTTAATGGTGATGGCTATGCAACATTATGAATTATAACACTGAATGTGTTCAGTGTTATACCACTGAACTATACACTTAAAATGGTTAAGATTGTACATTTTATGTTATTTGGATTTTACCACAATATAACAAGAAAAAAAAAGCTGTGGAAGAAGTGGCCTAAATCCCCAGCAAATGAGTTAAATGAGGCTCCCTGGAATGATAAATACTGTGAGCTCCTCATTCTGTTTCTGTAATGAATGCCCCCTTTGCATGTCAGCAGATGTCTCACTCAGCCTGCAAGATAAATAGCATCAGTAAACCCATCTTATAAATAATAAACTGAGTGTATCAGTTAAGTTTTGAGGCACACCAGACCACCACAACATCTCGGCAGCTTATAACCGAAAGAAATTTACTTTTTCACTCATAGGTCCGCAGGTCCAGTGGAATTCGGCTGGTTCAGCTGGGCTTGGTTTCAGACTGCTTATTGGGCTTAGGTCTACTCCATGTGTCTCCACATTCACCTTGAACACAGGACACTTCCTCATGGATGATCACAGGAGTAAAGGAGAGTAAACAGAGTCTCTGAAGTAAATACAGAGTAAATACAGAGTCTCTGAAGGTCTTGGTTTGGAACGATCTCACTGTTACTGCCACCCACAATACATTGTCCAAATCAACACGTATCACCAAGCTCAAAGTGTTATTCATTTTATTTTTTCTCCACTCCAAACCTACTTTTCTATATTTGCTTTATGATGCTGGGTCTAAGACTCTAAAAACCGTATTTCTGTTTTGTTGGATGTCTCCCAGATGTCTACTGATTAGAATTATTTGGCTTTCGAAGATTGGAGAACGGAGAAGAAACGCACTTCTTCCTGTTTTGCTTTATTCCCCTATCACTACCAGGGAAAGTTTCTTCCCCCTGACAACTGAAGTTAGCTACAGTTTCTAGTTTTTAAAAATTTCCCCCACATAGTACCAGGAACAGTTTTATTAGTGTTTCCTCAAGATGCCATTACCAGTGGAACATCATCCCGCCTTAGAGGACTGATCCCCCAAGGGGTTCAGAACCAGCAGTAGCTGGGCAATGCCTTCAAACCCAGGTCTGGACATGACCCTCAACACCTTTAAGTCCAGACCCTGCAGGAACCTTCTTCCTTGTGTCCCAACATTCCCAGTATCTTCTCATTCAACAGGGCTGGGATGGGGTGAGGTATGTGAGGTGAGTCAAGAAAGTCCAGGGGTGGGCCTTGCCTTCATTTAAAACTTGGTATTCTGGGTGTGTGTGTGGAGAATGGGCACAAATGTGAAGGGGATTGAGAAGTACAAACTTCCAGTGATGAAGTAAGTCACAGATGTAACATGCAGCATAGGGAACATACTCAATAATGTCATGATACAATGTATGGTGACAGACGGTAACTTGACTTACTGCAGTGATCACTTCGTAAGGTGTATAAATGTCTCATCACTAGTTGTGCACCTGAAACTAATAAAATATTGTATGTCAACTAGAGTTTAAAAGTAAATTTTTAAAAGTTTGGTGTTTATTGCGGATTTTTGCATCAGTATTTTTATCTTGCTTATGGAGTTTTGGGGAGGCCCCTTTACGTTTTTCACCTGAGGAGAGTGCTTCACTCACCTCACCCCGGTCCCAGCCCACGTGCGGCACAGGTGCTCACTGCGAAGGTCTCCACCCCTGAACGGTCCAGTGATCGAGAGCTCCTCCGTTAGTGGTGGTTCCACATTTTTGGTGACAGGACTTTCAGGTATTGAAAACAAACAAAACCAATTCCTTTCATGCTATTATATTTAGCTCTCTGGATATACAAACACATGCTATTATGTGGAATTAAACTAAAAAATTCTATACAATGAATAATACTTGTATTTCTGGAATTGATCCATCTTCATCATGGTACGTTCTAGTTGTAAAACACCGATGCGGGCTATCTCCTAATACTTCATTCAGATTTGCTGCCCCACATTTATAAATATGATTTACCTGTAGGTTTCTGTGTTTGTGGCAACTTTTCAGATTTAGGTGTCTGTGTTACTCTACCTTTATAAAACATTTGGATATTTCTTTTTCTTTCTATTACTTAAAAAGTTTTAATTGCATGGTTGTAACTTGTCCCTTGAAGGTTTAGGAAAATTTTATCTTAGAAACAATTTGGGGCTTCAAAGTTTTTGGTTTTCTTTGTTAGGGGAAGGTCAGTCAACTCAGTTTCTTGAATTTTACCACTACTGATTCTTAGAATTAATTTGTATTATCCAAATGGTGAAATTCATTTACATTGTAATTTGCATGATACTTTTATTATTTGTTTTAATATTCCCTGTATATGTGTTTGTTTCCCATTACTTAATTTTAATTTTGTGTACCTGTGCTTTGAGTAGTTTTACTTCATGAGGCTGGCTGGTGATCACTATATTTTGCTACCTTTTTTTCCCTTTTGTTTTCAGAAACACAGGTCTGTTGTAGTTCTTTTCTGATTTTAAGTTATTTATTTTTGTGTATCCTTTATATTTTGTTTTTACTTTACATAGATTTACTTTGTGTTTTTCCTTAAATTTTTGAGATTAATAATTTTATTTGTATATTTATCAGAGGTTTTTGACTAAAATTATAAGTAGTTTTTAATATGTATCATAGAAATTCTGCAGTTTTTTTCTTGACTCTAGTGTTCAGAGATTATTTTGTAAATCTAATTTGTTTCTAATGATTCTTAAAATTTTTTAGTTACTTTATTGCATTGGGATCTGAGAATATGGTTTGTCATACTTTTACCCTTTGAATTCATTTATTTTTTTCTTTTGAGACAATACACAATCATTTTCTCCCCTAAATGATCCATGAATAATTCAAAATAAAGTATATTCTTTGTGTTCAGGTTAGATTAGGGAGAATAATCATGCTATTTAAATTTTCTGAATTCCTCATAAATCTTTTTGATGCAGACACTGGCCCATAGTGTCCATGTCATTATGGATGAAATGAGACATTCACACGGACTATTGAGCCTGGTGGAGGAAAAAGGACAGCACGGCTTTTCTCTCAAGGGAAGCAAAAGCCGCAGCCTCCGCCATGACCGGCCTTTATTTTGGTTTCTTTCACGTTACATGATGGTCCTCATTTACTATGCACAGGTTCGCTTTAGGGGGTTACCTTTTACAGACAACAAAGGAGCCAATGCCACTAATCACAACAGTTCCACTCCTTCTAGGAAGGTTTAGCATGGATTTTAGGAAGTTACAATAAGCACTTGCTATCTCAATTCAGGGTGAGGGAGTTTTAGCAGAAGCAAGACTCAAAGCAGCTTAGGTATAAATGCAGGCCTGATTCCCCACAGGAGAACCTATCTGTGGGAGTGGGTCCTGTGCATCTCTGAGTGGGAGCTGGGCCCACGCCACGCAGAAGGGTCTCCTACATCTTTTTCTATTTGATTTGCTACAGTCTAATAAGGGAGAGTTATAGTTCCCTAATGTTTCTGAGATTTATGGCAACATTTATTATGACATTCTTTTTATCTACTAATATCTCTAACTGGGTATACTTTCATGGTGAATTGTTCTTTTAATAATTTTCAATGACTTTGTAAAAACTTATTTAACATCTTTTTTTCCCCTTTGAGTGCAAGCTCACCTGACATTTCCATGTTGACTTGGTCTTTCTTTTCCTCAGCATTTGCCTTGCATATTTTTGCTTTCCTTTAATCCCATCCTTCTGATAGGATGTAGTTAAGTTCAATCTTTTGATTCATATCTTATAACAATACATACACTCACTTTTTTCTTCTTTTCCTTCTGTCTACAACACCACCCCTCATCTCATTGTGTTATTTAATTATTTATGATCTTTTTTCCATAGAATTTATGTCCTCTTTAATTTTCTTCAAATGGTGTGTTTATGGCAAATTTCCTCATTACTGCATAGGGTGCACCTTCTTTTCTAGTGGATTCTGAATGTCACATTTTTGCATTACATTTCTGTCACTTCTTCCTCTGAATTCAGTCAGGGCTGTATGCAATCATAATTGATAGGTTTGGTTCCTGCTATATTTACTGCCATAATTTCATTTAAGTTATTCATTAGAGTTTATTGTTTCTCTTCTGGGGTCTATCCTATCCCCATGGGGTTGCTCACAGACTTTCAAGGGGCTCTCACATTTGGATGAGACATTACTTTGTGACAACAACATTAAGCCCTTAGTGTTTATCCCCCTTCACCACACACTTCACTAGCTTGTCATATTTGCCTTTGCTCCCAAGCACATCAAAGAAAACCTAGACCCAACAGGTTCTTTGCCCCTCACACTAGTAATCCACATGAAAGGAGGGGAAGGCTGATGTCTCTCCCGTGTCTTCCTCCCCAGGTTAGTTGTTCTTCTCTTTGGCTATTTCTCTTTCCATCCTAATCAATCACAGCAACTCTCCACTATTGGAGACTATTGTCATCATTCTGCGTCATTATACTCTCTTTCATACCTCTTAGAAGCAGAACAATAAGACATTGAGCCTTGGATTTTTCTGTCCTTGGTGAAACTCTTCTAATTCATGGTGTCTTTTCCCCAGGGCTGCCCACCCCTTCCTTTCAGTCCACTTACTTCATCAAGGGGTTCTCATGAGATTTGTTTTTCCTTTATTGCTTCTTTTTCTCCTTATTGGTAGACTGGCATTTTTGCTATTTGTCTTTTGTCTTCCTTTTTCCTATAACTCAGAGGTGAAGGAATAACAACCATCTCGAGATCAACCAAAAGAACAGCAGAGACTTTGGCCCTGATATCCTTGAGATGTTGAAAAATGCCTGCAACTGGTTTTCTCCACTATGGGATCCTACTAGGTGTGAAGAGAAGTCCCTGAGCTCCATGTACTTCTGGGAATCATCCCTTTCCTCCACTTCCATTCCATCAGCAGGGGTACAGTGGAGCCCAGATTTGGTGGAAAGAGACTAACAGCCTGAGGACAGGTTCACTTTTCATTTATGATCACTAACCTCAAGTGTAGCAATTTTCAACCCATGTGCCACAGCAGGCACACTGGTGTGCCACAAGAATTTCTAAAACATTCAATACCTAACTATTTAGTCAGGGGCACTGACCTCTTTTTCCTTAGACTGTCAAATGGAAAAGTGACAACAGCCAACACAACAATAGTCATTCAGGGTGAATGAATCAAAGTACCTAATTTTGTCAGACTGGCAAAAGATATATTTTTTGGGGTGCTGCAGAATTTTAGTAATTAGTTTATGTGTGTCTGAGATGAAAAAGGTTGAAAATCATTGCTCAAGTGGGTCCTTAGTGCTACCCAGGAATCAGATTACATTTTTCTGATAGATTCATTCTTCTTCTGCCATGAGTGACTATTTCTTCTCTCCCCTCCCCTCCCCTTCCCTTCCCATCAGCACTACAACCCCCTCTCAGATGAGGACCTAATCTCCTACCTACCCAAGGAAATGGAAGCAAGCAGACTTTTGCAGACTCCCAATGTCCTGCATCTGTACACAGGTCCTGCCTTCTCTTCCATTACAATAGATTAATTTAAATGATAATTAAATTCATCTTGCTCAAAACTGACTTTCTTAAAGCCTCTCAACTCTACCAGTCATTTCTGAGGATCCTGTGGGCACCCGTACTTTCTGAGTTCCTTGACAGTCATCAGAGTCTTTCCTGGGTTGTATCACATTCTGTCAGTAGGATATGTGCAAGATGGCTGCCAGCAATGGAATGCTTAAGAGAGTTTTCTTCCTCTTTCTAAAATGTTGTTCTATTACAGTTGTCTTAATTTCCCCCCATTGCTCTCCCCTGCCCCAGCCCACCCCCACTCCCACAGTCTATCCCCACCCTGTCGTTCAGGTCCATGGGTCATTTATACCTGTTCCTCGGCAAGACCTTTCCCCCCTTTTTTTCCCCCTTACCCCACTGCCCTTTCCCCTCTGGTCACAGTCAGCATGTTCTTTGTTTCCATGCCTCTGGTTCTATTTCTCCCATTTGTTTGTTTTGTCATTAGGTTCCTGTTATACGTGGGATCATATGGTATTTGTCTTTCTCCACATGGCTTATTTCACTTAGCATAATATGCTAAGACAGATTTTTAATGAAAGTGTGTGTCCATTTCACTCACAGCATCTTTGCTTTCCACTGGTTCCAGATAAGTCCCATGGGATCACATGAGGCAATTCCCAGTGCCATAACCGGGCATGGCTTTTATAACAGCTTCTCCCCTCTGGCTAATAAACTCAGTCTTTTTCCTGGGCCAGTTGCTTCCTCCTTTGTGGGTGAGTTCTTTCCAAGGCAGCTTCTCAGCCCTCCCTACAAACGCAGGATTGTCTAGACTCTTACCTACTGACTCAGCAAACTCAGATACATATGAATCAAACTCAAGCTGTTCAATTTTTTTAACCTCCTACACATTGCAAAGAAAATTCTTCTATAAGTAATTTTCCTACTTCCAAACAAAACTATTGCTATAGTGTCTGGAAGTGGATATACTGTCCGTGTAATCGCTCTTCTTTCTCCCCCAAAGACACGGAACCACGTTGACACGTGATTATTGTTTTTTTAATAGGGGAGTGCCGGCATCAAATAAAATGCAAAGTGATAACTTTACCTATGTGTTCAGAAAAGGCATGGGTAATCAGCAAGGAGCATTGTACCGACCCTCTCCAATGAGCTGAATTATTTCTTCTTTTACACTCTAAGTATAGGGTGGCTTTATACACTGAAACTATTGATTCATTGTGATTAAGCCTCACATAGAAAATATGAACAGAATAGAAATCTTTTTTAAAGATTTTATTTATATATTTTTAGAGAGGGGAAGAGAGGGGAAAGAGAGAAAAACCATCAATGTGTGGCTGCCTCTTGCGCACCCCTTACTGGGGGACATGACCCGCATGTGCCCTACACTGGGAATCAAACCCATGACCCTTTGGCTTGCAGGCCTGAGTCATACCACGTAGGGCCAGAATAGAAATCTTTTCGCCACATTTCAATTACCCACAAAACATTTTCTTTTCTACCTGTTCTTCTCTTTCTCCTTATAACAAGCACATTTAGTCATGCCTTTTGAAATTGCTTTGTCCACGTTGGTTTCCTGGGGGCTGCAGAAGGAAAGGAGAAGTGAAAGAGGGATGTTGTTCAATTAACATTACTACCTGGTGCCATGTTAATTGGGGGGAAGTGTCTGACAAGGGTCAGGTGCAGGACCAGATGCTGGTTTGCATGACTAGCTGAGGGCACCTTCCATTTTAAGGGAAAGTAAGTAGGCAGGGGCAGAGGCGGTGGGAAAGTAGAGACGGTAAGTTTGAGTGTTACAAAAGTTTGTCTCTCAGCCTTGATAAGACAATTTGTGTAGGTGTCATCTATTTTTAACGTTATACTCTTGCCATCCAAAAAAAGTTGTCTGCCTTCTTTTCCTACTAGTCATAAGGGAAATGCTTTCAACTTTAAAATATGTAATTCCCCATAGATATTTCCTGAATAAAGTTGGGTCAGTGTTTGCTAGGTTGTAATTATTTGGGGCTAAATGTAGAAACACTGCATGATCCCTGACTTGCTCTTAACCTCCGACACAGGTTCTGTACGTGGTGTGCATACTGGTTTTCACCTCAAAGCTGATGTTACTTATAGATAGTGAAAGAAACTGTGTTTTGCTCCCCCCTCCAACCCTTGGCATTCAGATTCTTTAACTAAGGACCTCCATTTACAGAAAACATTGTATCCATTTGTATTTTCATTTAACTGAAAAGGTCATTATCAATGCCATAAAAATATATAGGAAACGATTTTAAAAGTTAATTTTAACTTCAGAAATTTTCTGTTTTGCTTTTAATTTTCATTCATCTTTTTTGGTAAACCTAAGGTAGACATTGTACAAAAGGAAAGATTCTGGACATAATATTTAGGAGAGGTGAGGATTCTCTCCCAGCCTGGACAGCTGGGTCATCTTATACACATTATTATTCATGGTGGGTAAAGTAGAAGGGCTGTTGCCATTGCTGTGGCTTAAGGTTTGTGTCCTCCCAACATTTCCATCTTGATGGTTAATCCCCAATGTGATGGTACTTGGAGGAAATACCCTGCCGTGACGACAAGATCCAGCAGAGCAGAACCATCCTGCTGCTGTTCCAGGGACAGTGACGGCTTCAGTCCCCAGCTTGGCTGCCTGCTGGGAGGTGAGGCTGAAGGGGGTTGTGATCCGCTGGTGATAGCCGCAGTGCTGTGCCCAGTGGCAGAAGCATCAAAGTCCCGTGATGGTTGTCAGGTCCAGACGAGGCTAGTCCTCACGGAAGGGATTTATTTGCTTTGTTAGTTAGTTGATCCTCTGCACTGCTTAGAGTTTGACTTGCTTTTCAAGGCCAATATGTTAAGTCCACTACATATTTCTAAGTAAAATCACTTTTTTATTTTACTCAGAGCCCAAGAATCTTAACTGATATAATATAACCAAAGTCTAGGTAACTCATGCCATAAAAATAATCTGTAATTGTGGATACATAGAAAGGAGTGTGTGCCCCAAACCACAGCGCTCGGTGTTCTAGCTTACCTAAACATAACCTCGGCCCGAAAAAATTGGACTTTTTTCAAGAATCAGATCAGCCTTCAAAGGAACGCACCTTGTTTCTATTATTTACACAAATTCAAATGCCTTGAAAATATAAGGGTTCATGTTTACATTCGTTTAAAAAAGGAGAGGAGTAGAATGACTTCAGACATGGGCTTGGGAAGCAGGCAGCTTGAGTCCTAGTTTTCCCTCTTTCACCAGAGCAAGCAGAAACCTCTCTGTGCCTTAATTTCTTACTCTGTAAAATGGAAATGTTTACCAAGCTCACATGGTTTTCATGCAGATAAAATCACACGGAACATGTTAGTAGGTCTTCCGTGGTGTCTGGAAAGCAGCAGGTACTCAAAAAATGTCATCTCTCTCTCTCTTACATTTTTACACTTCCAAAAAGTGTCCTGCCCGGCTGGATATGTTTTCTGGATTTGTGGTGGGTCACAAATGTGTGAGGGTACCTGCCCATAAGAAAGAGAGCAGAGGCATGGCGACTGAGCTCTTTCTGGAGCTGCAGACTGAGTTTGCGTATAGAAGATCAGGACACTGGAGACAAAAGAGAAGGTGCTTGTATTCCTGAGCCCTTGTTCGCCCTTCCTGGAATTCAGAAGATACAGTAAAGGACTTGAGGTTTTTTCTAAATTAGTTTGAGTGACATGGACTATTTTCATTTATTAGAATAACATTTTTCATTACAGGTAGGGAATGTACTTTCCACTTTCCATTAGTGTAGACACAGCCAAATTTGAATTCTTGTTTTTAACACAGTGAAAATGATTTCCTGAAGCTAGAAATTCAAAATAAGCTCTATATATCCCCATTACATGATTTATAATTTAATGAATGATGTGATTTACATATTTGACAAAGCAATCAAGCTTAAGAATTATGCTATTTAGCTTTAAAAATATTCCTTACATCTCAAAACAAATGCAGGCTTTCAGAATCACCTTTCCGTGATTTCATGATTCCTGTTCCCCAACGATATTTCCTCCATCAGTAGTGCGAAATTCCAAAGACAGGTTTTGTTCACAGCGCATGAGTATGGAATAGGGACGAGCAGGAGGATATTTTCAGCTTTCAGATTCACGATTTTGTTCTGTAAACATCTAAGTGCTCTTGATCGTGAGTATATGTGTGTTTACTTGGCATATGCATGAACCTAAGGACATTCATAAACCCAGAAGTCAAGAAAATTGGAAAGTTGACAGGAATTTGTATATAATTAAGTAGAGGAGGGTTGAATGACTAGTTTCGACCAGCATTATATAATTCTAAGGAACCTCAATGTAAACATATTATTAAATGTGAAATCATATTTCTCCAAACATCTAAACAGTACCAAGAGACATGTCATTTTCAAAGATGTTTCCTTGTAAAAAAAAAAATCAACCTGCAGGTTTTAAAAATTTCACATAAGAATACATTTAAGTGAAGCCTGCTTTCCAATCATGTCAAGCAGACGGCATGCAATAACGACGGTAACTCACAGACGTCCGCTCCTCGCCATGTAAAGGAATAGCAAAATGAAAGAGAACAGCAAACATAGAGCAGCATTTATTTTTATTCAGGTTAGGTTTTTGTGTGATGCTACTATATACATTATCTGTGTAGTTCTCAAAAGAACTCCTGAATTGACCTTAGTCCCATTTTAAATTAATTAGGCTCCTCGAATTAACGTGCATGACTCAAGGTCATATGTTCGCTGTGTTCAGTTTTTGTGGAACATGCTGTAAATCGAATCATACAGATGGACTCTTTTTTGTACTTTTCCCTCTCAATATAATTTTACTTCCACAACCTTGTAGAAAACAAAAAGTGGTTCCATCTGATAAAAAGTCAATACCGGGATTTAAAAACAAACATCAAATTTTAAAGTATACTTTTGTTTTCTTTACTACAGGGACAGAAAGCTAATGGATGGCATGTCTTTGTCTATTTAGGAGATATGGATCATAAAACATACAGAAATAGGCCTCAATAGCACTGAATTGTGTAAAGAGGATTAAAATCATATACTACTATTTACCTGCTTGACTGGCAGAAAGAAAAATCTCAAAAAACAAGCTTTCTAAGGATGTCGATAATGAAAACTGCTGGTGGGAATATAAAATGTTATAGTAGCTTTGGGAAAACCAATTGGCATCATCTAGTAAGTTGTGAGGTTTGTCTATTCTACAAACTACCTATTTCACTTGTAGGGTGTGTGTGTGTGTCCTAGGGGAGCTCTTGCACATGCGTACCAACGCACATGCAAAAGAGTACTACGGAAGTATTGTTCGCATGAGCCCTTAACTAAAAATAGGTCAGAACTATCATAGGTCCAAACTGAAATTTACCTACATATCTTTTCTGTTCCATTGATCTTTGTGTTTATTCTTTCACCAATACCACACTGCCTTGATTACTGTAGGATTACAGTAAATATTACAATCAGATAGTGTGATACTTCCAACTTTGTTTTTTTTTAACAATATTGTGTTAGCTATTCTTGGTCCTTTGTATTTCAGACGAAATTTGACTAAATGGAACAAGTCATGCTGAGCTGTTGCTAGTACTGCATTAGATCTATAGAGCAATTTGGAGAGAATTGTTATCTTGACTATGTTGCATCTTCTCATCCATGGATGCTGTATGTGTCTCCTTATTTAGGTCTCTTTTAATTTATTTTATCAGAATTTTGTGGATTTAACATACACGTCCTGTACATGTTTTGTTAGATTTGTATATAGAGTATCACAGGCTATTTTAGGCTATTGTGAAGGACATTTTATATTAGAGTTTTGGTTTCTAATTGTATATTGCTAATATATAGAATGGTGGTTTATTTTTGTGTTGACTTTCTTTTCTGCAACCTTACTAAACTCATTTATTAGTTCTTAATATAGATACATTTAAGAATATATACCTTATATATTAATAAATATCTAAAAATATATTTCTTCATAAATAGTACTTAATTTCTTTACATAGCAGTTTGGTGGCAGATCTATCTCAAATTATGAATAAAGCATTGTTATATGAAAAGACAGAAATTCAAATGGATCAAAGCATAAGGTCAAAGAAATGTATTTCCCAAGGGAAATGTTCTAGCGATTTCCACTGTGGCTGTGAAGGAATTCACTTATCATTTTGCAAGTACAAAATGATAATGATATTTTGATATAAGATTATTAGTTTAATTATGAGGAAACCTATATGATTTTAATGAATATCATGCCCTGTGGGTTCATTATTTTATGTAAAATTCACAAATTTCACAGATGCTTTTATTTTGAATAAACAGATATAAAAGTTCTTGTGTGGTGTAATTGAGCTTTGTTTCTCAATTCATAATGCTGTACTTTCGGCTCCTCTGACACAATTGGACAGGTCACTCTGTGCCGCTGGGGGACAGCGAGGAGCACTCCAGGTGAAGGCTTTCTGCGGTCCTGTCACCGTGGGCACCACCGGAGAGCATCTTGTTTACTGCTGTCATTCACATTTTGAATAAACAATTTTAAGAAAATTATTTCTCTGTATTCCTTGTATAACACTTTGCATTATCCTGGAAACATCACAGAATCACCCTCATCATCTTCATCGGCAGTGTCAAGTAAACGTGAATGGAATGATAGTAAAAAAAAGTCTGAAGTTAATTTTAATTTCACACTTAACTACTCAGGTAGCCAAGAGTATCTGTATCTAAATATTAGAAAATAAGCAAGTTGTTGGGTTGAATAAAGAAGTATATTATAAAATATAGCAAAATGCAACTAGTAAAGTTTCCCTAAACTATAATTAAGCTTTCTAGTAGCATTTTAGAAAAAAGGCATATTATTTATAATACCCCTTTGATGAACTGCATTCGTAATCCAATTAAATGGAATTGTATACAGCCAAATGAATATTTGACAAAAAAGCTTGTTGTGGGAACTAAAAGCCAGTCTTGTGTCATGTTTCCTTTAAAATGATTTAGAGCAAATAGTAACAACTTAACTCCAAGTCAAAATTTCATATTTGCCATAAACAGAATAAACACAGTAATATGACCAGATACACGTTTCCTAGGTTTTCGTAAGTTCCACGGCAGAAACACGCTTGGAGGAGACCTCAGCAGTAGTGACCTCCTATGCCCGTATGGAGTGTCACCTTTTAGAGTAGAAAGCTCTCCTGGGAGTTCAGAGCTCTGAGGCAAGCTCTTGGACTTGCTGTAATCTTTAATTGTTAGTCTCAAAAATTGATGAAGAGCTATTGAATGTATGTCTGTCTACTCCACGTTGTTCAAAATTGGGCCCAGCTGTTTATAAATGGTTACTTTTTTCTTATGGGCTGCAGGATTTGTTAAGTCCCTTCAGGTTCTTTAGCACAGAGGGTCTGGGCCATATCTGGCCTCAGCAGGCAACCGCATTTAGGGAAGCCCATTTGACCCCTTTGTTCTTGACACGGCTGTCTGTCCCACATGGTCTGATAGGCCTCGTCACCTCCAGCAATGTCACACCAAGGTCAAAAGGCAACAGCGGGGGTCTGCTAAGTCTCCTTCTCAGGAGTCTCTAGGACATGTGGCTGAAAGAAGGGCATGGCCTGTCAGTCTCTGGGCAGGTCTGTTATTTGCCTCCTGCTTGGCTGGCCCCATCACAGCAGGGTAGGGGCCCTGCGGTATTTTGTCCTGTGCTCCTGTCCAAGCTCTGTAGGCAGAAATTGCATGAAGCCTGTTCTAGCACTAATGGATTGTCTATGCAGCAGGACTTCATAGTCACTGTTTGTCTTTGCACACTTAAAGTAGAAGGCAAGTACAGGTGGCATGAGGAGGCTGGGTGAAATACCTGTGACCTCTGCAGCCATTGTGGACATGCTCAAAGCTTTCCAGGCTAATCGAGGGCTCAGTGCTGCTTTTGGTGGTATGTGTTACTTCCCCACAGGAGCAGGGATTTGTTTGCTGCTTCCTCCAGCATCGTGTGTGCAGTTCACTGCAATATTTTAGCAATAGCTTTTGCACTATCTTGCCAATGAATACCACTGAGTGAATACAGAGTTTCTCTAGAATGCATCAACCATGGCTTATTTGCTTAGTATCAAAAGCTTTCCTCATATTTTTTAGAAACAGAGTCTTCAAACCAAAACAATCTGTAATGGCTGTATGTGTGTGTGAGTGCATATGTGTACATTCATCAATATACTCCTGGATGACTCATGCTCACATTTTTTTTTTTGTCTGTTTGTCTTGTCCTAACCAGGGTGCATTGCGTAAAAAAGGAAGCTAAAATTTTGTACAAGCTATTTCTGTTTTCAAGCTATTCATTTATGTAACAGCAATTTTCAACCACTTTCATCTCATCTCACACATAAACTAATTACTGAACTTCTGTGGTACACCAGAAAATATGTATTTTTTGCTGATCTGACAAAAATAGGTATCGTTTTGACTCATTCACACTGGACAACTATTGTTGTATTGGTTGTGGTCATTTTTTTTATTTGACAGTCTAAGGGAAAAGAGGTCAGTGCCCCTGACTGGTCAGATATTGCATGTTTAAAAAATTTTTGCAGCACACTGGTTGAAAATAGCTGATGTGACAGTATGAGTAAGCTGCTAACTCAGAAGCCTTCATGTCACAGAAGGGCTTACAATTTTTAGTATTAATTGTATTAGCTGCATGTTCACTGATTTTTAAAAATTGCACATGGAGACTAACCAGTTTTATAGTATTTTCAAGAATAAAATGTTTATATATATATACAAGCATATATGCTACATATACATTTGTATGTACATGATACAGATGTATAAATATATATAAAACACGTACATACATTTACAAGTGTGCATGTGTGTAAGAATTAAGAATTTGTTGGTTGTCAGGGAGAATATAAAAGATTTTCAAAATTATATTTCATTCCTATTTTTCAGACTAGCCAATTAAATGACAGAATATAATTGAGACATTATATTTATGCAATATTTCATGCAATAGGAAAAGTGGGTGCACCTGTGCACAATACATCCTCCTCATCTGAAGTTACGTTCCAAAGGAGGAAGAGCCTCTCCTCACGTTCTCTGTTGTTCTTGATCCTTTGCTTGCTGGCCTCTTGCTGGATTTCTTTAGTTTTTTCTTAAAAGAAGAGGTCCTACTTATCTGATACCTTCACATTCCCTTGCGTTACCAGCTCATTCATCTCTATATACAGATTTCAGTTTCATTATCCTCAAACGATCAAAGTCTTTCCCCTCAATCTTGCACTAAGTGAGCTCTCTTCCTTCCTTTCTTTCTCTCTTCATTACCAAACTTTGTGAGGGTATACTACTTCAACCCCTACTCACCCACCAGTCTGGTTTCTGACCATATCCATTGCTTTTTCAAATGTCAGTTATAACCTTTGACTTAATGCAACTGAGAAATCTAATCATCTAAATGCATATTAACTCTTCTTTTTTTTATTGTTGTTCAAGTACAGTTGTCTCCGTTTTCCCCCAACCCCTCAATCCTAACTCTCTTTGGCTTTGCCTATGTGTCCTTTATAGATGTTCCCTAACTCTTCTTCTTATTGAAGCAATTTATTTTTCAAAGCAACTAAATTCAGAAAATAGTATGAATTAAATAAGCAATTTAGGTGCTAGCACTAAAGAGATCAAATATATTGCTCATAGTCTCAAAGAGCTTACAGTTGAATAAAGGTAATGGACATGAAACAAACAACAATAAAATGTAAGACGACAACTTGTAAGGTTTTATTTTCTTGGTAGAGGTGTGATACTTGTTATATGCTGATAAAGAATGTTTATGTAGGGACATGAAAAAAATTGCATTTAAAGAATTTCATGTATTCTTTATTTAAAATTTAAAGAATTGGACTTCAAGAAAAGATCTGTTATAGTTGGAGAATGATGTTGCTTTAAAATATTTAATTTCTTAGATGTAAACCATGAATTTCAAGTAATAGTGTTTACCTAAACAAATATAGAACATCACACAAAAAATTAAGGTGAGTGCTTTAATTCTCCCAAAATATGCTTTCTAGAATTCTCTTATATTTTATAAGAACCTGATTATTATTTTCCACCATTTAAATACATATGATATGATCTAGAATTCTGTAATATTTAATGTATATTTGTTCATAAACAAATATAGATAGATAATAGATAAACCAGCAATACACAGTCTCCTTGGTGAAGCAATATGCCATTTTAGGAGAAGTAAGTTGATTACCCATTTTCAAATTTTTTTTATGATCTATGACAGATCAAACTTTGAATGTTTCAGGGGGGCAAATCATAAACCTATACAGGAAGAATAACCTTGAAATCTTATGAAGACAGTTTAACTAACTCCTACTTAAAACACAACCAAAAATGGGGTGAGACTGAAACCTCCCCGAGGAACAGGGGTTTTCTTTAGCTACTTTTATAATCCATATAATACATTATCTTTCAATACTGTGTAGGAGACAAGCCCATGAAGAACTAAGGAATGCTCTCGCTGTGCTCCTATCTGAATAATGTGGCCACAAGCAGTTTCTTCCTATAGTTCACCAAGAATTTCATCATGTGTTTTGTTTTCTATAGACTTAAGTGACTGGCCCAACACTTCAGCCGAAGGCATTTTTTCTATAGATAGCTAGATAGCCAGAGCCCACAGCCCATGAAGCAACCTGGTTAGAGACCTTTGCTCCATATGGGATGGTGAATAGTGATATTTATTTACACCCCTCCTTTATGCAATAATTTGATTTCAGGAGAGAGTAGGATCAAGAACATGTTACACATACAGTACAGGTAAAAACAGTAAAGAAGCTTGGTCACAATCATTGTGCAATCCACAGAGTGGGGAAGAAGCTGAGTCTGGCTTCTGGAGGATGACAGGCAGGGGTCTAGGGTTTCTTTTGGATCACAAGAGCAGTCATAGTGATTGGAATGGCTTCGATGGTTTCTTTAGTTCTCCAAGCCCAAAAAGATGTCTGGGTTTTCTTAATTCCTGGTTTTAGGTAATAAATGCCCGACAGTTCACCTGGCCAGGTGCTGTTCCTTATAATCTAAAAAGGCCTGATGTAATGTCTACACATTATTTAGAATTGAACAAACGCTCCCCTGCTGTATCACATGTTCAAACAGCAGGCCGATCTTACGCCATATTATTTACGTATAGTTTTATGCTTTTCCTAATATTTTTCCATTAGCAATAATTGTACTTTTGCCAAATAAGATAAACAGCATTATACACTATTGGTTGAAATTCTGGACCTCTTTATGTATGCTGGTAATGTAAAAATGTGTTACAAAGAAAATTAACCAATTATGCGTAGGAGAGTTTTATAATGCATGTGCTCTTAGAACAGTTATAGTTTAAATGAAAACATCTGCTCATATTTTAGTGCGGTTCCTACAATTTAAATAAAATTATGGAGGTAATTTTGTGACTTCACTAGATGAATTTAAGTAACTAATTAAAAGATTATATATTTTTTGCAAAACTTGTTTTTATATATTTAAAATTTTATGTTATCACATGAATTAAATGGCAGAAGCAAATTTACAATCCGTACATTTATTTTAGGGGAACTTATGAGGATTCAGTCATTATTTTTATGCTTGTCCCCTGTGGCAGACCCTTCTGCATGGCGTGGGCCCAGCTCTCACTCAGAGATGCACAGGACCCAAGCACACAGATAGGTTCTTTCATGGGTAATTAGATTTGCAATATACCTAAGCTGTTTGAGGGAAAATATTTGCTCTTTCTCCCAAGCCCAGACCTTGGTTGAGGTCGCCTCCCAGCAAAAGCTTGGGAGAGGGAGCATTCTGCTTACGAGAAAACGAAGAGTTGGAAGGCGGTTGCAAGAAAGCGCAGCCTAGGAAGAAAATCCTATTTGCCTGAATCCAACACACCTGACGACACTCCCGGAAAGGACTCGGGGTCATTGGCCCTTACCTTGGGCTGAAATGAACGTATTCCCACCACGTTGGTGTGTTGTCCATAATGACAATGGCTCGTGGCCTCTAAGTCCCTCCTCTGGGGTGCCAGCAGATGCGGACACCAGCCAGCAGTGTCCTCATCATTATGGATGAAATAAAACATACACACAGACTATCAAGTCCGGTGGAGGAAATAGGACGACAGCATGGCTTTTCTCTCAAGAGGAGCAAAAGCCACAGCCTCTGCCATGACAGGCCTTTATTCTAATAAACTCCTCACATTCCAAGATGGTTCTCCTTCACTATCCCCAGGTTACAACAAAGGAGCCAATGCCCCTCATTACATCACAGAAGAAGGATATTAGCAAATGAATAGGCAGAAGTGGTTGAGTCAGTCACACTGGCCCCTGTAAGGCTCAGCTTGGATTTTAGGAAGTTACAGTAAGCATTTGCAGGGTGAGGGAATTTTTAGCAAAGAGCAAACCTCAGAACAGTTTAGGTATATTGCAAATCTGATTACCCACAAGAGAACCTATCTGTGGGCGTGGGTCCTGTGCATCTCTGAGTGAGAGCTGGGCTCATGCCACGCAGAAGGGTCTGCCACAGTTCCCCAACCCACAAAGGCAATTAAGCAGTATGATTATACAAGGGATACCTTTATCTGAATCATTTCTTTACATTGATGCTCCATTTGATGGCAGAGCATGCAATTTTGGTGTCTCTTGTTACCTGACAGAGTGCCTTGGTCATACTCCTGCTGCATGAATATGAACTCTAGTCTTTGAATTATTTTAGACAATCTTTCAATTTTACTATATGATGTACTTCTACCTACATGCACCATCAGTCTTTGCCAATATCCTTCAGTGGGAAAAATGCATTTTTCAATTTGGTAAGGCACACACAGTGGATTTCTGCTTTCAATACCCAATGGTATCCCAGGGAAATGAGACAATCATTATTTGTACAGTAAGATAGAAATTCAAATTAAAATGGAAAAAAAATTCACTCAGTTACTGAAGTATGTTTGATTTCATAAAGCCAATACCCTCTTGCGGGGTCAAATATTGACTAGAGCTCCAATAGAAACTATCTTATGTCATTATTTTAGATTAATTATGTTTGCTTAGTAACCCAGCTCACGGTATTAGCACTGCTCTGTGGGTTTCAAAGCCAGCAGCACAGGTGACCTCAATCCCCACAAGCAATGTTACTCATGCACTATATTGAGAAAAAGGACATACATACAACTGTTAGAAATATTTTGAGGTTTTTTATTGTAAGTTCACAAATTTTAAGAGAATATATGAAAAATATAGGAAGCTGAAGAAAAGGTGATCAAATTGTTTTAGGGTTCTTGCAAATTTTATTGTATTATTTCTAAATCCAAGTCCTAGACAGACAGTCTAATTTGTATGGTTATGTTACTACGAAGGTCCTTGACTCTTTAACTCTTGGCAGTTTCCTTTTTCAATTCATGGTGACATAGTTTCACTTATTCAAAATCATATTTCCCATATTAAGATTTTTTAAGGGCAGAACTACTTCTCTTTCAATATAATTTAACAACGGCAATTCCCTATCAAGAAGTAATACCCACAGCATATTCCAGAGACCAGTGTTCTCATGTTCTCAGCTATTCTGTTGGGATTTTATCCAGTTGTTATGCGGAAGTTGTAACTTGAAGTAAAAAACAAGCCAACAAACAAAAAACGTTTTTTTCATGAACCATTCATTGCCCCCTATATTGAAATACCATTCATTGAAGAACTGGTGAAATAAATCCTGTTGGACAATCAATATATTTATTCTGATAATTTGGCAGGTTTTAAGCAGATTTTTTGTCTCGCAGTTTTCTCTCTAATGATAAAATCCTGGACTTAAAAAAACATTGTCCTTCTATTACAGTTGTCTCAGTCTTCCCCCATTGCTGTTCCCTGCCCTGCCCGCCCCCCACTCCCACAGTCAATCCCCACCCCGTTGTCCACGTCCCTGGGTCATTTATACCTGTACGTTGGTTAGACTCTTCCTCTTCTGGAGTTTGTATCAATAACACTCAAAGAATATGTTTCTTTTTTTAAAAATATTTTATTGATTTATTTTTAGAGAGAGAGGAAGGGAGGGGGAGAGGGAGAGAGACACATCGGAGCTCCAGGGAAACAACAGTCGGTTGCCTCTCGCACGTGCCCAGCCGGGGACCTGGCCCACAACCCAGGCGTGTGCCTGACCCAGAATCAAATCAAGTCTTCAGTTTGTGGAATGATGCCCAACCCACTGAGCCTCATCAGCCAGGGTGAAGAAAACACTGATTTTTAGTGAAATGGTAAGTTCAATGTGGCTTTATAAGAAAAAATATTCCCCATAAATGAGAAATTGCCAAGGATGTTTTGTAGAATTCCCAATTATAATTATATATGTGTGTAATTGCTTTCTGAAAAAAGTTATCTTCATCTTATGTATCACAGAATAGATATATTATCATTTTCTTCTAAGACTTTCCTTGGGAATGAGAATTTTGTTTTGCTTTCATAGATTTTTAGCAAAGCAAACCTTTTCTTTTATGAATTTAGCACAATAGGGAATGGATGGGCACATTAAACAGCAAAATAATTCAATAGTATAAAAATATATGAGGTAGATGATTATCCAAAAGAATGTTTTAAATAATGCAGTTTATTTAGTAGTGAGGTGTTAAATTTTTTATTTTGTTTTCTTTTTACGACTCTCAAATTTTTTGAAGCCGAGTTCTCCTGCAGTAGTTCAAGGACAGTTTTGGGGTCTTTAGCCCAGGAGTGCCAATCCCAGCTCCAATACTCACAGCTCTGATTTTATCCAAATCATGGCCCCGGTGACTCAGTTTACTCAGGTATCTTGAACATCTCCTTTAGTGTCTTTATAGTCTGACATGCCTTGTTTTCTAAAGGATGAGCTAATGTGTACACTGTAAATTTGTCCTTTGGGTTATTGATATCAGTTACTAGTGTCTCAAATTGTTCTTCAGGAAGCATGATATTTTCTTTTGATCACTCTGAATGAATTCATCTCTGCTTTTTTTTCATGATTTACTGTCATTGTGTTGAATGCTGACTCCTCACAGTTATGTCCTAATCAATAAATATGAGATCAATATCCTTGTTAATAATGGGGTAGGGATTTTGTCTTTTTGCTCCTTCCCTGTCAGGGAACTTGAGATGAGATGGATGTGACTTCAACACTCCTCAAGACCCTTCAGTCAATGTAAAGTAGGGCCTCTAGGTGTCACTATTCCATCAGCAAAGTGTGCTAAAAATAATCACTACAAATCTGTTTCTTGTCCAAATATCTATGTGAACACTAATTACCTTATAAACTAAGATGTTCTGGAATATAAGATAATTTACTGACACTGGACTTATTGTGGTTATTATATTATAAGAGAGGTAAGCAGAAATATGAGTAAGATTTTACTTCGTCTCTAGCACCTGAAGATAAGACTCCAATGAAAGTTTCTTTCATAGACTTTGATTTTCTGTACTACCTAATTACAAATGAAAGAGGCACATAAATAAAATTCTTATAGTGACATAGCATAAGAAAGCTCTCATAAAACAAACAAATAGGGCCATGTGAAAGGGACACAAACAGGGCCTGAAAAGTTCCCAGTGCCCAAAGCTGGAACAATTTGTGCCAAAAAAGTAAATAGTATAGTACTGATGATAACTCACAATATAAAATAAACATATACGAGTCCCTATTGCTACAAATATGTGAATGCTTATGTAAATACAAAAGGGATAAAGGACACATCTTCCTTAGAAAAGAATTCCAAATAATTATTGTAGACACTGGGCACTTCAGGAAGGCAGAGCCTAACCTTGCCAGTCCCTTTGAGTGCAGGCTTGACTTTGTGACATGCTTCCAAGAGTCTAAAGTACAGAAAGAGGAAAAGAATTTATGGCAAAGGAACCTGGCAAACATTACCTGAGCCTGGAGATCAAGGTTAACGTCACCGGGCATGAGTGATGCTGATAGCATGTACCTCCTTATAATGTGACGGGAAGGTTGCCTCACTTCCATAGTATTTGTATTAAAAAAAAGAAACATAGCCCCATTCTAATCATAAAAAGCTAGAGAAGCTGAAATTGAGGCCACTTTATAAAACACCAAGCCAGCACTCCTCAAAACTCTCAAGATTATAAAACAAAGGAAGACTGAGAAACCATTGTGGATGGGTCGGAGGAGGCCAAGGAGACACAAGGTCTAAAACGGCGTGCTCTCCAGGGTTGGATCCTGGAGCAGAACCAGGACGTTAGTGGGAAAACCAGTGAAATTTGAAACTCCGGAGTTTAGTTTTTAAAAAAAAAAAAGTAAATATGACTTAACAAGACAATATAAGGAATACTGATATATTGATATGGGAAATCAACTTATATATTGATATGGGAAATTTTGTTTGAGTTGTGCAGAATAGAATGAGTAAACTACAAGTTTTTACACTTAGTATATTTGATTTCTCTCATCTTCCTGTGGGTTATGTTATGGTGATCACTCATTTTTTAAGAGAAGGGGATAGCTGGGATGTCATGTACAAATCAGCATCTCTATCAATGTGCCAAACACAAATCATGGTATCTACAATTTTATCGTGTGCATGACAAAGAAGGTGCCCACCAGTCTCCAGCCCCCAATTAGTTATCCCTGCAGCAACACTACAGCAAGCAATTATTAAACCAAAAGTGTCCCCTGGGCCCAGGACAGGTACTCTGGGTCATTGTATTTAAACTTACCTGTTATTGTTGGAGACAAACACTTAAAGATGAGAAAATTAAAATTTAATGGTTAAAAAAACTTACCTAAGGTCACACTTCAACTTTGGATGAGAATTTGCATCTTCATGCTTTTTTGTCCCTTTATTATATATGATACGGGTACGATATAAGTGTCTGTTTGATACACCATAGATATTTTACCCATTATATCTTTTTTAAAGACCGTGACCAGCCTTACCATGTCATGTGGTATTCTTCTTTCCTTTCACAATGCAGTATTTGCAACTGTGAATTACTTTTCTTAATTTGCTTCTGTAAGGAATCACCCTCAGCACATCGCTGAGTGTCAGGTTGGACTCCTCAAGTCAGTGGCTTAACCCAGTGTAAGTGTGCTTGAAGAGGCCCTATTAAAGGGACGGATGGAGAAAACGGAGGAGGGAATCCTGGAGAATACCAGCATTGATGACGTTCACGAAGGAGATGAAGAGGAGGATGCAGATTAGGGAGGAAGACCCGTTTGTGGTGTTAACAACCCCACATGGAGAAAATTATTAGGAAAACGTAAAGGTTAAAAATGTTAGAGAGAGATTGAGTAAGAGAAACAGGTGCAGTTTTGGTGACGTCTGGAGTCCGAGTCCGATGACAGTATATAAAGGGAAGATTAAAAGTGAAGGAGTGGAAAAGGGCAGGTACTGATGATATGTTTTGGAAATGAACTCATGTACAAAGTTTTAAAAGGCTTCCACCTCACTGGTGCAGTGAGTGCTCATGTTTCTTATACAAGAACTTTCAGGTAGCTGCCAATGTCAGATCCAAAGCACAATATAGGACTGAAATCTGTATAATTCTTTTTTTGGTATCAATCAAACCTGTAAGAAAGGGAGCAATTCTCTTTTTTATCTGACTCTCACTTTAAGGGAGGCTGGGACGATGTGTAGGCCCTCACTGCCCCATGCAAAATCCGGGCTCTCTTAGCAAAGAACTTCGCTAAGATTGAAGGTGGGTTTGAAGCCGGGAAGGCAGCTTAGTATCCGTGCTTCTGCCAAACATACAAATATCCTTCATCGTGGAGACCACTCCAGATTTTCATCCGATGCTAAATTCACCTCCAAGTCCTGCATCTCTTGGCGAGTTAGTCTTTTCCACCATTCATTCATGCATACAACAAATTTTTTAAATATATTTTATTGATTATGCTATTACAGTTGTCCCATTTCTCCCCTTTGTTTCCCTCCGCCCTGCACATCCCCTCCCATCCACTTCCTGCTCTCCCCTTTAGTTCATGTCCATGGGTCATACATATAAGTTCTTTGGCTTCTACTTTTCCTATACTATTCTTACCCTCCCCTGTCTGTTTTCTACCTACCATCTATGCTACTTATTCTCTGTATCTTTTCCTACTGTCTTGCCCTCCCACTCCCCTGTTGATAACCCTCCATGTGATCTCCATTTCTGTGGTTCTGTTCCTGTTCTGTTGCTTGCTTAATTTGCTTTTGTTTTGTTTTAGGTGTGGTTGTTAATATCTGTGAGTTTGCTGTCATTTTACTGTTCATATTTTTGAACTTCTTTTTCTTAGATAAGTCCCTTTAACATTTCATATAATAAGGGCTTGGTGATGATGAACTCCTTTAACTTGACCTTATCTGATAAGCACTTTATCTGCCTTTCCATTCTAAATGAAAGCTATGCTGGATAGAGCAATCTTGGATGTAGGTCCTTGCCTTTCATGACTTGGAATACTTCTTTCCAGCCCCTTCTTGCCTGCAAGGTCTCTTTTGAGAAATCAGCTGACAGTTTGATGGGAACTCCTTTGAAGGTAATTGTCTCCTTTTCTCTCACTGTTTCTAAGATTCTCTTCTTATTTTTAATCTTGGTTAACGTAACTATGATGTGCCTTGGTGTGTTCCTTCTTGGGTCCAACTACTTTGGGACTCTCTGAGCTTCCTGGACTTCCTGGAAGTCTATTTCCTTTGCCAGATTGGGGAAGTTCTCCTTCATTATTTGTTCAAATAAATTTTCAATTTGTTGCTCTTCCTCTTCTCCTTCTGGTATTCCTACAATCCAGGTGTTGGGATGTTTAAAGATGTCCTGGAGGTTCCTAGGCCTCTCCTCATTTTTTTTTTTTGAATTCTTGTTTCTTCATTCTTTTCTGATTGAATATTTCTTTCTTCCTTCTGGTCCACACCGTTGATTTGAGTCCCGGTTTCCTTCCCATCACTGTTGGTTCCCTGTACATTTTCCTTTATTTCACTCAGTATAGCCTTCATTTTTTCATCTAATTTGTGACCAAATTCAGCCAATTCTGTGAGCATCCTGATTACTAGTGTTTTGAACTGCGTATCTGATAGGTTGGCTATCTCTTTGTCACTTAGTTGTATTTTTTTCTGGAGCTTTGCTCTCTTCTTTCATTTGGGCCTTTTTTTTTTTTTTTTTTTTTTTTTTTTTTTTTTTTTTTTTTTTTTTTTTTTTTTTTTTTTTTTTTTTTTTTTTTTTTTTTTTTTTTTTTTTTTTTTTTTTTTTTTTTTTTTTTTTTTTTTTTTTTTTTTTTTTTTTTTTGTCTTGCTCTTGTTACGTAGTAAGGGGTGGAGACTTAGGTGTTCACCAGGGTAGGGCAACCCAGTCACTGGGTTGTGATGCTGTATGTGTGGGAAGGATCTGAGAGGGAACAATGCTGCTTGCTCTGCTCTCAGCCAGATTTCAGTCACTTCCCCCACTTCCCCCAAGCAAACTGGGCCTTTGTGGTGCTGATTCCCATGTGGGTGGGCTTGTGTACATTCTAGGACCCTGTGGGTCTGTCCAACGAACTCTCCTGTGAGGCTGGGAGTTTCTCCTGGCACCTCAACCCCCACAGGTGTTTTCAATGAGTGGTTTGAGGCTTTATTTATCTACACTGGAGCTCTGTGCTGCACGGTTTCTGTTGCTCCCCAAGTTTCTCCTGGTTTATCTGCATGCGAATGTGGGACCACTGGCTCCACTAGCTGCCACCTTGCCAAGAGTCCTTTCCACCCTGGCTGCCCAATTCCGCCCGTCTGGGTCAATGTTTCTTCTTTAACTCCTTGGTTGTCAGACTTCCATACAGTTTGATTTTCTGTAAGTTCTGTATTTTTTTAATTGTTATTGTCCTTCTTTTGGTTGTGTGAGGAGGCACAGTGTGTCTACCTACGCCTCCATCTTGTCCGTAAGTCACACACAACAAATGTTTATTGTGTATCTACTATGCATCATGCATGGTTCTAGGTTCTTGGGATATATTAGAGGTGTAAAAATGACAGGGATCCCTGTTACCATGGAGCTTAATTCCCACAAGAGGCCAAGACATAGGCTCTAACTAAACATCAAACTATGTGCCCCCAACACACTAGTAGTGAAGGTATATATGGGTTAAGCACATGGAATCCCATTTGGAAAGGGAGAAGATGGAAGACACAGAGAAGTTACTTTTACAGAGCACACATTAATGCCTTCTAGACCGTGCCAGCGAATGAAACCTTGAAAATCAGTGGTGAGTACTTTTCCCACTGAAATTGTTACATCCCAACAAATTACTGCTTGTTGGCACATTCTGTCTTTAGATACATTAATTCAAAATAGCTCCCCTATTAGTGAGTTTATATGTAAAGTATACACATAAGCCAGAAGTAAAAATTACAACTGCTGTCCTAGTATACACATTAACATAATGAGGCACTGGTCCCTAAGAGTGCCTTGGAGAGGTTTTTGCATCACAGGGTGATGCTTGAACCATGCATAGAGGCCTCCTATAGGGCATCACTAGTTTAGACGTGAACACTTAGGCAGCTGTGGTCTTTGTTCTGCAATACATGCTCTTTTGTATCTGGAGTAAATTTTCCGTTTACTCCAGATACAAAATTATCTGGAGTATAATTTATCCAAAAAGCATCCAAATTATCCAAAAAGCAATAGACGAGGGGAAAAAGGTAGAAAAGCATGGGCCAGGTGGCCAAATAGCTCTTGATTAGCACATAGAATGCTGCCATCTCAAAATGAGGATAATATGGTACTATGGAAGATCTAGGCAGATATTAATGTATTTTTAATGATTTCTCCACATTGCTATGACCACTGGTGAAAATTGCCTTGTTCTTAACAGCTCAGCAATTTCAGCTCAGTGATTAGAGTTCAACAGTGGTTCATAATGTGCCTCAAAATGCCTCATCATAGCATTGATGTTTCTAAGCAACTATTATTGTAGCGGTGTTCCACTAACCTCTAATTAAGTAAATCAGCACCATCTATGTAGTGAGGCTGAGTATAGATTGGGGCTTTTCGGGAAATTCGAAATTCATGAAATATTTTCCATCCTGATTCTTATTTTGGCCTTTCATTTAGTTTTATCTAGTCTGCATCTAAAATACACAGAGTGGGAAGAACACATGAATTTTAATGAAAAAAAAAATACTAACGAAAGGGTCAGAAGTGAGAGAACTGACTGTGTAATCATTAAAAGATGCTTTGGCTCTACCTGCAGATGCAGAGTCCGGGCAGGAAGCAGAGAGTGTTCGGCCGGTTCTTTCTGTGGTGAGGAGACAGGGCTATAGATGTGCCGGAAGAGGGATTACGTCTTCACGTCACTGACTTTATTCCTTCTTGGAAAGAAAAGAATGCTCTAAATTTGACTCAGCTAATAATGGTGTATATGTTAAGAGTGGATAATGAAATGAGTTATAAAAATAAGTGAATAATTAACTGGAAAGCTGAGAAATTTAAACTCTACAATGGTTGCCATTTTATTCATGGGCCCATAAAATTGGGTTCAACCCCCAAATCAGCATCAGGAAATAGTTAAAGAAAAAAAGCAGAAAGGTATAGAGATTCAGATAGCTGAATAGTTCTTGATTAGCATACAGACTGCTTTCATCTCTAAGTGATGAAAATGCCATAAGTACTATGATTAGTCCAGGCAGGTGTTAGTGTGTTCTCAGCGATCCCTCCACGCTGCCGTAGCCCCAGCTGGAAATGGCCTTGTCCTTAACTGCTCAACAGTTAAAGCTCAGTGGTTATAGCTCAGTAGTAGTTCAGCAAAGTGCTCAGTGCTTCCAAATAAAGTTTTCTAATGACCTCAATTTATGGGTGAGAGAAACTCTGAAGTATCAAAGTAGAAGAGCAAAGTAGCCTGCCTGCTCTTTCAGGAGAGTACGATTATCAAAGGGAGGAATGGTGTAATAAATAATTGGGTAATGAAACCATAGCTAAGATAATATAGTAATGTATTAAGAGGTTTTTTTAAAAAGAGATTATGTATTTGTGGTCTTGTCCATGTACAGAACAGATATGATGCAACAAACCTTTATGCAACAGTGCATAAGACTGGAAGAAGCAGTTTGAAAATTTGATTCACGCAAATTTTATAATCATTCTGAATCAGTAATAGCCTGAGCTAAGACAACTTTGAAACAAAATATTTATAGCATGTTAACTTAGTCAAATGAATAGGTGGAGTAGGAAATATTGGCTGACTTATTTGTCCAGGTGAACCTGCTCTCTATCTTGCAATCTAACCATTGGGTCTATATTCACCCTCCCTGTTACTTTTCCTCCCTGGACTTCCTATGACATTATCAGTCAGTACCAAGTTTCTCCTACTGTTCAACTTCCTCCACTTTCCTTTTTTAATCTTTTGGTGACTTCAGAATTTGTCAAGAGATCATCCAATGATAGCTTTTACTGCTCCCTTTCTTCTAGAAAGAATCTGCCCAAATCACTCCAAATAAGTGAACTGGGTGACAGATAAAACTAAGGATGACGATGAGAAATGAATAACTCAGAGAGGAGGGGGAGGAAGGAAGGGAAAAGGAGGAGGAGGATGAAAAGGAGGAGAAAGAGGGGGAAAAGAAAACTTCTCTGAGAACCTGCTGCTCAACCAAATATTTTACCAAATCACTATTCTAATAGTCAGTGTAATATTACCCTTTGAGAAATAAAATCTTTTTGCACAGACTTCTACTTTTGGCCAGGTTGGTATTAGAGGGAATAGATTTACTCTCCTGCCTGAAACAACCACAGAACTAGAAAAAAATATGTGGAAAAATGTTTCAAGACACTGGACATCAGGCAATGAAAGACAGAGGTCTCTGGGAGGTGGGGCTCATTTTTTCCAGGCTAGCTTGCACCATGGGACACATACTTGACTTGAAATACAAAAAAGAAACATGTATGAAGCCTGCACATGAGTAATGCAGTGTCATGTAATATCAACTGTAGTGTTTTTCTGTTTGCTTGTTTGTTTTGCACTTAATCTTTTGTTCTGTTTATAACAATGCAGAGGACAGGCTGGGAAATGTTTGAATGAATATCTATGACTATGATAGGTCTTTATTTAGAAATACAAAATAAACCTTTTCTATTTTAAAATTATATGTTAACAACTGAACAACTTTATAGGGGACTTTTCTGTGTGGCAGTGGGGAATGTAGCCCAGCCCCTGACTCAGAAAATCCAGTGGGGAGTGAGTCAGCACACAGGGCCCACACCTATGGATAGGTTTTCCCATGGGGAATCAGGCCTGCATTGTACCTGATGCAGGTACCTGAAGCAGCATTGTCAGGCTGCTTTGAGGTTTGCTTTTGCTAAAACTCCCTCAACCTGAATTGAGACAACAGATGTTTACTGCATATCTTTACAGTAACTTCCTAAAATCTACACTAAACCTTCCAAGGATGAGTGTAACCAGTTCAACCTCTTTTTCCTTTGCATTTGCAAATATCCTTTTTCTTTGTAGTAATCAGCAACTTCCTCTCCTTTGTTATCTGTAAAAGGTAACCACCTGAAGCGAACTTGTGTGTAGTAAATGAGGACCATCCTCAGTGTAATGTACCCAGAAGAACAATAAAAGCCTGTCCAGGCAGGGATCAGGTCACTCTCTCACTCAGAGAGTGGCCATGCTGTCCCTTTTTCTCCACAGGACTTCTGTAGTTTGTGTGAATTTGTTAGTCGCATCAACAACTCACGGACCCCGCGGGCCAGAGTCCATATCACAACTTGTCTTCTCAATACTAGGAATGGACAGTCATGTTAGTGAGTTCATTGAAGAGAAATTGATATATGTGAACTCATTTTCTCACAGTCAAGCATCGATAGAGTTGGACCTATTTGACAGATTATTAGAGACTTTCTATAATATTTGTTCTCCTTTAAAACCAAACCTCATGAGTTCTTTCTTTACAGAGTAAGGTGTCTATCCTAAAAATTAGTGTTCCTGAGCCCAATTCTTGGCTTTGACAATGCCTAATTTGTGTCAGGTCCAAAGATACTTACATGAACTCTGAGCTTTTATTTTCCTGATTTTATTTGCTCTTGAATACTCTCAGGAAATATATTTCAACTTCCTATTTAAAAAGAAATAAATAAAACATCTCATTTTTCTTTAAGGAGACTGGATAGGAGGTAAAAGAACCTGGTTTTAATGATATTTAGCTCCTTACCATAATGCTTCTCTGTTGACTACTATCAGCTGAAATGAAACAATTCTGAGGGAGTTCATATATTGTACTCTACAGTACGGTTAAAATGAAAACAGAGTAGGGTCAACTTGAGATGAGGCTGCAAATAGTCATATTGTAATGTTTAGCCTTGTTATTTTCAGCCTCATTATTTTCATTGGAAACACAGATTAATATTTTTCTTTTTCCTTCAATTAGGTTTACTAAATTTCTGCTTTTGTTAGAGAGTGGAGGTCTCATTTGTACCCTTTTTCATCTCATTAAAATTTTATATTAATAATTAAACTATGAGTTTAATATGTTCTCTTCACTTTGCATTGCACCACGAACCACATCCAAAGCCCTTATCTATGACTTTCATACTGAGAGCTGTAAGGACAGAGTGACCATGAGCCAGAAGAGAGAAGGAGCTGGAAGACCTGACAATGACTTATATTACTTGTACGCACTGCTGCAGGCAGCCCTCTTCTTCAGTGCCATGGCTGGGCTGCCCAGGGAGTGCTCCTCCAGGATTGCTGGCTGTGGGATGGACCAGGTAACTGGCAGCTTTGGAGAAGAGCTAGCAATTCAAGTTTAGCTAATAAACCATAATCAGGTCATGTCAATACCAGTAAACTCAATTGCAGTTGTATTAATTTCATTATTTGGTTGAAGATCAATGGGAGAAATGGAGACAGAAGAAATGTCCTGCAGAAGCTCTATTACTTCGGTCATAATTAGATTACACATATGATTTAATTGACTAAATTCATAGGTAACCATTTCATACTATACTCACTGGAAAATGATACCAGGATACCCAAGAGCAGAATCCAAATGCCACCTAATCTTAATCTAAATAGGCCCCACTCTGAAAACCTAGGTGGTATTCTATGCTGTAGTCAATTCCAAAGTGTTTTTGGTGTATTGATTCTGGCCAGTTTCACATGTAAATTGGTAACAGGTCTTTCCAGACTTTCTATGCAGGTTTAAAAAATCTTTTTCTCAAGTTTCCTTCTTTCTGAAATCCTATCCCTATTCCACAGTTAAGAGGGAGAGGAACACCACCTGCCACCCTTGGGTGGGGGGCCAAAATCCAGACTCTCAGCTCAGTCTCTGCTGATGCTACTGAATGGCAGAAAAAAAATCCTCTGATGCCATCTTCTGCCACTAGGTGAGGGTGGGAAATTTAGACTCCTGCCCAGTCTCTACTAGTGCCACCGGTGAGGAAGCAACGTGTCTTCTCAGGACATGTCCTACTGCCAAGTGGGAGTGGGAGTTCACTAGGACTCTGCTGAATCTTAGGGCTGCCTTGGCTGCTTCCCGGGAAGTGTGCACAGTCTAGACTTCTTTCTCTGTCTCTGCTGAAATTGCAAGGGGAGAAGTTGGGGGAAGAGATATCATTGCTGGTGTTGGCTAGGGTAGGGCGGCTTTTGTCAAAGTTGTGGTTGTTTTTCAGCATCATTTTGAGCTAGGTCTTTGCAAGTCCTTTAGCCAAGGAGAACAAGAATCGGGCTTTTCCCCGGGCCATTTTTATGTGTGTCTGAGCCTGTGGAAGTTCTGGGTTGCAGCCTTCTCCAGCACCTAGTCTGGGATACAGGGGAGATAAAATGAAAATGCAGGAAACTCACTGCTGTGATGTCCAGGTAGTGCTGAGGGAGGACCCTAGCTAGTGTGCCATTCTACCTTTCAGGGTCATTTCCTGATTATTTATTGTATTATGTCCAAGCTTTTTAGTTGTACTTACCAGAGAGAAATGAGTCTGCACAATCTTACATGGAATTGGAATTCTCATTAAGTTTTTGTTTATTTTCTTAGAACTTGGCTAGTCAGGTCTAAAATGTGTATGGCAATGCCAAAGACCTAGATTAATTAAAACAATTTTTAAAAAGCAAAGGAAAGTTGCTTGATTTCAAAGGTACAGTGTATTGGCATAGGATATTAATTAATGGAAGGGGCTTGCCAGTTTAGCAATGGATCACACATAGGTAGCCAGTTTATTTTCTACAAATAAGCTAACAATCTAACACATGGGAAAAGATAATCTTTTCCATAAATGGTACTGGAAAAACTGGATATGCACATGTTACCTCTTACCATTGACAAAAATTAACCCAAATAGGTCTTAGACTTCCATACAGTGCCTAAATTATAACACTCTCAGAAAAAGCAAAACTTTGAATGTGAAACTCAGCAGGTAAAGGCAAATTTTTGTGATTGGTGAAAAGAAAAAGTGCTGGGAGAGAGAGAGGCTGAGGAATTCTTATATATTGTACCATTACTGGAATGAGTGTAAGCCAGTGTCAGAAAGGAAACAGCAGCTCCAGAGAGTGGTTCCCACCAAGAAAAAGGCAAGGAGCATACCCTCCTGGCATCTGTATGCAGTCCAGTACCACATACGAGGCTCTAGGCCTTGGTGAGTTATTAACTAGTCCCATAGGATGAACTCATTATATAAATGAGTAAGCACCACTGCCCCAGCACAGTTTGGGTGTTTAGGAAAAGAGTTTTGAAATAACTATAAACTAGGCCTTGAGCATTACTTTGAAAGCCTTATGTCATTCTTATCTTGGCCTTGTCCCGGGGCACCTCAAAGAACCACCCTCCATGCCACTTGCTGGTAGCAGAGAGCTCTGAAAGCCCACTCTCCTCAGGTGCTTTATTATTTATACCCGAATGGATCCTGTTGCTGTGTTGAAGGAGAGTAAATTAGCTATCAACTCTAGGTGTCTTCTGGTTCCTTGGAACCCCTTTTAGTTAAAGAGCATGCAGTTCAATTTTGTATTTATTCCAAAGTGCAATTATCCACTGTGTGATTTCAGTTAGTAAATAACAGACTTAATGTTGACGGTGTTTTTAACTTCTATTCTTCTCCAAATATTTATTAGCACTGAAATGTGTTTAAAAAGAAAGCATGGTAATATGTTGAACAGATAAAAGCAAATGAACATGATTCTGCATACTAAATCATCATTGTTTGCCTGAAATGATGTTACTGATAACAAACACGAAACCTGAGAAAAAGCCCAGATCCAAAAGCACAGCTCTCAGTATATGTCTGTTTGTGTATTTCATAGGACTTAAATTATGCTTTCACTTTCATTCCCTCTTCTTCTTTTTTCTTTGACACAGTTCCCTCTTGACTTAAATCTATACTAGAAATAGATGCAAATAAAACTTCATGTGTAATAAGGTAGATACACAGTCAAAATACCTAAGGTTCAAGTTCTAGTTCAGCAACTCACACATTGCAGGACACTTGGATTGTCCAAGACTTAGGATTACTAGTAGTAACAAGCTCATTTTACATTCACCCTAGATTTTTGCACTTACTCAATTTTCTGGATGTAGAAGTCCAAGAAATCATTTGTGTTTTGCTTAAGATCTGGAGCAAGGGGCCACAGCTCCTCCCTATGTCGTGCCCACTGGCAAAGAGTTATCACTGCCTTGGTACGATGACTGGACTGGGTCTTCAGGACTCTTGCTTCTCAAACAGCTCCTGTGGAGAAGTCAGGTAACACAACCAGAAAGGGTGGGAGATTTAAATTGAACTAATGGGAGACAGGGATAGGAGGAAGTTAGTGGATTAATTCTTCCCCCTTTCCCACAAAGTCCCTGTATTTACTCTTCACAATTATATCTGAAAAATTTGTCTTGCCACTGAGAACATGAGTGCACTTGTTGCAAAGATGTAACCAGCTCAGTAATACAGCTCTCATGTTTACTTTTCCTGACTCATTCCTCCTTTCCCTTTACTCTTCCATCCTAGAATTGCTCTTTCCATTCAGGTATTATCAAATAAGCTTTCCTTCAGGGTAGCTTTTCTCAGTCATCTGACATATGACATACCTGTGTAAAATTCATGTATGAAACCCAAGTAACTATACTATGTAAATCACTGAATATCTGTGAAGTTCAAAAGAGATGAATTAAATGAATAGAGGAATAAATGGATGAAGAAATTCATTAATCTATTCAGCAAATATTTATTGAACACCTACTTTCAGCTGGGTGCTGTTATAGACAATGGGCATTCAGCAGTAAACAAGCTGTAAATATGTTCTCTTTCATGGAGCTCACATTGCAGTGACTGAGCCACAGTGTGTCGCCCGAGCCTGTCTGCCCAGGTGGAGTAATTTTGTCTTTGCTGTCCCCTTACCCATATTCTAAATTTGGTTTCCTTTTCCATATGGTCCTAGACATTATGCTAACACTTGCTTGCATCAAGAACATGAGATAAGCAAGGTCAAACTAGTAAGGTGGAAGGAAAATGTGAGGAGAATTATGAGAACAAATTGGTGTGTTTAATGGCCTTTAAGAAAAGAAAGTGTGGAGGGAGAGAGATAGAGCCACTGAGATACTGTAGAACTGTAAGAGAATTGAAATGTAGAGGAAAGAAGGTTTTTGTAAGTATCATTTGAATTTACTTATGGGATCCTCCTTAGTGAACATCAATAGATACAAGTTTGAAATCATCATTTACAGTTTCTTCTGAGTATTAGAATATACTTTGTTGAGTGTTAAGTCCAATTTGGGCCATATGGTTTAAGAGTGGATAAACAGAAAATGCACAGAATAGCTTTCTGTGGGTTACTTGAATTAAATATATTGATTTTAATGATATTCTTTTCACTCTTCTCAATTTTATCAAAATCTTATGCTTCTTATTTGATTTTTGCTCTTCCCTTGCCTCTTGAGAAAACATACTTTATTGATGCATTTATCCCTTTATTGAGGAAGAAAATTAGAAAAAAGAAAAGGGAAAGGGAGATAGAAAAATATTGGAGATTAAATGAGAATTAGGGAGAAGTTAAGCTATTCATAAGAAAATACACCCAGAATAGAGATTTTCCTTATTCTTCAGCAGGAGTTCCGGCATCTGAGTATGACTTCCTCACAACTTAAAAGTTTTTGCACAGTAAAGGAAACCATCAGCAAGATAAAAAACCAATCCACTGAATAAGAGAACATATTTGCCAATACATCTGATAAGGGGTTAATATACAAAATTTATAAAGAACTTATAGAACTAAACACCAAAAAACCAAATTCAATTTAAAAAGTGGGCAAAGGATCTGAATAGTTCCAATAAAGAGGACAAACAGATGGCCAATAGACACATGAAAGGATGTTCAACGTCACTAATAATCAGAGAAATTCAAATTAAAACCACGATAACATATCACCTCACACCAGTCAGAATAACTATCACCAATAAATTAACAAACTAGTGCTGGCAAGGATGTGGAGAAAGTGGAACCCTTTAGCCCTCTTGGTAGGAATGCAGATTGGTGCAGCCACTGTGGAGAACAGTATGGAGATACTCAAAAAATTAAAAATGGATCTGCCTTTTGACCCAGCAATACCACTTCTAGGAATATATCTAAAGAGACCTGCAACACTAATTTAGAAGAATATATGTACTCCTGTGTTTATTGCAGCACTACTTATAATCACCAAGATTTGGAAGCAGCCCAAATGTCCATCAGTAGATGAGTGGATAAAACAACTATGGTACATTTACACAATGGAATACTACTTGGCTACAGAAAAAGAAAAAAATTTTAACTTTTGCAATAGCATGGGTGGACCTGGAGAACATTATGCTAGTAAAACAAGCCAGTCAGAGAAAGACATATATCATATGATTTCACTCATGTGGAATGTAATGAATAAACTGAACTAACAAACAAAATACGGATAGACTCATAGATAGAGAGCAGGATGACAGCACTGGGGAGGGGGCAGTAGGTTGGGGGGATGGAGGGATCAAACAAAAAAGAAAAAGGACTTATGGACATAGACAACAGTGTGGTGATTGTGTGGGGGAGGTGGAAGAGAGTATAAGGGGGATAACAGTAATGAAAAAATACAGTAAGATTGACTTTAATTGAAGAAAAAAAGAAAAAATATTTTCAGGATGCCTTTTTCTATTTTTTCGAATCACTTTCTATTCTTATTCCACAGGTTGCTCTTTTGAACAAGCACATTCAGGCTATGGGGAAGAAATATATAATAAAACTAGATCTACGAGACTATAAGAATGATTTATATAAGACGGAGGCAAAGGGGAACAGAGCAGAAGGGAAATAGAGGACCATAACGCTGCACCAGTGTTTCAAAATTCACTTCAAAGAGTGAAAGCCTTCGAGGTCCATCCATGCTGTCGCACAAGGTAGTATTTCATTCTTTTTTATGGCTGAGAAGTATTCCATGGAACATACTGCAACTTTTTTTATCCACTCATCTACTGACAGACACTTGGGTTGCTTCCAAATCTTGGCTTGATAAATAATGCTACAATAGACATAGGAGTGCATATTCTTTCAAATTAGTATTTGGGTTCCTTTAGATATATTCCCATAAGTGGAATTGGTGGAGTGTATTATGCTAAGTGAAATGTCAGGCCACATTTTTACTTATATATGGAATATAAAGAACACAAATGAAATAGATACGAAGAACAGACTAACAGTTGTTCTTTTGGCGGGGGCGAAGCTGGAGGAATGGCTAAAAACAGGTGAAGAGTTTTAGAAGTACAAGTTGGTAGTTACGGAATAGTCACAGAGATGTAAATTACAGCACAGGGAATATGGTCGGTAATATCATAATAACGGTGCATGGGGCCAGGTGGGTACTTGAAACATTGGGGGGCCACTCTGTAAAGTACAAGATTTTCTAACCACTGTGCTGTACATCTGAAACTAATACAGAATATGATTGAATGTAAACAATAATTGAAAAATAAAAAAATACATTTTAAAAAAATAACTGAAAGCAGTTCATTATCACCTCAGGCTTTTTCCCTCCTCCACAGACACCTCTTTTGCATGAAGAGCAGAAAATCAAGAAGGAACAAGAGAGCAGAAACATGGGAGGTGGTCATACCACATCCTCAGCTAAGTGATCTCATGGCTGGTATTACAAGGGTATGATTGCTTCACAGGTTGCTTCCGGCATTCATTTCAGCCATTTGGAGGGCTTTTTCCTCCATCTAATCAGGAAAAGCATAGACAAGAACACACAAGTAGAGAAAAAGACTGTGAGTGTGTGGAAGGATGTCAGTATTCAAACATATCCATGTTCCATACATCCATATACAAATGCCAGTCCATTTGATTCTAGGTGGACTCTTGTGACTCATTCTCAACCTGGAATATGAGTGCCAGAAATGTGGCATTTCTGGAGTAAGGAAATTAAGGATGAGCTTGTCTCATCCTTGTTCTTTTTCTTGTCCCCCATGGGTGGATGAAGAAAACGCCTGTAAAATGATTGAGCTGTGTGAAGAAATCTGTGTCTCTGAACTCCTGCTTCTTATAACCCTGAGTAGGGACAACAAAGTCAGATCCATAAAAGTCTTCAATCTGGATCTTTGAAAAAAAATCACTTCCCCTGATAGCAAACTAAGGTTAGAATTAGCATTAAGGTTTTCAATTTTTAATCTTTAGAAGTATATGACAGAAATATATAATATTCCTTCTATTTGAAATCAACGGAGAGGACTGTAACTCTATGGATTTACTAATCACTGGTATGGGGGGGGGTATCCTTCCTTCTCTCAAGCCGTTTCTCTGGCAAAGAAGCATCACACTGACTATTACAGCCTTAGGAGTCACATATGTAAGATGGTCAGCGTATATTATGTGAGTGTTTTGCAGGGCAACTGAGGAACACAGAGGCCCTTCTCGGAATTTGGAAGAGCCACAGCTCTGCAGCCAGCCTTTTGCCTGCATGTTTTTACAGCAGCCGTTCTTCAGGTACAGCAGTGATAACAGAGGAAGGGAGACAATGTGGCTCGTGTCCAGAAAAAAAGCAACAAGGCCATGATACCTTCTAAACGATCTGTAAAACCGAGCACTTTTCAGATTTGCCTCAACAAGGCCTGCCCGGCCAGCAGCAGAGAGCCAATTACTATATAAATGTCAGAGCTGTTGAGAATCAGAGATGAAGGACATCTAAAAATGGAATTGTTCAAGATGTTCCTGTGCCTTAATGGGAGATTACATTTGCTTTTTAGTGGCTATAAAGATAAACTTATTTTTTTGTCATTTTTAATTAGAGTTAAAAATCTTTCACTGATGGAAAAGAGATGGTTCTAGATTTATATAGCAAGGTAGAAATCAGTGAAAATAATTTCCTTTTTAATGATGCATATTTTACTCATGATTACAATATGTATTTGTAAAATGCCTAAGGAAATATTTAGCTTAAATTCAAGATGAAAATATTGTCCTACTGCCTGTATTAGCTGGACCAAAATTCAAAGTGTATGGCTTCCATTATTAAGCAATGACATGCTAGATTACACACCAAGCACATAAGTGAATTTTTAAAGGAGTTAAAAAGAATACTGTAGTAACATAATAATGAAAACTATAACTATATTGATATAATAATTTTTTTTACCATGGCTCAACATCCTTAGAGAAACTTTTATTTAAAAATTTTGCTTTATGGCAGGAAAAAAAAATACCTTTTTCTTTCCTGTTTTTTTTTTTTTTTTTTGTGCTCGATTTTTCAGTCTTTGGTTTTCCGTCCAGGTTCTGACCTGTTCTGATCTTAGGAAAGAATTGCTAAGGTGCATGGAGGGTGAGAACAGAATATTTGTTTTTTAAGATGGAAGTTTCACTATCTGCAGTTCTATTCCCACATTTCTTTGATAATTAGAGGGAACGTAAACCTCCTCAGGTGTTCTTCCAAGAACCAAACAACAGTGAAACAGGATACGCTAAATTTCTTTTCAAGCCCCAGAGAGAAGCAGAGCGATGGTTTGACAGCTAAACCCAGAACCAAGATTTTTCTTTTAAAATGAAAACGTTGGGCTTTAGCGATGAAAATGTTTGATTCTGGGAATGGAGAGGGGAGAGGCTGAATGTGGAAGAAAGCATAACCAGTAGAATTGATTTTTTTCAACTTGAAATATGTAGCTAAGATAGGGAACAAAGGAACAAAGGTCTATCAAATTGTTACTCAGTTTTTTTCTGTGAGCTATTTACAATACGGAAAAAGCAGCTGGGGAATAGAACCTGATTTCAGGATAGTGATGAACATGAGGTGTAAGAAATGGAAGGAAGAAGGAGAAAAATGATACCAGGAGACGTCCCACTCAAAATGAGCTGTCAAATGAAAATTCCAAAGATGTAAGTGAAAAAGGTCTTGGTAATAACAACAGCAAAAAAGAAATTTATATATGGCATCTGTATTTTGTCTGACTGAAATGGAAATATGATGAATGTCTGAAAAATTAATTATTTTCTAGAGTTTGGAAGAGACAAATTGAGAAATGACGTTGATGGAAAAGGATGATGATCCTGCCAAAACTTACGTGGGGACGATCACGGGCCAGACATTGCTGTAAGAGCTGGACGGATAACAGCTCAGTCATTTCTTACAACAATGCTCAGATGAGAAGCCCCATTTTGCAAATGAAGAAACTGAGACCAGAGAAGTTTAAGTGATTTGTCCAATTGAACGTAAGTGCACAAATTTGAACCTTATGCAATTGGCTTCAGAAATGGGGCTCTTAACCACTATGTGCCAGAAATTAAAAAAAAAATAATGACAGAGTAAGCTGAAATTGAATAAGTACTAGTAGATTTAAAAATAATCAAAGAAAATTTGATAATGAAAAATTTAGTAATTAGAATAAAAAATAAAACATGACTAAGATAAAATTTTGATTACCATGGAAAAAAACTATGAATTCTCAATTTATTTATATCCTATGTATGTACGTGACCTTGCATATCTTCTTTATTTTTTGCCTTATTGCACCGCACAGAATATCTAACATTGTGCTGAATAAGACTGGTGAAGGTAAATGCCCTTGACTTTCCCATTATTCAGGAGAAAGCTGCCAGTCTTTTGCCATCACATATTTTGTTAGTTCTAGGTGTATTTGTAGATGCTCTTTATTACCTTACGGAAGTTCCTTTCTTTTTTTATTTCTCTGAAAGTTTTTTTTTTGTCATGAATGAACATTGACTTTTGTCAAATGCTTTTTTTTTTGTATTAAGTGATAGGATCATGCAATTTTTCTTTTTTAGTCTGTCAGTATGGTAGATACACTGATTGATTCCTGAATATTGAATTAGGTTTGCATCCTTTCAATGAACCTTACCTGGTTATCAGGTATAATTTTTATGCATATTCCCAGTTTAATTCATTAATATATTTTAAGGATTTTTGTACCTAGATGTTCGTGAGGAATATCAGTCTGTAGTTTTCTTTATTGTACTGTCTTTTTCTGGTTTTGGTTCCAGGGTAGCACTAGCTTTATATAATGGATTGAGTTCTATCCTGTTATATTTTCTGGAAGAGATTTTATAGAAGCGGTCTTAATTTTTTACATGTGTGGTGGAATTTTCTACTGAAACTATCCAGACCTGAATATTTACTTGAGGGGAGAGTTGTTTAAAACTACAAATTAAATTTCCTCCATGGTTATTGGACTATTCAAATTATTTCACGTTGAGTAAGTATGGTAATTTGTGTTTTAAAGAATTGATCCATTTTATGTAAGTTATAGAACACAGCATACAATTATCTGTTCTACAATTCTCTTGTTCTTTTGGTGTCTGTAGTATCTACAGTGATATTCCCTCTTTCATGTCTAATATTAACATTTGTGTCTTCTCTCTTTTCTTTGGGAGTCCTGCTAACCTCCTGATCTTTTGGCTAGGGAGCAGGCTTCTGTGGGGGCATTTCTGTCTGTGCTTGCTGGTTGTTTCCAGGCTGAGGTCTTCTTCAGCCCCTGGTATGGCATACGTGAGGAGAACAACAAAAAACCCAGTGAACCCGCCACCATGTCATTCCTTCGGACTGCAAATCTCAGCTTTTCTGCCTTTCTTTCTTTACCTTTGAGAGGCTTATATTTGTTTTACTTCATGGGAGGAATAGGGAAGGGGTGTCTATTTTATCTTCCTAGAGGTAGAAATCCTCTTATTGTTGTTTTAAACAAGAAAAGTTTGAGATTTTTTCTTTTATGCAGTGCTAGATAACGGAAACACTTGCCAGCCCATTCTGTGAGTTTTCTAAGCTTGCTAGACCAGGGCAGGGTGAAAATGGAAGGATCAGGCTAGGTAGCCCAGTCCCATTCTTAGAAAAGGTAAAGTGCACTTGTGGGGTTTCAGAAGTCTTCCTAGTACAGGAATTTTTACAATTTAATTGATCACAGATGTGACTTCTCTTTCCTTAAAAACACCTTACAGTTTGTGAAACATTGTGAGAAATGCTGTTGTAGATAATCAGGAGGACAATATAAGGCTTGCTGGAACTAGGTAAACTTCTCTATAAGAGCCTGAATTTTTTATGACCTTACTGCACACACTTCTCCTGTCCCAGATGTTCCGTGACACTTGGACATAACTCTGAGAAATTTGGAATTCAGGGATATTGATGCTTTAAAACTGCCATAAAAATCGCCATTGGCAAAATTCACACAGCTTTATTTCGTGGTTAGGATATTTCCAAGACAAGAGACTATATGGGTATTACAATTTTATTTGCTGATGATATCTTAATGACTAAAATTATGTGTTATATTTATGAACTAATTGGAGTAATAAAGATTTATTATTTTTTATTTTACCCAGGGTTTCTGGAGAAATCAATAATCTCTATTTCAAGTACTTAGGAAATGGAAGAAGATACGTTTATAATTATAATTTGTAAATATAATTAAAATTTTAAAATTGCCAAGGGGAAAAGATGTAGCTGGAAAAAACAGAGCATTGAGGCATAAGAAGGTAAGGAGGGCGTCAGGCTGACTCTGGGGAGGTTTGCGTGCGGTCCGGGGCTTCTGACGCAACCAGAGGAGGTTCCCCAGAGCACGGAACTGATGTACGCTGCATGTTTACATATTTATGATATTTATGTCCATACATAACATAACAAAACAATGTCAAAAAAAACCCACAATTATTTCTGAATTTTCAGTATCCGACTCTCTTTCAGCGGAACTCTTTATACCAATAGGATATTAAATGTCTATGCTGCTCCCATCTACTTTAACTAACAAAAACAAATACAAATCTTAAAATCAAAATCTCTGTTAATACTTCTGTCTTGTTGAAGGGAAAGCCCTGGAGAAATTATCCAGCAATACCTCTTTCTCCCAATCTGAGCTAAACTCAGGGGCTCACTGGGTCTATTTTCAGTTTATTGTTGCAACCGGTTTCTGTGTCTGAAGGGGGAAGTTCAACAGTAAAAGATGGATATTCTGCTTGTGAAGTGTGACATTGCTACACAGCAGAACTGATGTTTCCGTAGTCCAGGGAATTTAGACTAGAAATGTATTTCCATGATGAGTGTATGAGGAGGTGGAGGGGCAGTCAAGGAAAAATGCGGAAATGTTACAAGTATTTACTGGGAGTTCCAGCGGTCAGCAAAGCCCTTTAGATTACTTACTGTACAAGATCCTCTTGCTTGCAGAAATTGGATCACTCTACCCCACCCGCATTTGCTTACCCCATGTTTAAAATAATGGTAACAGAGAATTATTTAGTGCACCAGCTATTGCCATGAATCAGTTATGGATTAAAAAAAAATCAGACACTCTTACTGCTTTCTCCCTCTGTTACCATGAATGCTATCCCCCACATGCAACGCTAACGCAAAGGAAAGGCTCTGAATTTCTAAAATACTTCCTTACTGCCACACATTGGCTTTTTCCTGAGTAGCGCTCTCATATGTGGTGGAGTACTAGCTGAAAATGGTTGTAGCTTCCACTCAATATACTGTCTAGGCGGGGTTCACTCACCTTGTTTACTCTGCCACCCTGCTTTCAGTTAGAAGCACTGCTTGTATGGTGCTGGCATGAAAGGACCTACCTAGTCAGTATCCAAATTTGCAACAACTGCAAGAAGATGTGCAAATGTGAAGAGGGAGCTCATAGAGAAGAAAAAATAAAATAGAAAATGGAGGTGTTCAACCGAAGTCATAAAGAATTTCTTTGTTTATTCCCCCCTCCTTGGTTTACAGTTTAGAAAGCTAGATGCGTAGCATCCGATGTGAGAGATGACTCATTAGGGAAATGCAACCGTCCATCGGCTGGGAAGAACCACGCACGGGGACTCCGATGCCACCAGCATTTCAATCCCAGGATGGTGTGCAATGGAGGCATGAACTATTCTTTCTCATGAATTGGTTACTGCTTTTATTTTTTAAAAAGGAGGATCAAATATAGATATCTGTTCTATCATATGAGTCAAAATAAACTATAATAAATTTGATTTCAGCGAATGTTTGCTACTGGACCCTTAGTGTACAAGCAAGAAATTGGTCACATAAAGGGTCAGACCAAATATTAATACATGCATATTCTTCTGTGAGGAAATAATAAACCATCTGGGATGCTCTATCTCTCCTCAGGTCCCAATACTATTTAGAAATTGTCTCATATGAGGTCAATCCATGTTAATTTATTCTGCCCAGTGTCTGTGAAAACACGTCTAACAACTTTGTAAAGATATATTCAGCGTGTATACTCCTCAAATGTTTCAACCAAGGCCAGCTACTAGACTTACTCTCCTGAGATGCTAACTATTTGAAATGAATGTAGAAAATGTCACTCTATTTAGATTGGTCTGACCTCAGGGTTCAGAGGACGTTATGGGTTAAGAAAGAGTGTATTCTTATTTTTTTCTTTTTTCTTAATTAGGTAAGAACTTTGCCCTCTAGTAATGAAAGCACCACATTATCCCAAAAGACTGATCTAATGAGAGGAAAGCAGTACAGCATAAACTGAGAATTAGATTTGTAGTTTTTAGTAGTTCCGTCCTTTATGGAAACTCTCTGAGCTATCATTCTCCCACATTTTACTGAGGATGCAATCATTTCCCACAACAAATTCTTAGGATTGCAGAGATGCTGGAGAGTTCAGGAACCTATCACCTGGAGAGAGAGAAAGAAATCTGTCGATGAAATTCATCACACACACCGAGAGGGCTGTGGGAAGGCGGCCCCGGTGCATCCGAGTAGTGTCAGCGCTGTAACACGTGGTGTCAGGAAATTGTAGGCTGTGGAAGACAAGGCTTTTCTTGGGCTCACTTCTCCTGCCTAGTATCAGTGGGCAATGTGTCACTTTGAAAGGGACAGTTAGTGCATCCCATTGAGGGACAGACCCAGGGGTTGCATGTACAGAAGATTATACAATCTGGGGAAATTTCTTTAAGAAAAAGATTCTAAAGTCACAAGTACATTATCAAATATTAGATGAACTTTTCTGTATAATGAAGACATGCATCAATATAAGCCAGATATTTTAAGAAGCTGGTACCATAAATATAAAATCCAGATAAGTAATGTGATAATCTTATTAACTAACTGCCTAACATATCCTCTTATATCTTTTTTCTCTTCATCTTTTGATTGTATATTTTTATGCTTTCTCAACATGTCAATGATTTCATATCATTATTTTCCAATGGAGAAAGTGAAAGACAATCCCAACTTTAATATGTCCGTTCTGACTCATTCATCCCCACCCTTGTTTCCTCTCCATCACCCACATACTTCCGGGGCTTGCTGACACAGGCCACGCTCACCCTACAAGATGATCTCCGGCCCTGCACCTGCGTGACCTGGGGGAGCGGGCACAGGTGGTGCAGGCATTTTTCAGGAAGCCTTTCCTGCTTTGGGACTCCCAGTGTTAACTTCACTATTGTGTGGAAGGAACAAACATAAATATATCCCACCAAATTCAATCTCAATGTACTCGAAAGTCTCTTTTCCCTTTAGCTTCTCTGAATGTCAGAAAGCCTCTGACTACTTCAGCCTCTCCATATAGGTTTTAACCAATTGCACATGAAAATTACATTTTAAAAAAGTTTTTCAGAAGCATGTGAGCACACGAACATTTTATTAGATTTATTAACTTCATGTTGAATATGCATTGATGTCTCCACATTTTTGGTTTTGGCTTCTAGGAATATAATTTTGTTACAAGTATTTTACCAAGACAGAACTGCAATAGCATTACTTTCCATACTTTTCCTCTTTAATTTTTTATAACATTTTTATAACTTAGAAAATTTTACACTTTGATTTCTGTCAATAATCAATTGCTCAAAACATTTCTATTATCAACCAAATTTGTGCTATAATGACCTGGCTGAAGAGTCAATGGTGGCCCCGGCTTCTCTCATTTAACCCACAATAAACTAGCAGTAAAGTTTGAAGTAGCTGGTGTGGGTTAATTTAGATATTTTAAAATATTTCCAGTTATATTTTCCCTTAAATGAAAAACCTAATTAATTAAAAAAACTTTTTAAATAAAAAATTTAAGGGGTTACAAAACATGAAATTAAAGAATATATTCACCCTTATGTTATCATAGTGTTATTTACAGTAGCCAAGATATGGAAGCAACCCAAATTGCCCATCAATAGACAAATGGATTAAAAAAACCTGTGATACACACACACACACACACACACACACACACACACACACACACACAATGGACTATTACTTAACCATAAAAAAGGATGACATCTGACTATTTGCAACAGCGTGGATGGACTAGAAGGTATTATGTTCAGAAAAACAAGTCAATAAAAGAAAGACAAATACCATATGATTTCACTTACATGTGGAATCTGAAGAACAAAATTAACCAATAAGCAAAATCGAAACAGACTATTTATGGACACAGAGAGCAAACTGATGGTTGCCAGGGTGGACTGGATGAAAGAGATGAAGGGATTAAGAAGTAAAATTTGGCTGTTACAAAACAGTCATGGGGATATAAAGTACAGCATAGCGAATACAGTCAACAGCACTGCAATGACTCTGCATGGTGCCAGGTGGATAATAAAAATATCGGGAGTGGTCACTTTGTGAAGTATACAATTGTGTAACCTCTGTTCTGTACACCTGAAACACTAATACAAAATAATATTGAAAGTAAACTGTAACTAAAAACGAAGAAAAAAATTAAGGGGTTAATTTTCACTTTTTGTCTTTTAACAATCTAAAATGATGACTAATATTTCACCCCTTATGATTTTTTACCCCCCCATTGGTGATTTCTGGAGCAGGACCTTACACTTGCAGGTCTGAGGAGAGACCCAAGAAGGTAGCGGGAGAGGCAGAGGGATGCCGAAGAAGGCTGCTCTGCACAGCATGGTGTAAAATCCTGCAACTAACATCCCACTCCCCCATGTAGTGTAGCCATAATTATCTCCGATCTTTTTTTCCCATTAGAACAGGCTATAAGGTTGAGAAGGAGGGGGAGAAGAAAGCTGATAAATAAGTTGAAGATCATCATACTCACCACACACTTACAATTAAACCACTTGGTTATGTCTTCAATTATTTAGATGGTTTGATGGATTATTTTTAAAGGGAATGTCCACTAGGGTGATATTTAATAAACTCAACTTTGCGTTAAGGTAACTATGATATCACTTAAAAAGTTCTGGGCATTTTAAAAAAAACTTTGACTTTGCCACCAATCTCATAAAAAGCCAGCTTCAATTTGATGAAAATAAATAAAAATAAAATTAATTAAAACTTTAATGATGCTTTTTTTAACAAGTTAGTAATTTAGATGTCTCAAGTTTGTAAAGTCTTTTAAAATTTTTGTATTTATTGATTTTAGAGAGGGAGAGGGGGAAGGATGGTGGGAGGGAGAGAGAGAGACATCTATTTTTTCTACCACTTATTGTTTAGGCATTCATTGGCTGATTCTTTTATGTTCCATGACCAGAGATTGAACATGCAACCTTGGCACATCAGGATGCTAGTCTGACCAACAGAGCTACCCAGCCAGGGCTCGGGTTTATAAATTCTAAATGTGATTTATGCAAACTTTGTAGTACACTGGTATTTGTTGTCTATAAATAAACCTAGAAACAAAATATTTTACAAGAAAAGATGAATTTTTAAATTGTTGTACCTCTCATAGCCCATCTGTGATTTATGTTACTGATTACTTTCATTTTCTAAAAAGAAACCTATGTGACTATTGTGAAAAATGTGGTCTCTTTAAAATGAATTTTCTGGTCTTGTTGAGGTTTTCCTAGGTACATCAGTATGTTATTTGCTAAAAGGCAAGCAGAACACCTTTAAGAATCAAAAACATTTTCTGCATTGTAGTTACAGATTTGTAGGTTTAAAGCAAAAACAAAAATTTAGGAAGAATACAGTGAAAATAAAGAAGTCATACCTTTGACTTCATCAAATAAAAAAATGTTTCTGTACATGTAAAGCAATAATACACAGTAGGTAGAACTGGTTCTCTTTCCAGACCAAGAAAAGAAAAGAAAAAAATCCTCAGGTTAACTACTCAAAAGATAAGAAATAAATGCTACCATTCACAATAGAGAAAGCAAAAGAGAGAAGGAAAAAAAGAGACCGTGATTTCTGTTTTGTACAAAAAAGGAAGCTCCTGTTATTTGCCATTTGTCACCGTCTTTTCACTTGTTTTGTCCAAAATAACACAGCCCAAGCTGTGTTCTCCACAGTGATTGGAATATGACTGGGGACAACATTTACTGAAGTATTTCTAGGGAAAAAGCATAATTTTTTTTAAAGAAGTGAGAGGTTTAGGTCAGAAGCTGGTCTGTCCGAGATGTGAGGTGATTCTGAGTATAGTAAGGAAGCTGTTTCTGGGTTTTTCCTGGGATGCTGGGAGATGCCAGTAAAGAGAAGCAGGTACCTGATAGCCCCGTGGCGCACTGGCAGACCAGGGGGAGTTGCTGCTTTAGCGTCCTCCATCAACGGGGTTATGTGTGTACATGGCGATTTCACCCATGACTTCTATTTCAGGATATACTAAAGAGAGTGTCACCACGCATCAGTTATCAACAAAGAGAGTGGTTCTAATGGGGCTGAGACTCGCAAAGATACAACGTGAACTAATAATATATGAGTATTGCAATAGATAAGTTATAAGTTCAGTAAAAATTCAGACACAATATATTAGGGAGGTTTAAAAAAAAAAACAACCCTGAGTATCCAGCTTTAAGAAAGCTGTGCTATACTCCATGTTATATTAACATGATAAAATATCATGGCACCATTTAAAGGTTCTACATGGAAGATCTAGAAATGTGTTTGTAATATGATGTTAGCAGCACATTAGGAAATGTAATGCAGTGTGTACTTATCACTGTATCTATGAAAAATTAATTGTCCAGGTAGGAGGTAATAGGTAAAACCAGTGGATATACTGGATTGGGATTGTGAGAATATGAGTAATTCTAGTTTTTTATTATTTTTCAATAGTACGTTTTCTTTGAAATGAAACAAAAAAGAAAAATTTTAAGATGTTGTTTGTAGAAGGAGAGATGAATGAAGGTTGGTCAAAATTACAATGAAAGCTTCACAGAGATGATGATCAGGCAAGAATTTGTCTTGAAGACAAATAAAAATCAAATGAGCAAAATAATTGGAAGAGTCAGAGAGGAAATAAAAAAGGTAGTCTATGAAGGGAGTAGCCTGAGTACGTTTAGCTCTGTAAGAGGTCACCAGGCTGAAACAAAGGAGTGTTCCCAGTTTCTGCTATGGAATAAGGGTAGAACTCAGTTGGCCCGTGAAGGGCATGATTTAGCCCAAGTGGGTGATGGGGTTGATAATAAGATCATCATTGGAGGGGTGGGTGGGCAGTGTTCTAGGGTGACAGCTTTTTTTTTTAAGGGATACCACAAACTTTGTTTAATAAATTTCCTTATCACAGAATATATGTTTCTGAACCAAATAACAAAATGCATAATTTGCTATTGAAATCAACACACTTCAAATGACAAACTATTTCCTATATGTATTCTTGGAAAATTTATTTGAATGATTACTGCTAAATAATCATGAAAATTTTTTAAATCACAAAAATTTTATTTTAAGCAATGTTCTCTATAAACATATATCACTTGATATTTATTTATTAAAGAGAAAAATAAAGTAAAAAATCAAATTTTTGTTAGTGCTCTGAATTGCTTTCAATTTTCACAATGTGATCATCGACAAGCACATGTGAGAGAGTTATTGGTAATACATACATCGACAAAGAACTATAATGAAGAATACACACAGAACTGTTACAATTCTAGTCATAAAAAGATAACACCATTAAAAATAGATAAAATACCTTACAGTCTTATACACATATTTCACAATAGATATCAAAATGGCCTATGAACTTATAAAAGCATGTTCAACATTTCTCAGCCATCAGGGAAATGCAAACTAAACCCACAATAAACTCAAACTATATATCCATCTGAATGACTAAAACAAAAAATATTTTAAAAACTTTTTAAAAATAATTCTTGGTGAGGATGTGCAGCAGCAACCTTAACTCTCATACCTTCTCTTGGGATCAAAAATTTATGTAATTTGTAGTTTGGTAGTATTGACTAAAGATGAACTTATGCTTAACTTATAGTTTAGAAATTTCATCCTTAGGAATATCCAACAGAAATGCATGTATATATTTTCACAAAACACAATCACTAGACTATTTATAGTATTATTTTCACAAAATCCCTGAACTGGAAACTATCACAATGTTTATAATTGTAGACTGAATAAACAGTAGTATATTCACACAATGAAATGCTATATAGCTATATAGTAACATTCACTGCTACACATCACTAAGAAAGAATGACCCGCAACTAAGCTCAAAAATATGTAATCAATTTCAAAATTATTATGTTTAGTGAAAGAAGACAGATATGGAATAATTAAACACAGTATGATCACACTTGTATAAATTGTAAGAACAGACATAACTAATCCATGGTTTTAAAATCAAGGGCACTTACCTCTAAGGGGTAGGAAAGTAGATAGAAGGGAGCATTGAGGGGACCTTCTGGAATATTGATAATACATTGGAGATTCAAAACCACTGCCTGACCTGGGTATCAATGCTTCCACCATATTTATTAACTGTAAAATCTAATGAGTAGCTTTGAAATTTGAAGGACTGCGCACAATTTTCCATGCTGAGTGATTTGTGTGTTAATGTTTTTAAATATAACATTAAAATGATAATAAAAATGTTATTGAAATGATTAACGTAATTGAGATGTAAAGAAAGAGGGATTTTTTTTTCTTATTTTTCTTCTGTTCTTCAAGGAAGTGGGAAAGGGTGAATGACAAAGTCATCCCTCATCTGGAGGATTGTAAACATAGGGTGCTATTTGACAGTAACGGCGGGAGGAATGAAGAGGAAAATGGAGGGACAGAGGCCGTAACTATAGACGGAAGCCCCGGGTATCAGATATTCTCTAAATAGGTTTTTCTTTTCTAGTCTTTTCTTGGCTCCTTTTTCCTCCCCATTCAAGTGATCTCCCCCTCCTCCCACTCCTTCTTCACTTCCCTGGAGATGGAGTTGATATACTTGAGTCTCTTCTCTAAAAATTTCCCATCTCATTTTTCATCATTTCAAAGGTTTTAATAATCATTTTAAATGTATTTAAGTATTAAGCTCAAGACTGTGTGGTATTAATTTATATTCATTCAAGTCATATCCCTATGCTAAAAATTCCTCTTGTGGGAACAGTTCAATGTTCAAGGCAGAAAAAAAGTATAAAGTAAAAATCTTCATAGAAAGCTTGAAGATTATCTGAAACTATTGAAGTCACAAAGTAAATTAACCTCCAATCAAAAACTAAAAATTTGCTGGATATTAAATTTTAAGAAAATTTTTAGGAAAGACTCTGAACTATGAATTTTCATAATCTTAGTCTCACAAGAATCTCAATGTAGATTTATGTTTCACCTAAATAGTTGTCTCCTGAGAATCCTGAACTAATTGAACTCATACACACAAAACAACCAAAATCTGTAACACTCTCACCACTGGAGACTTACCATGATATTCAGCCTGAAAGAAAAATCTCCTATTCTACCTGGGCTATATAAATTAATGAATATTCTTTGGAGAAGATAAGGGTTCTCACACCGTGGGATCCTTACTGCCAGTGATACTTATTATTCTTGTCTCTTGTTCATTCCACACAAGAGAGAAAAGCTTCAGAGAGCATGAGATCATATTTCATATCTGGCTGCATGTTCCTAGGGCGTGGGATATATATTTGCATCTCCAATACTAGTCACATCTCTGACTCTAAGAAGTGCTCAACATAATTTTCATTGAGTGATATTTGTAATATTTATTATTTTACTTGAGGTGGACACCGGCTAGCAGTGTTCATGTCATTATGGATGAATTAAAACATACACACAGACTACGAGTCTGGTGGAGGAATAAGGATGACAGCATGGCTTTTCTCTCAAGAGGAACTCCGCCATGACAGGCCTTTATTCTAATATATCCTCACATCACAAGATGGTCCTCACTCACCATCCCCAGTTACAACACAGGAGCCAATGCCCCTCATTACGTTACAGAAGAAGGATATTAGCAAATGAATAGGCAGCCAGTTACACTGGTCTCTGCAAGGTACTTGCAGGGTGAGGGGGTTTCAGCAAAGAGCAAGTCTAAAAAGAGCCTGGGTTTATTGCAAATCTAACTACCCACGAGAGAACCTATCTGTGGGCATGGGTCCTGTGCATCTCCAAGTGGGAGCTGGGCCCACATCACACAGAAGGGTCTGCCACATTACTAATTCAGATAGAGACACATGTGGTACCAGCATCCAACACAGCTGACCACCCTTCCCTGAGATACTTCCTTCACTTGGTTTCCAGGGCACCATCGCTCCTCACTGCCTGCTTTGCTATGGCCTCTTCACTATGAGTCTCTCTTGCTGGTTCCCTCATTTCTGTTTTGTTTTTGTTTGTTTTTTTCCAAACTGTTATATCAGGTCCAGATCCTCCAGAGTTTCTGCTCTTAAATAATTGGCAAGTCTTCCTCTCTCAGTCTCTAGTTCTCTTCTACATATTTAATTGGTTTCCATGCTGGAAGAATTTCTTTGGGTTTTATAATTCCATGCTTTTTTATAGGGTGTGTGTGGGTGGATGGGGGAAGATATTGATAATCTTTGCTTCTATGTCAAGGAATGTCAAAATTGTTTTTAAAAATCTTCTTTTTTTTGCATCTGATAAGGAGATTTTGTAACCCCCCCCCCCCAGTGACAAATCATAATTAGGTAGGGAACACTGTGCTTCTACAAGTAATATCATTCCTAGTAAAGAAACTGGATATTTGAACCAGTGCCCAAAAAGAAAGCGTTGCTAAGAGACTGAGTTCTGCATCGGAAATCAGAAAATCTAGCCTTACTCACCTTTGACTATGAATGATCCACATGCAAGCCACTTGGTGTTCCAAACCTCCATTCATTAGTGTTGAAGGTCTTTTAATCAGCCTCTTGATTAAATGATCAAATTTAAGAACCAATTAGACAACAAAGAATAAGATAAAGTGACTAGATGGAAAAACATTGTGTTTGATTAACAACCATAAAAAATCCAAGCTTTTTATATCATAGCAGTGTGATTAAAATACAAAGGTGCGTTTCTGTGTGTGTGTTTGAATCCAGTTTGTGTCTTAGGACTTGAAATCACTGCGTTGAGTTTTATTTACTTGCTTGACATTTCCTCCATTTCATGTTCACCAGGCTGTTTATTCATACCTCAGCGTTCTTCCTTTGTAAACAACAGCCTTGTGCTCAGTAGAAAGCAGTCTTTAAATCATTTCCTTAAGCTAATGTATTAACTCATGTGGGAAAGGTTAGCAATAGCTTAGTACAACCACTTTGTAAGGACACATGAGCACATGCCATGACAAAGTCTGAATAAGATAGACATGTATGTAATTATTTCACAAAGAGGCTGGACTTAAATCATTACACATAGTTTTGTTTTTTTTTTCTGGAACAGTTCCCTAACCAATCAATCCCTTTCCCAGGCTGGACGAACAGACCTCTATGGTCACTGCTATTGCACACGCCTCATAGTAGCTCCTTCCGCTGTGCCATTTGACTTCTACTGCCCATGTGCTTTACCTCTCCTGCTCCCCGACAATAATCTGGTACCAGACCATGAGCTGCCTCCTACATGGGGGAAAAAAGGTCACATTAACCTCCTTTGAGGGGCAATGCTGCTACGTATTGGACTGTGTGAAGCTGTAGCTTCCTGGTTAAACAGGTTATGCTCCCTAGTTGATTATGCTCAATAATGTTTGGTTTCCTTTGCACCCTTCCTTGTTAATATCTAGCTACTTAACACTAACATCATCTCAAAGAGCAAAAGTTGGAGTTGTCACAGTCTTCTATTCTTCAGAGCATTTCCACTTTTACCTATTTTGTATCTAGAGAAAACATATGATTGTCTTTGAAAATGGCAAAAAGGTGACATTTTGTTAAAAGAAAAAGTTGGAAACCACCAAGGTTAATGTATTGTGTGAAGACTAATCACTTTTCAATGTAAATGTATTACCTACAAACCAGAATATAGAGAGAAATGATGATCATTTAAAATATATCAGTGTAAACAAATTTGTCTAGTTGGCATGGCATTTTCAAACAAAAGACTACTATTTAGAAAATTAAACATACAGACAGGAGCTGCTGATGCTCAGAAACTGGAAAACATTTGGTTCCTGGCAGGATTCTGAGAAGAGCAAGAATGACTGGGGTGACCTCAGCGAGGACCCCGGCACCCAGATTTCAGGCAAGGATACAAAGCTCCAGGGCCAGGGATTCGGAAGATCTGGGAGAAAAAAGTGCTGCAAAGGGGCTTTAAGAAATTCACAATTGAATGTAGATGATAACTTCAGTTTGGGGTATATTTTCAAGGTTTTTAAATGATTCCTTTACTGATATTGGAGGGTGTGTCTTTCACTATAGATTATTTTAGCCATCTGTGGCACTTTTCATTTCTGAACATAATATCAAGCTTATAGTAGATAAGCTTGTAGCTAAATAGATTACTTTCTAAGTATAGATTTCTGTAAAATTAGAAACAACCACCATCAATCCTTTCATGAAATAAGAAAATCTTGAAGAAATCCATCTTTTATTTTTTATGCTGATTTGTAAAGACAAATAGCACAAGAATCATTGTACATGGAACATACAGGCATTAAATTTGTTTTGCCCCACCAAAGCCCTTATTGATAATTGAATTCATATGATTGAGTAGGAAGTATTTTAAAAGTAAGTGATGCACAATGATGTAAATGCAGGCCTGCAAAACGTTAGAAGGTGAACACATTCTTGAATGATCTGGCAGAGGAAATGAGTAACTGTGCACCCAAGCTACTTTGCACTGCCTTTTTAATGTGCTTTGTCAAAGAATGTGGCATGCTTAACTCTCTCATGAATAGTTGTCAAGTGTTTTACTACCTCAGTCTACTTGATTAACACTGAAACTATTTATGCCTAAGATTCAAACAATACATCTTTTTAAAATTTTTTTAATTTTAATTGTTGTTCTTGTACAGTTTTCTTTCTTTTACTATCATCCCAGCCCATCACCCCAGCCCTCCCCACCTCCCTCCCATTTCTACTCCCCTAGATTTTGTCCATGTGTCCTTTATACTTGTTGCTCTTAAACCTTCCACTTTTCCCCAAGGAGGACATACAGAGGATCCAGAGACACATGAAAAGATGCTCAATTATCGCTACCTATCAGAGAGATGCAAATTAAAACCACAATGAGATACCACTTCACACCACTCAGAATGGCCATCATAAACAAAGTAACAAACAACAAGTGCTGGAGAGGTTGTGGAGAAAAGGGGACCCTAGTGCACTGTTGGTGGGATTGCAGACTGGTACAACCACTATGGAAAGCAGTATGGAATTTTCTAAGAAAACTAAAAATGGATCTATCTTTTGACCCAGCAATTCCACTGCTCAGATTATATCCTAAGAACCTTGAAACACCAATCCAAAAGAACTTATGCACCCCAATGTTCATAGCAGCACCATTTACAATAGCCAAGTGTTGGAAGCAACCTAGGTGCCCATCAGTCAAGGAACGGATCAAAAAACTACCAAACTACCAGACAAGTACCATATGATCTCACCTTTAACAGGAACCTAATCAACAAAACAAACAAACAAGCAAAATATAACCAAACAATACATCTTTTAGTAACTAAATTTCTTTTTTTTAAAGATTTTGTTCATGTATTTTTAGAGAGAGGGGAAAGGAGGGAGAAAGAAGGGGAGTAAAACATCAATGTGTGGTTGCCTCTAGTGTGCCCTGTACTAGGGACATGGCCCGCAACCCAGGCATGTGCCCTGACAGGGATTTGGTTTGCAGGCCCCTGTGCTCAGTCCACTGAGCTACACCAGCCAGGGCTATATTTCTTATTGAAGTGTTGATAAAGCATGCCAAGGATAAAATATATGATGTCCTACACAATATTATATTTTATTTAGTGATCGAGGTGCTCTCTGCTAGAGGCAGCTATATTCCTTGACCTCGATCACAGGAAAGTTCTGAAGTTCCCAACAGAAATATGAAACATAAATGCAAAGTGTTATTATTAGCATGATGTTAATAAGCTGTGGCAGAGAGAATGTTTCTTATTATCCACACAGATCCCTCTCTTATAATGACCACATAAATCATTTGCAAATATAAATATAAATAGAACTGTGCTTACTTTTGAAGTTTGTAGCACCCATATCAGTAGTAATAAATCATATACAAAGCAATTCATGATTTACTTTCTGGTTCCATTTGTGAAAAACATTTTGAAGTGCATACTATACAGAAGCCATAAGTACATAAAATGTCATTTGTGTCAATAAGCTAAAAAAAGAAAACAATAAAATTCAATTGTGAAGCACTGAAAAACTGATATATAAAACCACTACATCACAAATATCTCATTTTAAGCATGAATTATATCTGTGATAAATTGTGGAGATGAATTATGATAAGAAAGGGATGGGGTGAAGAATAACCCCCAAATTAAATTAACCTGAAGTTATTCATTCTATTTTACAGCTACTAAATTATTTTTAAAGCTATCAAACTCTAACAAATTGAAGCTATTGGATTTCATGTAATTGCAAAGAAAAAGAGGAAAGGACAAACAGATTCCAGGAAGAAAAATTGGCAATCCTAGGTTATTAGAAACATTCTAAACATTAACAAACTCCATTGAATCACTAATAGTTCAAGTAAGAATTTTTAAAAAAAGCAAAACAAAACCCAACACTTGTATCTAGCAAGAATTATCCAAGACCTAAGAGACACAAAATCTAAGCGAAACAAAAATTGCAAAAGGAGTCTACTTAGATTCATACTGTCAATTTAAAGAGGAGGCCGTTGACCAAGCGGGCTTTATCAGGAGGCCTGTGCCAGCCAACTGCAGTCTGAGCCGGGAAATGCCTCAAGGTCGCGAAATCGAAACTTAAGGACACCAATCACAGTGAAGCAGGCTTTAAACTACAGCCAATCAATAATTCCTTCACTTTGCTTCTCTCTTTTTTTCTTCAAAAGTCTCTCCCAAAGTGCCTGTCTGGGCAACTCCCCTAACCACTTTCAGTTTGGTGCTGTCCCCTTTGAACGGATTTTTTGCTCAAATGAACTCTGAACATTTTTAAAATCTTCTCTGTCCTGCTCACATTGGTATCCTTAGAAGCAGCATGCTTCGGTCAGGGATATGGAAGAGAAATTCTAAATATCTTGTGAATTAGAAAAGTGTGTATTGAGTAAAAAGTCTTTTTCCACATGTGATTATTCTATATTTTAATATTAAATAGGCACATAATAAGTAAGCCTCTTTAAATATAATATTTGGGAAATACTTTTCAAGGAAAAATAAAAATGCAGACAGTAAGCTCAAGTTTCATTAGAATTTGAAAAAACAAGAAATTGGTCATTAAAAAATATGGAATAAATAATACTTGCTATAATTACTCCAAGAACACTGTGGCAGAAAACGTTTTACAACAGATTTCAAAGCGTGTTGGTTGGGAATTATGGCAATAATTAGCAGCATGACCCTAGGTAGCTAAAATAAAATTTCTAACTTCTTTCTCTTAAAGTGAGGGAGCTGAACCAAATGATTTGAAAGCCATTGCCAAATCTTAATTGTCTACTATTTTACCTTATAAAAAGGATAAGGAAAAGGAAAATTCAAAATTAAACATTCCAAATGACTTTATCAGCCTCCTTTTTTGGTTGGGAATATTTATTAAACTTGTTTGTATTTTTCTTAGATTATACTTAATTTTAACAGGTAAAAATTTACCTGTCCTTGGAGATAGGTTATGTGACAAAATACTATTGTTCCTCAGAGAAAAAATTACTTCAAAAGCCTTTTATCATCTTAATACATGCCATGACAAACTCTCTACTCTTTTTTCCCCAATTAAAAAAATTATTGGGTGACATTGTTTAATAAAAGTTTATAGTTTTCAAGTATACAATTCTATATTACATCATCGGTATATTGTATTGTGTGTTTACTGCCCCAATTCAAGTCTCCTTCCATGACCATTTATTTCCCCGATACCCTCTCCTATTTCCCCATCTTTCTTCCCCTCTTGTAATTATACTGTTGTCTGTATCTATGAGTTTTTATTTAACTTTGCTTAATCCTTCACCTTTTCCTCCCAGCTCTCAACCGTCTTATTCTCTGACAGCTATCAGTCTGTTCTCTGTGCCTATGAGTCTGTTTTTATTCTGTTTGTTAGTTTATTTTGTCCATTAGAATCCACATATGAGTGAAATCATCTGGTACTTGTCTTTCTCTGACTGGCATATTTCACTTCGTATAACGTTCTCCAGGTCCATCCATACTGTCGCAAAGGGTAAGATTTCCTCCTTTTTGGTGGCTGAGTAGTGTTCCATTGTATAAATTAGATTTTGGCCTATAATTTTCTTTCTTGTAGTGTCTTTATCTGGGTTTGGAAGTAGGGTAAGGCAGGCCTTTTAAAATGAGCTTGGGAATCTTCTTTCCTCTTGAATTTTTATTTGAATTATTTGAGAAGGAGAGGTGTTAGTCCTTCTTTGAATATTTGGTAGAATTCCCCTGTGAAACCATCCCATGCAGGGCTTTTGTTTATTGCAAGTTTTTTGATCACTGCTTCAATTCCATGAGTTGTAATTTGTCTATGGATATTTTCTGATTCTTCCAGATTTAATTTTGGAAGCTTGTATGTTTCTAGGAATTTATCCATTTCCGCAGGCTGCCCAATTTGTTGGCATATAGTTGTTCATAATATTTTCTTACAGTTTATACTCCTTTGCTACCAGTTGTTGCTTCCCCTTTTTCACTCTCCTCCACAGGGTTTTGTGCTGGCTGGGATCTGCCTTTGGACATGCTGCTTGTGAAGCTGAAAACTCTCCACTCTTAAAGGTCAAGAAAAACAATCAGCAGTCGTGATCAAAATTTTACTCTTGGGCAATATTTTCCTCCCAAGTTATAGCATAGTAAATACTTAATTTCTAAAATAAATTGCAAATAGCATCTTGCTCTTGTTTAGTTCCCCCCCCCCCCCACTGGGAAAGAATGTACATTATCTGCCTGGGCTAGAGTTAAATAACCATTCTTAGTAATTCTTGAAATAATAAGTCACAAAGGAAGTTAAAATGTATACTTTGAGATATTAAACCTAATGAAGATATTGCCTTTGCTTTCAGAAGTATAAAGAAGATGGGAATAGAAAATATGCTATGAAAGCTTTTTTATCCACTGGAACCTGGGCTCCTGACCAGCATGGCTTTCTCATACCCAGGTGCTGTGTTTATTTACACAGATGAAGGAGGCTGTGTAGACTGTAAGATTTGAACAAGGGAGTGCCTGCCGAGAGGTGACCGGGAGGATCACCTGGATGCGGAACATATTTCTTCAAGTCCCTATTATGTCACACATTCCTGCTTCCTCCTAATGGGGCAAAGGTCCTGCTTCTTGCCTGCTGGTCCATGAATGCAAGGGACCTGGAATACTCAGGTAACAGCGTTATCTAATAGTCAACAATAGGCTTGTTTCAAACCCTGGTATGAGTTCTTCCTTTGGGATTCATGGCATCTAACCCTGGTACCCAGCACTGTGGGGACAATAAGCCCCAATTCCCCAAGGGGTTCTTTGGGAGGGTGATGAGTCAGTCACTCCTGCCTTCACCGCTTTGCTCCTGGACCCATGCATTATACTACTAGGGATGGCACTATATAAAATTCCTTGATCGCATGGGTAAGTTACTTTCTGGTTGATCACCAAACGCCATCCTCACAGAGCAGCATTTCTGAGCTGGAGTTGCAACTGTGCCTCCAGCAAGCTGCTTCAATGCTCCACTGGGTGGGCAGCTTCTGGGTGATGACTTATGGAATATGACTCATGGATCCATGGTCACCGGACTTTTCTCATATCTTCTTTACTGCACAAGTGTACTCTTTGCAGATACGATGTTATACGAGATCCTGTGAATATGGATCAAATGTTTCAAAAACCCTCTATGGTGGTGCTGGCCTAGGCCCTACATACAGAGAAGAGGAGCTCCTACCCAATTGGCATGTCACTGCTGCCATAATGAATCACTAGCTCAATGCAGTCAACTTACCGCCAACTGGCAAGCAGTATCCTCAAGGGAAATGTCCTGTACTGCGGGCTCAGCTTTGGTCTGTGTTGTTGGCAGGTCAGGCATTGGGCAGTGGCAGTAGTTACTTGGCCCTTGTAAGGGGGTAGGGCATGTTGCTGAGCCCATCCACGGTCTCCATCTCTGTCACTGTGACCACTTCATTCATGGGCCGACCATGACAGCACTGAGGTGGCAAAGGCTCTTTTATACCAGCTGGACCAGTCATTTTATTTGCATATTTATTTTTGTGCCTCTTTATTGCAAATGCTCTCAGGTGGGAATTAACATGGGGCATAAAGATGTGTATACATTGTATCCATTCCATGTGTTTACCCACATGCCTCTGCCCCAAATTTTCTAATTTTTTTCTTTGTCATCATTAACTAGCCAGCCAGACCACTCTGTGAGTGCCCATGTTTTCCTGTACATTCTAAATTTGGGGCACTGGTCTGTCCACAAAATATGGGAAAATCGACATGTTTTTCCGAAGTTCTGCTCAGTTGTCACTGTCTTCCCAGGCCATTCATTAGTGAGGCTATAATGAAACAGCCAGCATCTGCCTTTCCCTGACACCCACATACCAGGCTGACCTATCTATGGCCCCAATGCTTGGGCCATTGGGACATTTCCTCCTTCATCACTGATCATAAGTGGCTCCCCATGCAGCTGAGGGGTGACCAGAGAGAGTGGGTGATGTAGCAGCATGGATGACCTGGAATTTCGGAATGTCTGTTCATGTTGGCGGCTTTCTGTGTACATATATTGCCAGAGCACTATTCCCAGACTGGAATATCCTCTCTCGAGGAAACAAAGATGCCTACCAGGGACTGTGTTTTCCTCTTTGGAGCCATGTATAGGTTTCTGTGGCTACAAAAAAAAAAATTAACACAGAGTTAATGGCTTAAAACGGAGTGTTTATTATCTCAGTTTCTGTGGGCCTGAAGTCACAATTTGGGCAGGATCTTCTGCTCAGAGTCTCACACGGCTGAAAGCAGTGCGGTCAGCTGGCTGTGTCTTCATCTTCAGACTCTCTTAAGGAAATACGGGGTTCCAAGCCTCCCTGGGTTGTTGGCAGAACTCATTTGCCTGTGACTATGTGATTGAGGTGCCTGTTTTCGTGCTAGCTATCGGCTGGGGGGCACTCTCAGCTCCTAGAGGGCACTCTCAGGCGTTAGCCCCGCCCCACGGGCAGTTCCCATTAGAGATTTTTTTTATTCTTCAAGGCCATGAGAACAATCTCTCCACTTAAATCTCTTGACAGAGGTCTGATTGTATGAGTCTCACCCAGGATAATCAACCTCTTGATTAACTCAAAGGCAGTTGATTTAGACCCTTAATCACATCTGCAGAATCACTTCAACTTTGCCCGCACCTGCTCTAATCAGGTGAATAACTGCCTCATCAGTCTACATCCAAGGGAAGAGGATTATACAGAGCCTGCACCTCAGGGGACTGGAACCTTTGGGGCCATCTTAGAATTCTTTCCAGTACACTTACCCAGTCACATTAATTTGTTTATCATCCTAATGACTAATCTAGGACCTACATCTTAATCAGTTCCATGAAACTAGCCACTGATCACTTTAATTTTTGCTTTCTCAAAGTGTCACATTGGAGCAGGTGCAGGTAGTTCTGAGAAGCACAAGGAAATGTTGTCGTCAATGATATTTTTACATGGACACTTTGAGGTCACTAAAACTCTCCATGTTGCCAACCCCTTAAAACGAACCCGCTATCAGTGAGGGAAGGGCATGACTAAGCCTGTTATTTCAATGAGATCATTTAACAGATTCGTACCAGTAGGGTAGAACACTTTGAAAAGTTAGAGCACAGAGTAAATACATTTTGATGAAGACAGAAAAGTCTCTAAATGTCTGGAAACCAAAGTCTCTGGGATGAAGAGTGTGGTGAATATGATGTTTTGTCTAGAAAAAGCATGGTCAGCGTCAAAATTTAGTTATCATTTATTTTAAAATAATTCGGCATTACCTTATGATAGTCTAGTGGCAGGAGTTTTTCTTAAGGCAAGAGGGCTGGGACTTCCAAGTGAGGACCGTGCTTGAGGCCACAAAAATGAGCTCAAACTCCCATATGTGGAAGTACCTGAAATTGATCGATTCCGTCCTGACAGCAGGAAAATCCTGGACAAACATCAAATGAATGACTTTCTTTGGACTTCTCAGAGGGCTGAGATTGAAGAGCAAACTACCACACCAGAGTCTGGAGAGACAGGCGCATCCAGAGAGTGACACCTGCCCAGCAGGAGCTGCAGCTGGCAGGAGCACTCGGAAGGCCATGGCCTCCTCGAATTCCCAGAACAGCCTTATCGGTAGATAGTATTGTTCTCACCATCGCACAGAGGGAAGAAGCTGAGTGTCAGAGCTGTGAAAGAATTTATTCAAGGTTATAACTTTAACATATAAACCCAGATGCCTAGTTCTAGTGGTGTGACGGTAACTGATTAACTGATGGTGTGTGTGTGTGTGTGTAGGGTGGGGGATGGAATGGGAAAAGAAGAAATGCGGGGGAAAGTGGGGGACTAGTTTGTGGCATTTGCCCATTTTTGTGGTGTGAATAGTCCCGATGTGGCCTATTTCAGGCAACCTATGTGGTGTCACTGAATTGAAGTGCTGCAGGTCCCAGGTAGATGGAGGCTCTTGTGCACCCGGTGGACAAGGGCAAGGTCAACAAAAAGGGCATTTATCGCAGGGCTCTAAAAAGAGAAAGTTAAGTTTTCAAAAAATGTCATTGAAAAAGAAAGATCCAATGTAAATTAGTAAGGTCTATCAGCTTTTACATTTGGGGGAGAATTTAGAGAAACAAACGCCAGGTGTGGAATCAGCTGACATGGGCTTTAATGAGCAGCTGGGAAATGGGCCCTGAGGAACCGCAGGTGGGACACAGGGTTCCGACTGCAGTGAGACTCCAGATAGCTGAGCGTTTCCATGTTTGACCTCTGGCACGGTCGCCAGGTGATGCCAGCTCTGTCACCAAATCGCTGTGAGAACTTTACACTTGTTGTCACCTCTGCCTTGGACCTTGAGATTTAAGGGTGTGTGGCTTAGGGTGACTCATGACTGGTACCTACTAATTCTCTTAGTCCTGGCTGCCCTGCTTTCTGGACATTGGCATCTGTATCACTAGTTTCAATTTCAGTACAAGATCAAATTGAATAACGATACTGCACTATTTTGCACATGTGTAGGACTTAGTTTACAGAAGGAGTGGCTTGCATATTTCCTATCTGATAACTTAATTTTCTGAAGTAAGCCAGTTGAGTATGGACTAGTGTGATAGGTGAGGGAAAAACATTTCAGTGGTAAGAAATGTTCTAGCTAAAAGACCTAAAACTGCCCATTTCTGTTCTAAGATCAGTGTATTTTCTAGTAGGAGACAGAAGCTAAATTTCAAGGAAAAAGCCAGAGAAGGCAAGGACAGAGCACCCTGGCTGAACTGCGTTTGATTCTATCACATTCCAGCTGAAGAACAAAACTTCCTGTTGCCTTTCTTTTAGCTAAATAATCGTCTCTCCAGATTATTACCTGTAGGTGTATTTTTTCCTTTGAAGGGCAGCTCTTTCCAACTGTGAGGGACCCAAGCCTCATTTACTAAATAGAAATGTCATGCCATGAAAAAGTAAATTTCTGGAGGGAAAAGAACAATCAACCAACTCTTAAAGAATAGAAAAGGCCTTTGCATAAGTTTTTGATTAGTGGAGCACTAATGCAACATAAATAGTAACATATTCACCAATTTGGTTTAATTTGAGTTAGCATTGAGGCAGGTGTTAGGAAATACGTCATGGGGCAGAGGAGAAAATGATTAATTGCCCACTGAGAGGCATCAATCATAAGTTTTAAAAGAATTCCGATAAGAAAAAGAGGTCTTCAGTCTGTGCTGGTTGGGACAGGCTTTATCTCAGGAACACAGGGCAGCTGGGTGCCAGCCGGTGCTGGCGAGGTGCCCCAGTGAGAGGGAGCTGTGGGCAGCATTACCATAGAGACTGGCTTCATTTAATCTCTCTTTTGGAAATATGATGAAGAACACAGTTGGGAGTATTTTCCAATTTCAATTTAAGTGGAAGAAAGTAAAAATGACATTGTAAGATGTTTTTTAAGTAGTCCAAGAAACATTGGAAAGTAATTCAGCTCAGATAAATGCAGTCTTATTTAGAGACAAAAAAAAATGTAGAAACCCAACATTTACTGTTAAAATTAATGTATCTGAATGTTAGACACATTAAAGGCTTACTAAGTATACTTAGCTGATTGAAAATGTTTTAGTAGTATTTAAGCATTCAGTAAGAGGTAAGTTGGTAGGACAATGGTAAAACTTTACAATAGTTGTTCATAACCTTATCCCTTAAGGTCTGTTTGAAAGATATAAGTCCTCTCTTTCAAAAATATTATTCTAAGTATATACATATGCAAATTTTATTCAGTTTTGAGGTTCACTACTCCTCTGAATTTCACTGAAGTATTCATGGTAAGAATCCCTACTTTAGGCCCTGGCTGGCATGGTTCAGTGGGTTGAGCACTGGCCTGTGAACCAAAGGGTCGCCAGTTCGATTTCTAGTCAGGACACATGCCTGGGTTGCAGGCCAGGTCCCCAGTAGGGGGCACACGAGAGACAAACACACATTGTTGTTTCTCTCCCTCTCTTTCTCCCTCCCTTCCCCTCTCTCTAAAAATAAATAAAATATTTTTTAAAAAGTATCCCTATTTTACATAAATGTTTGTAACATTAAGTATTAGGTTTGGTACCAATTATCTATCATTATAAATTATATCTTGAATCTGAGTGTCACTAATTTTAGGTCTTGCCTCACAAGAAAGGGGATAGTCTGTGATGCTGGACACTATGACTGTGTTTTTTATTTGTTTGTTCATTTGTTTGTTTTACTGTATAGGACTTTATTGTATAGGACTAATTTTTAGTGATTATTTTAGTAACTTAAGAAAGGTACCCCGAGACAGGCAAGAAATTGCACTTTGTGTTTTCACTACTGATAGGAGTACAATGTTTTTACACAGATATGGCTTGAAGGGTGTCGGCCTTAGTGCGGGTCAGTCCCAAATGGGTTCTATGAACTGTTAAGGGTAACTCTACTTGGCATGTGTTCTGGAGCCAGCTGATTCTCTGTTATCTTATTTGTCTTCCTCTTTCTGGTCCCCGATCTGCCTGTGGCCATTTTGATTTTCATATCAGAACTATGGTATGATGTTCCCACTGTCCCAGATTGTGACAGAGCTTAGAATTCGGTTTCTATGGTTAATTTGCCCAAGGTCATTTGGCCAGCAAGTACTAAGAACAAGTGAAGTTGTAATGTAAACCAATTTCTTCTGTCAAATTCTATGTTATTATTGTTCTTGTTTATATTGTTTGTTTTGTTCTTGTTGGCTCTATTACTTTTTGATTTTGTTGTTTAGATGACAAAACAAAAACTTTTACCCTTTATCTTCTAAACATTTCTCCTGCTTCAGAGTCTACTTCATTTTTAAATGCTCTGGTCTCATACTTTCATACCCTGTAGTAAAATAGAAGAAACCAGCACAGGTAATAGGAATAAATCTGGATAAATAGCCAGAAGATGTAAACTTTGATTGAGTTCTGATACCTAATAATATCTTTAGACCAGTGATTTTCAACCAGTGTGCCTGAAAAAATTTTAAAACATGCAATACCTGGCTACTGAGTCAGGGGCACTGACTTCTTTTCCCTCAGATGGTCAAATAAGAAAATGGCAACAGCCAACACAACAACAGCTGTCTGGTGTGAATAATTCAAACTTATACCTATTTTTGTCAGATTGGCAAAAAATACATATCTTTTGGCATGCTGCAGAATTTTAGTAACTAGTTTATGTGTTCCCTGAGATTAAAAAGGGTGAAAAATCATTGCCTTACACAGTTTTATTAACCAAGACCCACAAAACAGACAAGATTGTTGAAAGTATAAAAGAGATCAAGTATGTGAAAGCACTTGGAAATCAACAAAGTGAAAATCAGATTCAAGGGCTTATCATTGTTAATTATAATAATGATGATAATTGAATAATGTTTTTCATGAAATATTTGGATCTGTGTCTTCCCACAGGGAAGACACTTCGGTATGTCTTCAACATTTCATTTGGAGCCAAGAGTAAATTTTAACATTTGCTTGGCTAACACTGAGGATGAATATTCAGAATCCTTAATATTCTGAATATTAAGGATACTCTGAATTGAGAAGAAATTTGCAGTCTAGTGAGGAAGATAGTTTACCAAGGTACGGTAATAGAAATGAGGTGGCCCCAGAACAGTAGCTTAGCCCACCTGCTACAGCAGCCCTGACTCTCCTTGTCTATAAAGCTGACTTCTCGCCCTTGCAATAACCCCCCACGCTGTGTGCTCTGACTTTGAAAGAAGGAGGCTGAGCTATCAGAGACCATCTGTTAATTTTGCCTGCCCAGAATTCTGTCTTCATTCTTCCAGTATCACATTCCCTCTTGCTCCCATTCCTTCTAATGATCTTCCTGTAAAGTGTTAACATAACCAAAGACACGCTAATCAGAATCTTACTGGCACTTTCGGACAAAGTCAGTGGAGAAGGCCAACCTCACCAGAAGCAATAACTGAGCCTGGGAGAGCCAAGACCTGCTGGGACCCGTTCTGTCACCCTGAGAAGAGAGAGCCTGCCTGAGGATGATGCCAGCTTGTACAGGAGACAGCCAGCTACTTGTTGATCTTGTTGAAACCTCATTTCTCAGACGCACCTGCAGCTAGCTCTCTCCTCTGGATTTTCCCCTTATAAAACCCAACCAATTACTTTCTCATTTTAAACTAAATTGAGGTTCTGTTATTTTCAACTGAGTTTTACCACTATGATATTATAAAATCTTCCTGTGACTGTCCGATTTCTACTCCTTCCGGAAAGACTCTAATACGAAGAGAAAGATGAAATGGCTCTTTGGCCCTGTGACGTATCTGTAATTAGATCAGAAAGAAATGGTCTATTGGAATAGTAAATCTTGGTACATGTTATAGCATTTTAAAATCTGTATCTAGTGATTTTCCTTCTCTTTCATATTAGTTGTCCAATACACCTAACCCTATAATTAATTGAGTGCATTACTGATTCTTTAGGCAAAGCACAGAGAATTCTGCAAGTGTAGGCAGTGCCCGCAAGGCGGCAGCGGCCTCCAGCAAACTTGCACTTGCTCCTACTGGTCATACGCGCTATTTTATGGCTTTGAGTACGCGCTATTTTATGGCTTTGAGTTCCTCCTAGAGTGAGTTGGAGATGAGAGTAGAAGAGAATGTGGTTCTCACAGTACATGCTCCTAATAAATACCCTGCTGTCAGTGACTTGGTTTTTAGAGTCAAATGGCTCTTACACCAGTTTTAACTCCTAGTTTTAATTTTATTTTTAATTATTTTATATTTAATTTAATCAGTTAATTTAACTGTTGATCCTGGTTAATATTAATAACCTGTCATCTCCTTTGGTGCTTTATATCTTTCAAGATCATGATAAATTGGTTTAGTTTGAATTTGGGGATCCAGCGGGAAATGATTATGCCGGAGGAGCTAACTCAGCGCTTTTGGAGGCGCGGTGGGGTTGTGTTTCACAGTGCGAGTTCAGGCCTGGATACGTGACGAGGTCAGGCCAATTAGGCTCACATGGTCCCTGAGAGAAGATTCTTTTTACTTCCCTTCAGACGTGGAGAAGGATGTGGGTAGCCCAGGACTCCGCTGACAGCTGCCAGGGAACCGCAAGGGGGTAGCTGCCTAAAAAAGAAAGCGCTGACACGAGACAAAGAACCAAGAAACGGGACGAGAGAAACAGAATCTGTGACCTAGTGTTTGGGTCCTTGGAAAAAAAGGCCTAAAATCAAATCTGACCCTGGACATTTCAGATCCATTAGCAATAATTCCTCTTGCTTTCCAACTGTCATTTGCTGACTGAATTTTCTGTTGCACTTAAAGCAATCTAGCTGAATAGCTCTGTCTGCATAGAACATTAGCTTTGGTATAGTTCTGGATGAGTTTTCATTGTGTGTATAATCAACATCCTGAGGTTACCTATGTGTTTTTTATATGAATCAAAGAATATGAAAGTGTCAGAAACTCTCACATGTACAAAAAAAAAAAAAAGAAGAAGTGAAACAGAAATTCTTATAGCAGAAAAGATGAGTGACTTTAAAAAAACTAATGGGAGAAAATTGTCAATTTTTTTCCCCACAGCCAGGACCAGAATCTCAGTGTGGCTGAGAGTCCCTACCTCAGGCAATGCCCACCTGTAGAGTCACAGAGGGTCCCCCAATGTTACATAGCAGCTGCCCCCTGAGTTTTCCAAGTGTCATAGGACAAGCTTTAGAGGGCAAAAGTTCATCTTGATTTCTGTTTTGGTGGATTTTTCAGTATTTTTATGGCCAAACATGAATGCCCATGTTAAATGTTAGAACGTGTAACATGTGTGAATATTAATAAAAGTTTGATGTAAATACAGTGGTACCTCAGTACTTGTTGATTCCTTCTGGAACTCGTGACGAGTGGTAAAACCCAGGAGTGCGTAACAATGAAGCATTTTCTCTTGCAGGGTGGGATCATGACTCACACAAGTTCTAGCAAGTGCCAGGAGTCCCGAGCAAGCATCAAACTGAAACATTTTTTTTTTTCTCTTCAAAAAGTGATGAGTAGAGGGTCTGACGAGTTCTGAAGCCTGCCAGTACCAAAGTGTTGTTGGGTAGCAGCTGGGAATGAGGGTCTAGAGGGGAAACAAAGGCAGGGCCCTCACCATGACAATCTAACGAAGAACTTAATACGAGAGACTAGAAGCAAAATGAAAACATGTCTCACCAATTGACTCAGCTTGGTTTGATAAAATTGTCAGGTGTCCTGACAAAATAGTGCAAACAAAATAGTGTAGAAGAAGGGGAGAGGTTTTGAGCCTGTGCTGAGAAAAGAGGCTTCTGTAACCATCTTACTGAAACTGAACATCTTAGTGTGGTCTGAATAGCACAAGCAGGAATTACACAGGAGAAATGGGGACAGCTATGCTGGGAAAGGGGGCCTCTGGAACAATTTCACTAAGAATCTTTACCGAGAAAGAAAGCCTTGTAGCTGTACATGACTCCCAAGGGGAAGAAGGAGGGGAAACTAGAAGCCCCCTGAGGTAATACAACCCCTGAACCCCAATAGTCAGCATACTTAGATTAACTAAGTGCCCACTTGTGGCCTCGGCTCAGCGTGTACAACAAACTAACTTATGAACAAACTTGCTACAAACTTTCTTTCCTCTATTATGTGGGGCATTTAGACTAGCTGGGCTCCTGCTTGTAGCTCCGTGCTTGTACGTGTTTCATAAATAAGCTTGCCATCTCATCTCTACTATACATGTTTGTCTCTCACTCGAATCACTCTCTCGCTGGTGAGACAGGAATGAAGACGGGGAGAAAGGCTTCCTGACTCGGGTCTCCCCCTCGACTGCCACAGCGTGCCTGTAATACCACGATCCAGTTTGTAACTAAAGTGGCTAAACACTCCTGTGAATTTTGGCTCATGCAGAGAGAATTGGGAAGTTGAAACATGTTTCCAGTGACTCTTCCATGATTCAGAGATGTTTTTGCGATGACTTTTTTTGGGAAATGCCTTCATAGACATACACATTCTTTTATTTGTTGCCTATGGCATTTTTAAAAATTGAGAATGGATTCAGTTTATGAAAACAGGCCAAATTTTACAATGCCAGTCTGGTGACTATGGTGACGTGGTCGGTAATTATGTTTGGTAATGGCAGTTTTTCTGATTTCAAACCAAAGGCTGAAATAAAACTGTGAGGGAACACAGTTCATGTAAGCATATTGTGCTCACTCCTGATCTGAATGAGAGAATGAACATCGCCCACCGTAGCCACACAAAACAGGCAAAAAACACACCACCAACTATTCTCACTACCTGTAACAATACGCTGTACAATTACGAAAGCATTCCTTGGGTATTCTAAGTTTTTGTTCTTTAAACCTATCCTGTAAAAATGTCAGTCTATATCTCTGTGTGGGTGGTTGAGGAGAAAAATGTGCTAAATTAACACACTATTAGGGATATAGTTAGGCAAATGTGGGTGGGGAGGAATAGGAAAAGAGAGGGTTTTTAATAGAAACAGGAGGGTTGTTGTCTCTTTGACAAATCCCAAATCTAATTTGAAGCTTTGCCTCTCACCATTCTTTTCTGGCTGAGAGACTGAACGGGCCTTCCTATAACAAAGGCTTCTGGCTCTGCCGGGGAGGCAGGCAGAGCTGCAAGTCTTCGTAAATAACAGGATTGATTGTATCTCACTTCCATTAACTCAAAAGCTCCCTCCAGACTTTGCTTTGTTCACTCAGAGAGATTCATTGCTTCCCATTACAAAACCTTTTTTGTTGGTGATAACATGAGTACCTTCAAGAAATAAAGCACCGTGACTATCTTTGGGCTTCATTTCCAGGGACTGCTGCATGCTTTCTACATAACACAAAAGTCAAAAAAATCAAGTGACTTTATTCTTAACAAAGAAAAGTCTTTCATATTTTTTTTCACCTGGAGATTTAGTCGTGCTGCTTTCTAAAAAGACCATAAATGGCTTGGAAATTAAAATATCATGTGAAATGGTAATGGAAAAAATACAATAAAGATTAAATTAAAAAATATTATGTGAAAGAAGACGTTCAAGGCTCAAATAGATGACAGCCTGTTTGAAGTAAACAAAATGCACCTCAAAGTATTTAGGCAATGGGTTTGGGTGTGAGATTTTTGCCATCTAAGGTAAATAAGGATAAATTGTGGACTACATGCATATTTTCACTAGTTGACTAAAAACGCATTCACATTCATTTTAGCGATAGGTTTTTTTTTCTTAGGGTGGTATTTGGCAAAAATGCCATTAGGGTCCTTGTTTACAAAATTATGAATACTCTGCTGCATGAATAGCTAGAGAACAAGGAACATAGGAGCAGGAGATACATTCTTTAATCAAGGAAAGAAAACTCGGCGCAGGGACTTAAACAGACGAAGTGGGTCTTGATGGAAACAGGAATGCTGCTGAGTACTCTGACCACATCCTTAGGAACACAGCTAGGTGTGCTTCCCCCCACTTCCCTTTTAATTTAACATGTGAAAAAAAACCCAAACTGTAAAACAAAGCAGAAAGATGAGTTTATTGCAAGGGTTTTGACTTGTAAGCTGGGAAGCTCAAGTCTGTAGGTTAATGGGCTATGAGTTGCTCAGTCCAAGGGATTTTTATGGGATAAATACAAAAGTGATTTGGCTTTTTCCGTTGGTTGCCTAGTGGTCTTCTTTTGTATTTGGATGAGGGTAGACGAATCAGGGGAACGGGAAACCCAGGGATGATGTGAACAGACTTGGCATTTGGGGACAGGCTGGCGTCCTCTGCTGGTCTCTGAGCAGAGCTGTAAACCCCTGTTAGGGGAGGTTAAGTGTCATCCGTCCATCTGTCCACTTTGTCCCTGATGTGGGGACTCCATTTCAGTTTGGTTCCACAAACGGAACTAAGCCATATTTTTAATTTTATGCTATTCAAAACATTTCTGAGTCTGATTATTTCAGGAAATTTGATAATAAGGCTTTTGTCAATACAGAGATGTGCGTAGTAACTATTTACACATTGCTCTGGTTGATTAGTAATGGAAATGAGAACAGAAGCCAGATTTTCTTGGACTTTGCTCAGTTTCTGAGAAAAAACAACTTGTTGGTATTTCCAAGTCCTTTATCTGAAATGTCATTGCCTCCTGAACTTTGTGTACTTCTCAGGTAGCATTCTTCACTAAATCTCCTTTCTCTTTGAGAAAGAAATTCAGAGAAAAACTTGCTTGAGGCATTCCTCTAAGTAAAATAAGGACAATCAATTTCTTTGTGATTTTCTGCCACATTCTTTCAGAGGTTTAAATTGTATACAGTACATATATATATATACACACACATATATACATATAAATATACACATATATATACTTGATAATAAAATAGTATCCAGCATACATTGTATAAAGAACACTGATAGTTCAATAGCAAAAAATAGTAATAATGAAAAATTGGGAAAAAAACTTGGACACGCACTGAACAGGAAGAAATACATAAATGACAAATATGTACATGGAAGTGTGTTCAACATCATCATTCATCTGGGGAATGCAAAGTAAAAATCCGATGAGGTAACACTTCACACTCACCTTAGTGGCTAAATAAGAGAAAAAGAATGACGACAACAACTGGTAGAAATTATGTGAAGCATCTGAATCTGTCCTCTGTTGTTGCAGGGAGTGACACATTGTATAACCATTTTGGAAATATTCTGCTAATTTCTTATAAAATCAAACATACACTTACCTGTGAGCCAGCAATTACACCTCTAGATCCTTGCCCAAATGAAATGAAAAAGTGTTCACAAGAAAACTTTTATGTAAGTGTTCATAATGGTTTTATTCATAATAACCAAAAACCGGAACTGGCTTGAGTACTCAGCAGTGGATAAACTGTAGCATAATCAGTCATACAATGAAATACCATTTGAGAGTAAAGAGAAACCACACCTAGTGATTCCCAGAAAGATACAAATTAACCTAAGATTATTTCCAGAAACTTTATGAAAAGAATACAAATTGCATGATGCTACTTATAGGACATTCTAGATGGCATAATTAATTTATTGTTGGAAACCATTGAAACAATTTCTTCTGCAAAGGACATGGGAGGGGACTGACCCTTCCACGGGAAAAAACTTTCTGGGGTGTTGGAAGTATTCTATATCTTGGCCCAGATTACATGATACAAGAGTATGTTAACGTGTAAAAGTCCTTTCCTAAACTAATTTCCATGAGTGCAGTAATAGATTATGTTTAAAGCTTAATTTGATTCAAAGCTGTTCAGTAACTTTAGACAAGTTTTAAGTTTCCTAAAGTAAGTCATCATTCTATATTTAAGACAGTCAGTTCTTCCCACACAGAGAATGTTAAACATAGGTCCTTTACTTGAATATTACCCACAACTTCATGGTTAAATGCATGCAAAAGAATTGTCAGTGCTATGAAAGAACTGGGTGGAAATGACATTTTGTTAAGGGAAAGGGAAGAGGGGTCAAAATATTGTGATTACCTCTCTGAAAAACGTGAAGAAAGAGGAGGGAAGGGAAAGAGAAGCATAACGAGAGGAAGAAGAAAAGCAGAGTCTGTGTGGGTCACGTCTGAGGCTGTGGTGAGCATGTGGACTGGGATGCTCCTCCTTCCGCTCCCGGTCTTCCTTCTCCCGTTTAGAATGCCCCGCACAGGGGAAAACTTTGGGGGTCACCTGTTTCCCATTTCCTTATAGAATGGTCCTGTAAGGGTGAAGAAAGAGATAGTGAGAAGAAAGAAGGAAAATTTCCAGGATTCTCCAACGAAGCATTTTTCTCTTTTTATCCTTTTGACCACACATTTCCAGTAAAGGTGCTCTAGTTTTGCGATTAAAATACCATATACAAAAAAAAAAAAAAAGCCACTAGGAGGAAATTACTTCTCTATTGGTGCTTTCGTTTTGCATGCATTTCAAGAGAATTATTGAAATGTTCCTTTTAAAAAAAAGCATTATGAGTAAACATCATGAGGAAAATTAGTTTAACATTTATTCCCAAAATGCCCCCAAGGGCTTGAATATTTTATTTTATTTTTTCTTTTACTTAATAAAACTGGCAAAGGATAATTTTTTTCCCCACAGGAAACAATTTCTTAAAGCTAGACTATAATTTTGTTGAACTTTCCTTAATTGCAGTGATTACTTAAAAGAATTACCAAAGAAACAAAAGTGATAAATATTTTGTTATTTGAAGTGTTCAAATTATAAAAACTTTATAAATAATGGGAGCTATTTGTTCTGGAAGTATACATATTCCGAAGCAATGGATTTTATTTTTAGTCCAGTGGTGGTTGTGAGACCATCCCCAGAGACGCTGCTTCCATCTCATCATTCCCGGGATCTCTGCTGTCAATGTCATTATCAATGCATCAGTATCTTATTAACCCAAATCATAACCTTCTGAAAGCCCTGGACAGTCCTCTGCTTCAGATAATGAGAACCAGTGCAGAGCTCACCCGGCAGCCGATTCCTTGCCCTGAATGCTCTCCCCTTGTAGCGTTTTTGCTTATTTGATCATTTCTCAATAGTCAGTTTTTGTCAGGCCATTGCCGCCATGAAACTTTAGCTGTATTTTTTAGTTGATATCCCTCATCTCTCCTCTTTCTAAACTAGAATTTAAAGTTGTTTAAAATATTTTTATCAAATATTTTAACATCAAAAATATTAATATATTAAAACCATGCATTTTCAACATCACACACCATCCAAGCGCAATACATCTTGTGATTTTGCATATTTTCCCCCACATGGACACTTAGGTTTACAAAGTTAAAATCATACAGCACACACCATTTTGAATTTTATTGTATTTACTTAGCTTCACTACTTGATATTATATCATGCACATATTCCCAGTTCTTACAAGTGTGACCTTTAGTGACTACATGATGTTCCTCATGTTAATGTACCAGGAAGCATAGCATCGCTTCTCTAAGAATGGGCACACTGATTGTTTTCAACTTTCCCTTATGGAGACTGTGTCTGAGATGGTATTGACACTGACTGAATGTGCAACATAGACTTTATTCTATACTATGTCACACTAGCTTGAGCCAGCGCTTCAACAGCCCCCAGAAAGCCAGCGCTCCCTACTGGAACCGATCTTTTGTAACCCATCTCTGCAGTTCTCAAGCGAAATTTATACTTAATAGTCTAATCTATTTCCACACTTAAAAAAATGTTTAAATTTTAAAATGTCCTCACTGAAACAGAATGGTAAAATAAAGAAAAAATAATTCAGAATAAAATTACATGCATTTCTTTATTTAAATTATTGGGCATGTTTATATCCAATGTAATTAAATAGTTGATTTCATAATCATTATATTAATACATAAGCAATTAATTCTTGGAACTTAGAAACTTGAGACTCCACTTCTTACAAGAAGTAAAGACGACAGAAAAGAAGTATGGGTGAACATTAGAACAAAGATCAGTATTAGAAAAATTAGTAATAGAACAGACAAATGTATGTAAAAATAAATGGACATTATTTTAATTGTACAAAGTATAACTTGCTGAAATAAATGGCAGGTCTCCCAACTAGGGACAGTGAAGAAGTGGGGCATGTTGGACAAACGCCCCAGCGCTGCCAGACTTGGGGGACCCACTTCGTGGGCTGTTTTCCATGTCAGCACTATCACGTGCAGGTTAACTGTTGCCAACGATGCAGATGTAATGTTATTGCAAGTGAGAATTATTGAATAAACAACAAAATCTCACTGGTTAGTTTAGTGACAACCACTGGTTAGTTTAATAACAATGACCTTACTACGGTTATTTCTTGGGTGGAGAGAATATAAGGCCTGAGTGTATCATGGCCTCGGCTACATATCCTAGCTTAGCTTTTATCTATAATTGTTTTTTTAATGAAAATAACTTTTTAGTTTTACTCTTACCAAAGTATAGTCACTTTATATTTGTTGTGAATTTTATCCAGTAGAGTATTTGAAAGTTGTAAAAAGCAGGTACAATTCTCGGTGTTGTGGGACAGACATACACTGCAGCACAGCTAAGATCCTGGGTAGCACAATTTATATTGGATATTACTGGTTTTTAGGGATGAAAAGTTAAAAACAAAAAAGTGTGTTTTATTGAACCAAGCTTATTCAGGACAAGTCCTTTGAAGGCAAAGATAATACTCTCACTTTGTATAATTTACTTTGCTATCAAGAAATTTCATACCTTCTAAAAATGTTTTCTGCTATTCATTTGAAATCTATCATTTTTAATTGCTCTATTTTTTTCTGTATGGCATAATACTGCTACTAAAAAGACATTCAAATAAAAAAGTGCATGCTTTTGTCATTCATTTTTAAAAAGGGGAAGATCTCCATGCATTGAGTTTCTGACATGCTAAAGATACAAACAAACAAGTTTTGGAAATATTAAAGCATTTAAAACAATTCAATAGCATAAAAACTAGTGTGCTTTTTTGTTTATCAGAAAAAATATTTTCTTTTTAAATTAGAATAACATCTGAATGGAAAGTTATATTTTTAGATAAAAAAATCATTAGGATAAATTCAAAACATTTACCAATTCTCTTGCCAGACAGCATATTAAACAGATGTTGATTATGACTAACTAGTTCTTCTATAAAGACAATGGTTTCTATAAAAGCAAATTTAAAATATTGCTCAACTTCCTGTTTTCTCTTAAAGGGCAGAGTGACTAATTTTTAAGTTAATTTAGGGGTAGAACCAAGAATGGTGTGAATTTCTGTAATTAATTTTTTCATGCTATAATTTTACCAATGATCAAATTGTACCATCATGGTCATTTATTCTATAAGTCAATGAAAAAATATCTTCTTCAATGCCAACTGAGTACCAGGGTTACCTAGGAGTGGAGTGATGGGTGTCACATCCTACAAAGTTTGGCAATATCGATACTTTTTATACTATCTAAAACGAAAGGTGTGTGCTGTGCAAAGTTCACACACGCCTGGTAGACATGACACTTGATTTTGGCAACTCTGAGGCAGCAGATAGTCAGGAAGGAGGAAACTCCGGAGGTGCCCCAGGGCTAAGATAAAGGACATCGACACAGAACAGAGACCCTGTTCTAAGACTGGCTGTCCCCACTTTCTGAAGCACTGAATCATGGGGAATCATGAATGCACCTGCGCAGAAGATGCTACATGACCCTTGCTTCATTATAATAGCATTATAATAAATTAACATTGTGAGACCCTCTTCCCCAGTGGTCATCAAGGAAAAGCATGGGAGACCAAACAAGCAGTAGCCTTAAAGTAACGTGACTACTTGTACATGCACAATAAAAGCCCGCAAAAACTAGTCAGGAAGGATCTGCCCTGTAAGAGCAGAATCCCTCCAGCCCAGGAGGTCAGTCTCTGCTCAGAGCTGGCCCACTCCCGTGTTCTGTGGAGTGTGCCATTGCTTAATAAATCTGCTCTCTCTCTTTCTGGTATAAACTGTCTGCGTTTGGTTCAATCCTACATCCGCAATCACCAAGAACCTGATTACCTGTGCCCGCCTGCGACAAATCTTTTCCTTCTGCAGAATACAGCCCATCTTATCTCTCTAAACCTGTCCATTGAACTGCCTCAGTTTGTGCAGCCTCTTTTCTTCCTTATATGGGCACATAAGAATCTGAAAAACCTATTAACATCAGCTACAAAATCCTAATTGTAAATTAAGTGTAGCAGATAGAAGTGCTGGCTACCAACCGCTGATGTAGCAACACCAAATACTCACCTACCCCTGAGAGATGACTAAATGCTTTCTTTGCTGAAATTTGCTCACTTTTTGTTGTAGACATTTCCTAACAATAATTTAAAAAAGCACTCAAGTTTGGTCTGTCAAACAGATGTAGAAGCTTAAAAACTTGAAATTTTTAGAGAACCTATGTTGTTCCTGCAGTTTACATGCATACTATACAATTACCTTTCACAGCTAAATACAACACATCTTTACCACAGAGATGACTTTATCAGAAATGGGATCAATCGATGCAGACACCGGCCAGCAGTGTCCACGTCATTATGGATGAATTTAAACATACACACAGACTACCGAGTCTGGTGGAGGAATATGGATGACATCGTGGCTTTTCTCTCAAGAGGAGCAAAAGCCAAGGCCTCCAACATCACAGGCCTTTATTCTAATAATCTCTCCTCACATTCCAAGATGGTTCTTCCTATCCTGCTTACAACAAAGGAGCCAATGCCCCTCATTACATCACAGAAGAAGAATATTAGCAAATGAATAGACAGCCAGTTACACTGGGCCTGCAAGGCTCAGCCTGGATTTTAGGAAGTTACAGTAAGCATTTGCAGGGTGAGGGAATTTTTAGCAAAGGGCAAACTTCAAAACAGCTTAGGTATATTGCAAATCTGATTACCCATGAAAGAACCTATCTGTGGGCGTGGGTCCTGTGCATCTCCGAGTGGGAGCTGGGCCCAGGCCACGCAGAAGGGTCTGCCACAACCAATAAGAGCATCCTGTAATTGTGCTTCTTTTTTTAACTTACGAGAATGCAGGCTATCCCCCTTTCCACATGTTTACCCTTGGTATTTGAAAAATTAGTAAATATCTTTGTTCCTATGGACTCAGTTTGGTAAAGTATTTTTTGAGATCATGAAATGGACTATGAATGTCTTTGTGTTGAAGAATAAATTTGTATAATCAAAGGGTTAAGTTCTTATCCTTGAGGAGCTTCTGATATCTTTAAAATTGGAAAAGATAACTTGGTTAAAATAAAACAGGAGTAAGAAGAAGGAATTTGTAGTTGAATCATATTGTCATAATTTTGGATTATTGATCAGTTAATTTATTATACATAACAGACAACCACATACTGTCAGCTGGAAACAGCAATAAAATTTCCTCAAATATTTTTTCAGTTCTACTGATTTGTTCTGAGCTAAAAGACTGCATTAAACGTGAAATTTTTGGACTATGATCCTGCTGACCTCAGCTGTGTTTGCCCGTGTTTGCTGCAGTCAGCGAGAGGCTCTGCTCATCCTGGGGTAGTCTGGGTACCTTGGCTGGGGCAGTTCTGCCCCGAGCGTTTCTTACCCTCCTCCTGAAATGAGCAGTGCAACCTAAGCTATGTCTTTCTTTTGGCAACAATAAGCATCAGAGCAAGCCAGCCCAAGGACACAGCACTTTTTAAGACTGCTGATGTCACCTCCAGTGACATCATATTGAGCAAAGCAAGGTACACCGCTCAGCTCCTAAGCAGAAATTAGCCTGGGATGATGTTATACTACAATTAAAGAATCAACATGGATATGGTGAACATTGAAGAATTGGGAGCATTAATTCAACTAAAGACTGTGAAAAGTTAGGATAATATAGACCAAGGATGTTTTTGCAAGGGTGGGGAAGAAGGGGGAGAAAATAGAAAGTGGGGGTGTCCTATAAACATTCTCAGAACTGCACCTAGTCTATAACAGCAAACAAAATACTTAGCAATGTGAAGCTGTACCAAGGTGTGATTGTTTGACCTTAGTTTCACCACTGTGGTTGATGGACTTTGGTAAGCCAGTTAATTTTCTTAAGCCTCAGCTTCCTATAAAACAGATGTGATTATAATATCTGCCTTGCACAACTGTTGTAACAAATGAGATTTTGTATGTGAAAGCATTTTATGCAATGTAAGAAAAGCTATGTTAATAAATGGTTAATTACCATTCATCTGTCAAACTTAACCTCCCCTTCCCTAACTTAGCACAGTTTAATACATAAATATTGGTGATAAGTGGGTGAAAAATCTAGAGAAAAACATACTCCATTCTTCTTTCATGATATAGCTAAAAATTGTACTGTCCACAAATAGAAGTTTTTGATTCCTACACAATTTGGGGATATTTAAAAAAATTGCATTGTGAAGTCCTACCAACTATTCCTTAACAGATATTCTGTGAATGATCTCAGTAACAGATCCACTATACGAGTTCTAAAGAAACCTCTGATTATATTCTCTTCTTGTGATTTTCTACTTGCTCTTGAATTTCTAGCCATTGAGTCACGATGCAGTGAGAAAAGTGAATATGTTGTAATTTCTTGGAGTGTTTTAAGCTTCCTAATTATACTTGTTTTCAACAAACATTTATTATGTAGCAAAATGCTTTCGATATGGATGTGTTTTTGTATCCTATCTGCTTTTTAACATTTAGAATAATTCGAAGGAAGGTTTAATATCTTCATACTCTCCTTAAATAGTATTTAATGTATACGTACTATTTAATATGTTTTGGATAATGAGATGATAAAAGTAATAATAAATATTTGCTTGTAGTATATTTTAATACTCTGTTGTTTGCATTTAATGATTTCTACATATGTAAATGTATTTTATATATGTTTGTGTTTGAATATACTAAAGTATTGTGAAGTAGTGATATTGTTTAGATTATGCAACAAGAGTATATTTGTTTTATAGTAATAAGATTTTTAGAAGCCACTAGTATAAAAGGGTGTTGAGATTACAAGCAAAAAAATAAAATGTAAAAGAAATTAAATTACTAGAACAAGACAGGTGATTATCTTGTGTTCAATATTCCTTTTTAAAAAACCTTCTCTACTGCCTTTTATTTTTTGGTGAGTCAGACAAACAGAATAAAGAAAGAAAACTACTAAATTCTAGCCACATTTTGGGTGAAGGGGAATTGGATATCGCAGTTAATTAGTTATTGACTTGGTTTAATATTTCCATACAATAAACTGATAAATTATTTCAATTACTTTATGTCAAAATCTCTTCAAAATCTTGCCTTCAAGTCGAAATGAAAGAAAAATGTGGCTTAAAATGAAACTGTGGGAACAGAAGAAGGATGTGCGCGTGCCCGTGCGTGTGTGTCTGTGTGACTGTGGAGCAGGCGGTGTTTGATGAGCACACGCTTACTGTGTTTTTAAATCTTTCAGCAAAGCACCAGGTGAAAGAACTATTTTCAGAAATATTTTAGAACTGCATTAGTGCTTAGCTTCATTTCTCACCTGAAATTTTAAAATGGAAGTGTTGCAGCATACATAGAGTTTTTTTTTTTAAATCACAGTTTAAGAAGAGAAAATAATTATCACAAAAATTACTTAAACTCTTGATCAGTTAGTGGAGAAGATTCTATATGTTTTCTGAGCTTTACATAGGTGCAATAAAAATATTGTCATTTGTTTTCCTTAATTTAAGTATGTTAGTAGAAATAATAATTATAGAAGGTAACAAAATATTAAATTAATAATAATCACTTTTCAAAATCAAGTTGTAAACTAATCTGCACAATAAAGCACCAAGAATAGAAAATCAGGTTAAAATAGAATTCATTCAAAAGGGCTCAAAGTCTATAGATTTTTTGGATAAAAAGCATAACCCAATTAGTTTTTACAATATCCCTGTAAGGGGAAAAAAAATAGGTTACTCCAGGATTATAAATCCAGTTATTTTTGAAGCTTCACTTTGGATCAATTTATATGAGGATTCTGGACTTGTGAAATAGGTTACCCTAGAATGGCAGGCTGGCCAGCCTGTGTGAATTAAGAGTTCCTCCTCTGACTCAAAAATTGTAAATTTTTGATCTCACATGTTTTAGTAGGGCAAGGCATCTACCAATCAGGAAAGAACATGATAACATAGAGAGAAAAACATTGATTTGTAATTTATTTCCTCTTGCTTCCTTTTGATATTCAGTATTACTAGATTATTGATTCACTTCAAAGCAATCTATTTTTTAAAAAAAATTATGATTCTTTAGACCCGATAATTTAAAAGTTAGGTTCCATGAAGCTCAGGGTCAAGTTTATAGCCTTTCCTACCATGTGCATTTTTGTGTGTTGGGGTGGGGGGCCTTAAAGGTGGGGCAGGTGGGACAGTTTTCACTGCTCTGTCTCAGAAACACACTTCTCAATCCATTCCCATGTAGACTTCAACGTAAGTTCTCTCCTTATCTACATATTGGAGTGTTGTTGCCAAATCTGACTATTTATGTAGTTTAAATAATTGTCAGAGGTATTTAATTAAGAAGCAGTAAGTACAGGCATTAGAGATAAAATTAGTCATTATGATATATCAATTATCTCAAAGTTGGCTTTTTTTATTGCATGGTAACTAATAGCCAGGAAAAAATGGCAACACCTAAATTTCCTCATTTTTAGTTAAGGACCATCTGTTTTATTTGCAATGCCATTAAGAAGTTCAAGTTCTCAGGGTTCTATCACACACTGTGCACATCTCAAATCACCATAATGCAAGGTTGTGATGAGGTCAGATTAGGTGAATTTCTTTTCCTTTTTCTTTTTGGAGAGCACAGATATATTCCTAAGACAGACATAGTTAATTTTCTTCTGTATCCATTTTTTTGTTTTGTTAATAGAATCTTCCTTTCAGCTTTTATCTAGATATATGGTTCTCTAGCCAGAAATTAGATTTTCAGCCTCCTTTGAGATTAACTTAGCCATATGAGTAAGCTCCAGGTTACGAGATATAATGAAAGTAATGGTTTCTATCTTTCAGCTCATATCCCTTAAAAGAACATTTCCTGTGTTCCATTCCTCTTTTCCCTCCCTCTTTTGGGGGCTAGAATGAAAATATCTTAGCAAGTTATTTCTGATCAGGCAAGCAAGGGCATCACTGCAGGGGACTGAAGCACCACAAAGGAGAATGAACCTGCATAACTGGAGCAGAACCACTCGGAATTAGAATTCTGGACTATTATGTGTGCAAGAAATAAACTTCCATCTTGTTTGAACCACTGTATTTTGGAGACTCTGTTACAACAGCTTAATATACACTATAGTACAGCACTTATGGCTTGTGATTCATCTTTATCTAAATAACATATAGAGGCTATATATGTTTTTTATTACCCAGCAAAGCCAGCATGCCAGGGCAGGGGACTATACTTCGTGTTTGACCATGCCTAAATATACCTTTTTAGTTTGGGGATGTGGAACCTTAGGACCTTCTGGACCCAGAGCTAGTCAGTGGCTCAGTGTTCAGAATCCAAGATACTGACCCCATTTGTAAGAATGTCTCTGTAGAGACATTTCCATGGGAGGAATTCACTCATGATTGATGAATAGTTACTGATTTTGAAGTCCCCCAAAAAAGCCAAGCCAGTGGGAGACGTTCTACAACCAGAAGCTTGAGCTGCAAAGACATCAGGTTATTCTGCATAAAGGAACAGAAGATCGGCAGGGAAAGAGGCCAACATGGCTAGTGGTGGCGGCATAAAATCCCCACAAGTTTCAGGCTGGCTCAGAACAAGTCAGATGAGGTTGCGTTTGCATGTGTGGTGAGTGTGAGGTGGCTCAGCAAAAAACAATGCAGGTGAGCTGACCTGAACATAACAACCCGTAAGGGAAGGCAGTGCCTTGTGCTGAGAGTAGTCTAGAGACTGTAGGCAGGCGGAAGATCCCGGCTTACTCTTACCTTCCCAGGCTGCATAAGGAGATGGCAAGTTAGTCAAGGGTCACAGTAAGTGAGCTCAGATTGTAGTGCATATATTTAACTTGATGTTGGAATTTGAATTTTCTATTTTGCAATTGAATAAAGATTTTCATTGCAGTATCAGCCATACATTTTCAAATGTGCTGTCAGATCTTTACCCTACTATCAGATCCATCAGGAAAGCTGTGCCTACCTTCTGGAAGATAGGATAGGGTGGCATTAAATGAAAGTGATGAGTCAGTTACACTCAAAATATCACATCATGAAAAAACATGGAGACACTGAGAGCCACAGCCGCCTCAGAGTTGTAATTCAATGAGTGTAATAGAGGTGGTCGGACCAGGGTATGTCTCGCCCACTTTTTTGCAGTTCTTGATGTTGAAGAACATTAACAATAGCCCTGAGAGGGAGGTTTCTGGGGCAGTGTCAGTAATGTCTCCGACCAAAAAGGGGGAGAGCCATGGAGCTTCCTCTGGCCATTGAGCAATCACTGGGAGAGGCAACGAGGAGACAGAATTCAGCCGCCCAAAGGGCCACCTCCAGAGATTCCAAGCGACGGAAGGGAAGGGGGTCAGGGCCTTGGGGTCAGGGACTTGGGCTCCGGTGACGGATGCTGCCAGGGGAATCTGAAGGAAAGGCTGCGTTGGTTACCAGTGTCATTGCCCACAGTCCTCCTTTGTACTCCTGCGTAAAGTGGGAAAACTCAGAGCTACTTTCGATACTCCAAATAGAGAGTTTTCTTAGTGTTTGAAGGCATAATGTAGAGAACTTCCCACAGACTTGGGAGGGGAAATGTTGCGATGCAACTTGCATCACCATTTGTGAAGATGATTCATTACAGCGTGGAGGGAGCCACGCGGCAGGGGCTCCCGCGGGAAGTGAGAACAAACGTGGGGAAGAGCTGCTTGCTTCCCTCAGGCTTCCCCTCTAAGGCTTTTCCTTGCTGCGCTGCCACAACGTTAGGTGTAGAATGGCATGTACATCAAATGAACAGTAATACCATTTTGCTGTGATTTACTGTTTTTGAAAGGCGGGCTACAGATTTTCTTATTTAGGGGAAAACAAAAATGCTGCTGTATAGTCATTCACTTTATTGAGCTCTAATTCCCCAGGTAAAAAGGGGAAGAATGATAAATGAAGGCAAAATCAGAGTTGAAGATGGGAAATTTTAGTGGCTGCCTTCCTGATATGACTTGGCAGGTGTTCACACCCAGGACTCTTCCCACACAGCTTCCTTCCTTGTGGGAAAACACTGAAGACTTGAGTAGAAATGTAAGTTCTCCTCTGAAGGGCAATGCGGAGAAATGACATGAAGTATGGAAGGGTATCAAAAACAAAAGAAAAACTCAAGCTTTTGTGAGAGCAACTGGAGCTCTTGTTGAAAAAGCAAGCAAACAAACCAATGTTGCCACCTATGACTAACCCCTTACCAGCACGGAAGCACGACTATTGGCGACCTAAAACTCATCCCTCCCTTGCCTGACATCAGGGAAGAATCCATTTCAACTAGGAAAACCACTTTCAGGATGCCGATGCTGAGGGACAGGGGATTGTTTGAATCTCAGGAACTGAAGTTTGTATCTTAGCTTTTCAGAAAACCGTTACCTTTTTTGTGCATGTGGTAGAGAGGGTAAAGTATAACATGGTTAAATCAATTATTATAAAAGCTAACACTGATGTACAATTAATACTGATAAGCGCATGCGAAATTTATCACCGCTCTACTGAAATTAGATTTATAACCCTGTCCAATCATTGTAGATTAATTCCTTGTACATACTATGTCAGCAATTCCAGGATATAAACCACAGAAAAAGATGAAACCTATTAACAGGGACAAATCCTTAGATGGTAGTCTTTTCCCCTTCATGAAACAATTTTCTTCCTGTAAAAAAGAATCCTCAGAGTGCAGGCCTGAGAACCAAAGAGGATCGAGGTTCGATTCCCAGTCAGGGCACATACCTGGGTTGCAGGCCAGTTCCCAGCAGGGGACGCACAAGAGGCAACCACACATCAATACTTGTCTCCTTCTCTACTTCCCTTCCCCTCTAAAGATAAATAAAATCTTCAAAAAATATTTTTAAACAAATTTTGAAAAAGAATCCCCATTACTCATTCAATATAGAAACAGAAAATGAAGAGAGGCCGAAATACCTTGCGGCAAACTGTGTGTGAGTCAGCTGCAGCGTTCACCGCGTAGCCACACCTCAGGGTCCCCTGACTGAGAAGTAGCCCCCATCTCACTAGTTTCAGACCAGCTCATAGCTCCACTGGCATCTCGGTCTCAAAGAAACTTTTCTGTCTGCTTCAGCCTCTTTGTACATAAAAGCACCCTCTATCCTCATTATTCCTGTGTTTGCAAATTCTCCTGTTCACTAAAATGTATCTGTAACTGCGAATCCAGGGCTCCTAACCCTTTCCCGGGTGTTCATGGCCACGCGCAGAGCAATAAAAAGTTTGTATCACCTGACACGCTCCAGGTGCGGTCCAACACCAGGTGCTCTGCCTTCTTGTTTCAGCTCTCATAATATAAACAAGCGTCCTTTCTGTGGTCTATGTAGCGCCACGTTTTCCGCACTTCTCTGCTGCTTCTTGGTGATTTTGCTGTTCAAACGGCCCTCGAGTGTGGCCCTAAAGTGCTGTCTAGTGTTCTTCAGTGCAGGGAGGTGTGAGGTGCCTTTGGAAGGAAACGTGGGTGTTAGATAAGCTTCACTCGAGTATCAGAGTGCTGCTGAGTTTGAGTTTAATGTTAATAAATCAGTGGCATCTATTACACAAGTTGTCGTGAAACAGAGACACTCATTAAATGAGCTCATCTATTGACCACTGGCCAAAACGTGACCGAGAGACTCCCGGGAACGCAGCGCGGCGTGACACACCCTTTAGTGCAATAGCTCCTATCTGCTCCTTCCCTGTTAGTGTCTGTTTAGGGGAATGTGGCTGCAGTTTTGAGATAGAGGTGGATGGCATTCAATAGTATTTATACCAAAGTTGGTCTGAAAACATGCAATAATTTATTTAATCCCTGCAGCAACCTGCTTAGAACTCACATAGATTTGCATGGTACAGATCTTTCCAGCTCTGATCATTCAGTAGAACTGATTAATTTATGACAGTCAATATGCGCCCCAACTTTACCTTTTAGTGCACCTTGTGATTCTTCTCTTCATAGCTGGGCGGGACTATTGGGGTGAGCGGTGGGGAGAAGGGAAGCATTTTCTAGTCCCGTGGGTAGGTCTGGGTCTCTTAAGGAGCCTGTGCCTCTAGGCTGTGAACTTGACCTGTTTCTCAGCTACCTCCTCCAGCCCTTAGATGGAATAGCATGGCCAGAGTGGGCGGGAGTTGAGGATTTCCCCTGGCCTCAGGTCAGTTAGGCTGTGATAACGGCCAGCACGTTGGGCTCCGATAAAATTATTTCTCCTCAGGGGCGACTGTTAAGAAAAGCAGAGTGCTCTGTTGTATTTCCAAATGGCCACTTTTCTCCCCACCCCGCTACAGGAAGCACAAGGGGATTTTGCTCCAATATTTGCTATTAGAATCTGTTACAAATTGTGAAGGTAAAACTCACAACAGAGGGGGGGGGGCCCTAGGATGGCTCCCCTGGAGGTTGTGTCTCAGATGTATCCACAGAGTTTCCAGCATTTCGTCAGTCACAGTTCAGGTTCTCCTACCCTGGCCCTGGTGCCTGTGGGGGTCTTTGCTCCTGGGTTTCGGCTCTGGTAACTGCATTGTATTTCTCCGTGGCTGCCCATCTGTCTCCCAAGTTAGAGACAGTGGTTTGCCTTGTGACTTCACTTCTTTTAGGCATCTAGAAAGAGTTGCTGATTTTTTGATTTGCTCAGCTTTTCAATTGTTGTTAGGACATAGTGACTTGCAACCTCTTTTTATGCTGGACTGGAAACCAGAAGTCATAATTTCCAATTTTAAATACTATTATTCTTGTTTCCCTCTCAATATAAACATGCTGTCTGACTCAGACTTTCAAATTAGCCTAATGTTTTCATCCTCCGTATTTGAAAATACATTTTTCCCATTCAATTCTTAACCTTTCATTTCACCAAATTCTCTTCATTTCCTTAAATAGACAACATAAAAAGCAACTGACTTGTTTATTTGATTCTCATTATTTTACAATGCTTTTGTTAAACTTGGTCTCTTATTCAGAAATAATAGCCCAGTTTTCTATGGATTTTTAAAGTGTACATATGTGTTTATGTCTTGGTGTATACCAATGCTATTCTTTCTTACTTTAGTGGCATTACTAAGCAAGTTATGATTTCAATATAATGCACATTTACATGATGATATTATATTACATGAGACTTTTTTTGATAAGTTGAATATTTTAGATAGTTATAGAAATTTAGAAACTAATATTCTAAGTAGATGTGGCATTTGTCGAATAAGTGCAATCAAATTTATCTCTGTGTTTACAAAGTTTGCTTTGCTTAATTTTAAATAAAATGAAGGAGAAGAAGAAATAGAGTTCTTTATGACAAAGGGCTAAAGTGTACAGAGAGCTACAGATGTTGCCAATAAGTTCTCCATTGCGTTTAAGGAGCAGTTTGACACGGTTGGAAGGCAAATGAAGAGAGCGACAGATTGGAGATCAAAAGAGATTGTGTCGTCTCTGATGTTTTCGCACTTGGTGCGTGGGGGTCAGTTCCCTATCCACGCGATGAATAGGCAGGGAGAAAGTCTCAACAGTTCTGTATCAGAACAAATTTGAAATAATTGTGCTTGGTTAAGATTTTATTTCCTCTCTTCTTTGTTCCTGGTATGTATTTAATTTGATGAGTAAAAAGGAGAGTATCCCAGCTGCCCACGGGAAGTAACAGCTCTGAGCCAGTTCTCCAGCCCAGAGAAATGTGGCAGGCCACGGCATCGTGGTGATAGTGACTGAGAGCAGTGATATGAGTGGATGGGACCTTTCGAGGATTATTAGGAATTCTAGATTCTCTTATGAACGCTATTGAGCATGAACTCTGTCTGGGTTGGAATCCCCGCACCACCATTTCTTAGTTATAGGGCCCTGGGCAAATTATTTCACTGTTACGGAAAATAATTCGGAAAATAATGACTCTGGCACGATTGGGGTAACGGAGTGAGGCTTTATTACATGCGCGGACCCAGAGGAAGCAGTCTCCAAATTCTGGGCCCCGAACCTTGGCTGAGCAGGGCTTTTATTGCTCTCTGGACGCCCTATCCTACGTGGCAAAAGCAGGAGGTACAGAAGCTGATGCGAAAATAACTCTAGCCTTGAGGTGTCCTTATTGGAAGCTGGGTGTACAGAAGCCAAAGCAGAAATTATGACTACCTAACTGAAACCCTACAGTTCTGCAGTTTCTAAGTAACCTAAACAAAACTCTTTCCCAGTTCCCGGTCCCTCTTCTGGGTCACTTTGTCCTAGTTGACTTTTCTTCTACATCACCTCTTTCCCTCAGTTTCACAGAGGATAATAATAGTACTAACTACTAACCTTGTAGAGTTACTGTAAGGATTAAATGATTTAAGCATTTGGAACTATGCCCAGTATATAGTAAGCAGGGTGTAAGTGTTTTTCTACATCAGTACGATCACTGCTTCCTGGCTTCATGGTGCCAACTCAGAGGAAGGAGAACGAAGCTTAGAGTCCTGAGATGGGAGTCTGGGCTGGCTTCTGGCCTTATAGAGCCACAGCCTTTCACACTACAGCAGAATGAGGCTTTGGCATGGGTGATCCAAAGCCCCTTACAGCCCCTTTGACGATCCAGAAGAAAACACAAGTGCTTTTTCCTGGAAATTACTACATGACACTTTCACATTGAGTCAGATGTAAGTCTAGTGGCCTGAGTGAAAAATAAAGGAAAGATATGAACTATTATGCTGTACTTTACAGTTCTGGTTATTTATTAGAAAGAACAGGAAAAAGAAAAATTGTTTTATCACTAAGAATGCACAGTGTCTTTTATTTTCTCTTACAATAATGTTGGTATCCAGTACCATTATTACCTATAAAAGGGAGATTTTACTTTTCAGATTCTGAGCCAGCTACATCCCTGAAGAGATCTGGCATTCCACAAATTGCTGAGACAAGTTCGTCTACTGACTATTTGCGAGCAGCTTTCCTACAGCCATTAATTATAGCATTTTTCTCTAGAGAAAGTAGTGGTGAATTGGCTTAAAGATGAAACTTTATAGAACTAATAAGAAAAAAGCCTTTGTTACCATGAGCATGTTCTGACTGAATCAAATTAAATGGTATACTACCTCTGATTTAACTGAGATAACTGCATTGTCTTGTTGCTAAAAAGTATAAGTGCAATCGCTTTTAAAATTGCTTTGTAAAGTTGTTTGCAAGAGACATAAGATTTTTTTCTAAATGAAACCTATTTAGAGTGGGCTGTAGTTTTAAAGAATAAATGAAATAAAATATTTTTAACAAAAGAATGATCAAACAGTGATAGCTAATACTTACAAGGTTTGCTCTGGGCAGGGCAGAGCCATTCTAAGTGATGCAAAAATATTAACTCACTTACTTTATCCTCAATACATATCATGACTCCCATCTTAAAAATGAAAAAGACAACCTGGCTGGTGCGGCTCAGTGGATTGAGTGCCAGCCTGCAAACCAAAAGTTTGCTGGTTCTGTTCCCAGTCAGGGCACATGTCTGAGCTGTGGGCCAGGCCCCTCGTTGGGGCATGCGAGAGGCATGTGTAGAGGCAACTGATCAATGTATCTCTCACACATCAGTGTTTCTTTCCTTCTCTTTCTCCCTCCCCTCCCCTCTCTCTAAAGAAATAAAACCTTTTTAAAAATGAAAAAACAAAGCAAAAAACCCTGCAAAACCTCAGGTATGAGAATTTAATTTGCACCAAGTCACGCTAGAAAAGTGTAAGACCTGAGACAATACCTATTTTAAAAAATAAAAAAATATAATTGTAAAGTAAAATGCTTTAAATTTTTAAAAATATAGACAGTACTGAAAAGTATTACTGATGGAAATAATAAGATAGCACCTAATCTTAATGATAACAAATAACCACAATATCGTGTTGGGAGAAACCCACTGCTCCCCCAAAATGGCTTATTTAGCTTTATGGATAAAGAAAGAGCCACTCAGTGAGGGTGTTTGGGACGTAGATCCCCCAACCAGAAGAGATGCTTGTTGCACCCTGTCCTGTCAGCCTGAGGAGGTTAGCAGCCTGCAGAGTCCGGACAGTCAGAAAACATCGGGCAGCCTCCCTTCTCCGTCCAGCCAGTCTTACAGATGGATGGGATCTTCAAATTATTTTTGCCCAACGTTTTTACCTCTACTTTTCAAAAGCTCTCCAACTTAGCCCTTGTTCTTTTTTTTATTTTATAAAGGTTTTGTTTTAAGGATTTACCCATTTATTGAACAAATTCAATGTTTACTACTCTTGCCTACATCTCATAGCTGCCTTCCCGGGTCTCTGTCCTTGGTCCTGAAAAACACACGTTAGAGGTTCATTGAGTGGTGGTCCATTCAAAGGAAACGCCTAAGTCCCTTGAAGGTAAATTTTCTCCACATTAGTTTATCTAAAGTATAATAAAGAATTTCATTCCAATGATTAAAAGTTAATTTTTCTGAGTATCAATTCTAGGTTGACATTATCGTCTCTGTTAACTTAGCGAATGTTCCTTTGTCTCCTGTCTCCCATTGTTGATATTCGGAAGTTTGCCGTAAGTCTTTTACTTCCTTGTTATTGCTTTCTCTGTACATCTGCTTTGAGACGTTACAGTTTGTCTTTGGTGCCCTGTGATTGTACTTTTCTGTGTTTATGTGAGGATTAATTTATCCTGCTTTCTCTATCAGAGAATTGGGGTTTTCCATTAGGTCTAAAAGCTCTGTCATTAGGTCTAAGAACATTGTTTCTCTTCCATGTTCTTTATTTTCTTTCTGAGACCCACACAGCTAGCTATATGTTAACTTTTTTCATTAAATTCTCCCACATAACATCTTTTTCATATTTTTCAATTCCTGACTCTCTGGAAAGCTAGGTAATTATTAAGTCAATCATCTAGCTTATTAATTTTTTTGCAACAGCTTTTGGTCTGCTTTTTAATCATGTAGCATGTTCCTGACATCAATAATTATACACATAAAATATTCATTTCTAAAAGATCTATTTGTTCTTTTAAAAAATCTGTCTAGTCATTTTAAAATAAGATGGCACTTATGACCATTTTTTATTCAAAGTTTCATACATTCTTATTTTATATTGTTCCTGATTACTTAATATCTAAAGACTTTAAGAGTCTAAATCTTTTTGGAAAATTGTTAGTGTTGCTTGTGCTAACTCTCAATTATGATGTTTTATTTCTTCATGGATTTAGCAATCTTTAAATATAACATACTGACAGAATGCAAATCTCTTCCAGAAATTTGTACTCTTACACACACATATATTTTATAAAAGAGAAAAAGATGTTTTAATTTTTTTCTAATAATATTTTCAGAACTATACTCCTTATATGGTAATTTAACTTACCAACTCTTGATTTCATAGAAACCCTTCCTTTTTTGCTGATATTTATCAGCTTTACTCTGTGGCAGGTACTGTAAGAGCATTGGAAGATGCTAAGACTAAGGTTATATTCTTTGCTTTTTAGAGTCTTGTTTACAAGAATGTGATAACTAGACAATTTCTAGGCAGAATGATAAGTTCCTCGGCACAAGTGCTATGAAATGCTGGGTGCTATAGGACCACGGAAGAGGTGCCACTGATCCAAATGTGTGGAAAGATGGGCAGTTAAGTTTCCTGGGAGGAGATGTTTCCTGACTTCATGCTGAAGAAAAGTCTGCCAAGTGGCAGTGTAGGGAAGATGACATCTTCTCATAGGTGCCCAGAGATTAGCATCTTGTACACTGTGCTAGTAAACCATTAGGGGATTCACTGAAAAAAGTTGTTTTCTTTTTCTGGAATTGTCTGTTTCTCCTCCATTCATACATTTACAATATTTCTTTTTCTATGAGTGTTCATCTTGACAAACACTTTAAAATATTATTATTATTATTATTATTATTATTATTTTACATTTGGGAAAAGCAGTGCAATACATTTTAATACACTGGAATCTCCATGTATTCCCAGTTATTCCATCAAGCTACCACAAAGTAAATGTACTAGGAGGACTTTAATAATTCAACAGCTATGAATGAAATGGTAGTCATTATTCAGTTAAGCTTTCTAAGCTACACAAAACAATAAAATATATAAAGATATTTTTGAGTGCTCTAAAGGAAATAACAGTTATCTGATCTATGGGTTGTTTGTTTGTTTGTTTGTTTGTTTTTGTCACAAAAGTTCGGCCCGGTGATGCTTTCTTTAACTTGAGACCTGGAAGAAGGAAAGTTAGCCAGTTGGTGCTGCGGGGGAGCCGTATACCAGGAATCCAGTGCAAACGCTCTGGGGTAGACACACTTCATCATGCGTTAGGAATGCAGTGAACTTTACTGTGTGCACTGGGACAAAGTTGAAGAGAGGAGGGTTCCTATGACAAGAGACAGGACAATAAGCATGCATTAAGTCGGGTTTTCCAAGAAGTTGACACCAAGGTGGAATTAAAGGTGCAAAAGATTTGTTGGGGGAACATGAACAATGTATTGAGAAAATACAAAAGATAAAGGAGAGGAGCAGGGGTAAGTAGGGAGAAACTTCAGACCACGATGCAAGTCTGATGTCTGTGAAGGAGTCTGTGGAGAAAAGAAAATTGGGAAGGAAACAGCGCAGAGCAGTTTTCTGTCAGGTTGATGGTGTATCTTGGAGCCAACGTTGCCCGTCAGAAGAATCCCATATTTCAGGAGAACAGACCTGAGTGGACACTTGCTCTGTTCTGTCGCTGGCTGGGGGCAGTGTGTAGAAAGCACAGTCTCAGCAAAAACGTGGCAGTGGAGGCAGAGGAGCGGCAGTCATCACACAATGTCCTTTCCACAGTAAGAGACATGGACCGTGCATTTCCATGGCTGCCACAGGCCACTCCTTGCTGTCTGTTCTATATATGTTCATAGACTTTTTGAATCTTTGGAACTGGTCCCAAGAGCTGGCAGATTAAGGGAGAGTAATTCATTTCTGCATGAGGTTTCTTATAGTTGGCTCCTTTCATTAACACTGTTCTAAATTCCTAAATTTAATTTTTTGGGGGTATATAGGAGCTTCACATATTTTAGGAAATATAGTGATTATTTCTTTCAGTTTTAATACTTGTTATTGGGTCAGTCAAAAAGTCCATTTAGTTGTTTCATAAAATAAAAGACACATTTTTCATTTTCACCAGTAACTTTATTGATTTGGATATTTCAAGTATGTCAGCTCTCTCCTGCGTGGTATAATGTTGATTGTTGTCGATTAATGTCTTGATTTAAGTGCTATCAACTTCAACTGGTCTACTCAACTGTGGAGTATCATTCAGAGGGAAATCTGCAGCACTCAACTTCACAAACCACTTTTGACACAGAATGATCAATCGAATTGACATCAAATGGTCAGTCACAGTACCTTCTTCATACACTGCACAAATCTTTTTTTTTTTTTGCATTTCAGTTGTTTTCACTTTTCTTGAAATAATAAAGCATGATATGCTGAAAATGTCACATATTTTGCCATCTTCAATATTAAAGTGGCTATATAAAAATTCACAAATTTTGATAAGTTTTTTTTAACACACTCTGACATGACAGCTGTCACAATACAATCTAACAAGATTGTTTTGAATGAAATTAAAGACAGCTAAGCACTATGAGAGCCACTGTATGGAAAAAAACAAATGAATTTTTTGGCCAACCCAATATAGAAGCTAACGCTAATGTGATTTGTCCAGAGCACTAAATTACCAGCATTCATAACGTGGTAGAGGGATTTTGTGAATAGTTGAAATAAGCAGTAAATATTAAATAACATTTTAAGACTTCCTAAAATATCTATGTAGTTATTCCCAGGTTGTTGATTAAGGACCAAATAGAAAAAGCTTGGCTTAAAGCATTGTACCTAATAAAAAATTGTGATGGGGCTTGGTTTTCATTCTTTTAGCCACCTCATGGGAACAAGCGTGCTGTTTTAATTATTGATGAAATGATTTCTATAACGACAACAGTTAAAACAAAGTTTTTAGAGCCACTGGGGAAATTATAGCCTTCTAAACCCAATGCAGTATAAAGCTATGCATTATCGCTGGAATGAGCAATATGATAAAACATTTTTGGTAAGCAAAAGTCCTCCTACACTCAAGAAGTTTAAATTTTTCTCATAAATTTACACGAAACATCGTAGACTCAGTCATGAATAAAATTAAAGTTGCACTGTCAGTCTGAAACTAGTTCAACACGCTGTGACAGAAACGTATGGAAATGCCCTGCATTTTGTAAAATATATATATATATTTTCTTAACTCACATAGAGACACGCCCGGGAAGTTTACGTGCAGCAACAAGCAGAGTTGTCTGTGACGCTCAGCGCTCACTGCGCGCTGCCCGAACGATGAAGTGGGCGGGAGCTGGACATATCAGATATCAGAGAGCAGGGTCTTCAGTAGGGTGGCCTTAACGTCTCCAGGAGCTGGCATCTAGATTCTGAGGCCACTCTTGTTAAAAGATGGCCCCCCAGATCTAGACTGGCTGGCATCAGGTAGCTTGCGTATTCCCTCACTGACATGGCTAGACATGACCTTTATCGGTGGAGCCCCACAGGGTGGAGAGGGCCCCTTCTGCTGAAATGTGGGTACAGCAGTGACCTGTCTGGGACATGCTTCTCTATGGGGTGGCTGGAGAAGGCAGAAAGCTGTGGAGATTCCTCCTCTGACTGACTCAGGTCTTACTAGTTTTTTTTTTTTTTCTTTTTTCCTGATAAAGTTAATTCTTTAACCATGTTGAGGTCGTACAATTAGCCCCAAACTCTCATCACTACAGGGGACACTTAGATAGCACTCACCTTTACATGCTAATATTTTTTTTAAGAATCAGCAGTCTTCAGTGGGACAAATCTTCAATGACTTCTCAATATTTATCATGTTGCTATACGTAAATAAAATTGTATCACCATTTCGTATAAAGATCACAGATTCACAAAGAACACATAACATCTTATCTGAAGTAAGAACAGCATAATAAAATGTCCATTTCAAGAATTGGGCATTTCCCCTATAACACGATTATCTTTGTTACGTATACGTGAGCACTTTCTGGATTTCATTTTCTTTTTCTTTTAACTTTTTAAATTGTTGTTCAAGTACAGTTTTCTGCCTTTTCCTCCACCCCTCCCCATCATTTTCAACTTTTATAATTATAGACCTAATGGTAGATTTCAGATGCACTCAGACTTAATTCAGGTCATAATCCTAAATAATGGTTAATTTCGTTACATGACATCAAGTTCCTTCAATGTTAACTTTGAAAAATAACTAGGGAAGTAAATCTGCTTCACAAACTTATACGTGGTACTATAAATTTAATATAAAAGGCATCTGGGACCTTCATTACCTTTTCTCATCATTTTTATTACAGACATTGGAGGGTTAACTGAGTTGCACGCTCATCTTGTCGTCATCATGTTTAGTTTGGTGGACCAGCGTCATCGTGCCGACTCTTGGCTGGGACAAAGCTGGGCTTGGAACCTGTTTCCAGCACAGAAGGCATTGTCTCCCAAGAGGTTAGGTGAGTGGGATGGGAATAATGCGGTCGTCACATCGGACTGGTCACAGGACTGTAGCGGATAGCTGGGGGACCACTTTACTCATGGAACTCTTCTCCTAGTCAGCCTGGGGTGTTTTGCGTTTTTTTTTTTTCTCCCCTTGTGGTTCTACTGATGTGTACATGCAACTCTCTCGTGCACTTCCAAGTCTATACATGTTGAAGGAAGTTTCTTTTCTGTGTGTTACTGAGGCCCAACATGTCAGTGAGGTCAGATTTGATATCTTTTTCTCTCATAGAAAAAATGTCAGCAAATCTGTACCTTGGTAATACATTCAGAACCTGAATACTTCCTGTCATCTCATCGTCTCCACCACCACTGTGGCCCAGGCCATTGCATTTCTTGCTTGGATTATAGGAATAACTTATAAATAAATGTTCTTTATCTTTTTACCTTTGCTCCCAATAATTCATTCTTTTAAGCACCATAAATTAGATCATGTAATTTCTTTGTTCAGAAGTGGTGATGGGGGAGTCTTATAGGACTAAGCCTTTAATCTTAACCTGTGGAATCTGAAGCTGGGGTAGAATTTGGCTAAATTGTAGGACTCTCTGCTTGTATCCGGGAATTGCTTGGTGATTTGTAGGGGAAAAAAAAATACCCCACAGTAGAATTTTAAAATACAGTTTAAACTTTAAATCAGTAATACTTTCACATGTTTTAAAAATCAAAATTTTGTACAAGGGCATACTTTGAGAAGTCTCAATCTCTGTGTTCCTGTCACTTGCATGTATTTCACCACCAAATAAATTTATTTAACAGCTCCTTATAGATCCTCTGCTATTCATGCCATTATTAAACAAATAAAGGTAGAGATTTCCAATCATCCCTTTCCTACACATGCAGTGTCTTTGTCATTTAACAATATGTTCTGAGTTTCTACTTATTAGTACTTAAAAAAAACAGCTGCACAATACACCGTGGAGACTGTAGCAAAGTTACATTAAATAGTTCCCTATGCTGAAGCATGAGTCTTGTCAAGCCAAAATAAAACTCATGTTTTAAGTAACTGATTTTGGCTGTCAAGTTGATGAACATAAATCCAAAATCATGGAGACTGGAAACTTGCTCATTGTTGTACCTTGCCTAGAGTTATATATAGGTATCCAGTTTTTGCATTATTTCAAGACAAAGGAGATAAATGTCAGTGTAATGACAGCTATGCAGAACCTGTATCACACTTCTGTGGAAGAGCTTTCTCTTCTAAGGAAGGTGGCTTGTACTGTGTGATTATAAAATGAACATTGATTCACTAACTACCACATCTTCTGCTTTTGACATTTTTGTAATATCTTAGCTACATTCTTCTTTGGGGAAACACAGTTGATCTGTAAATTGCTCTGACATTTTGGCATACTGATGGTGTCTTTAAAATTACAAAATTCCATTATACAATTCTAACACTGTAAAATGGTTGTTTTTGGAAGAGGGTCAAAGCTAGCTATATGTTAAAACATGTGAAAATGGATCAATTTGGTGTCACATGTCAAAGTTTCAAATTTGTCCTTTGATAAAAGAGAAGAATGAAGATTTTAGGCTTTTTAAGAAAACACTATTGATCTTAGCTTTAAAAAAATTATTTGGCTGCCTTAGCTGAAGCTATTGTGATGGACGCAGCATTTAGCAACACAGTTCAGAAACTGCTCTGATTTCTATTGTCACAAGAGGCAAGCTGACCCCTGTAACATATACAAATGTGAATGTCAGTAAAAATTTAGACCTGCATGGTGAACATACTGGACGGTAGCCTCATAGTGGAGGGAGGTTCTGACTACAAGATGGAGCAAGAAAGATACCCCTTTCCACCGTGGGATTGTGAAATTTCTCTAGGGGCACCTTGTGGGTGGAAGTCTGCGGGTGGATGTCTATGGGAGGCGAGGTAGGCGTGTTCCTGATGTCCATGCAGACGTGCTCCAGGAAATTGAGAGGAAGCCTTTTCCAAACAATTTTCTTCGAAGGTTATAGGCCCACCATTTCTGCTGAATGGGGGAGAAAAAGCAGAGTGCAAAAGTTCCAGTGTGGTGGGGGGGCCACCCCCACGTACACCGTTACCAGAGTCTCCTGTGTAGAAGAAGGTAGGAAACAATAATAAGCTCTCTTGTGTTTTTACTTTTGAACAAGAAAAGAAAGATGAATAAAATTACTCATGTTTGTGGCTTACTTATCTAACCTGAACTCATTTATGTTATCCTATCTTGATTAGATAACATTTTGGGAAGAATTTTAGAGATAGAAGCAACCTCATTTGTATTTTCAATGGAGTTTAAATTTTCTCCCCCCATTTGGATCTGATCTACTTTTTTTTCTTAAAGTGCCAAGATTCAAAGAAAATCTTAATTTTAACTGGAAATTTGGGTCAGAAGCTGCTGTGTTCCAAATGTAAAACATGCATACTATGTTTAGACATGCTAAATGCTAGTTTCCTGTCAGATTTTTAAAGACAAAGGTATAAGTCAGACCATATCCAAAAAAGCTATCAATAGTTTTAGACAATAGAAGGTTGAATTTTATAAGAGCAAATTAGTAAAATTTGAAAGTGTGTCATATAAGTAATATATTTATACTTTAAAAGCAAAATCCAAAAGAAAAGAAACTAGTTCCTCATTACACCTCTCCCCAATAATATAGGGCACAGTAAGTTTTATTCTGAATTGAGCTCAAAGAAACTGCAATATTTAGAAGAGTGGCATGGTCTGATTTATATAAGTATTTTTTCAAACATTCAACTGCTGCAGCAGGGATATTAACATCTGCTAGTGATTTAACATAGCATGTGCTCAATAGATTATTTACCTCAGAATGAAAAACTAATAAATTAAAATCCCATAAAAGCCCCAAAGCTATCTGCTAATCTTTATTCATCCATGGTTGCCTCCTATTCTAATTGTGTAAATAGAAGTACACTAAAAGGAAGAGTGTAGAAATAATTAGCTACTTTAAAAGGCAATTTTTATTAAGGTGCTCTCTTAATTGTTGTGAATTATTTATTTTAATAAATAAAACTATCATTTAAAACTCTCACTAAATAAGACAACATTTGCAAGATGAAAGGAACCGCCTGATCAGGGAATTACAGAACAAAAGGATAAGGTTGCTGTAAAGGAGAGAAGTCTGTAGCCTGTACAGAAGAGAGACTAAACTGATATTAAACAAAAAGACACTGAGTGTACCTATAAGACAGCAAACGAAACTTTGGCAGGCCTGTTCTGAACACCGTATGGTATGGAAACACACATGGGCCTCTTAGCATTCTCTATGTTATCTATTACTATTCGGGTTTACTTTCTTCCATATGCTTTAATTTCTGCAGAAATTAATTGATAGATTTTCTCTCTACCAGCTGGAATATGTTTCATGAGAACCAAATTGCATAGCTATGCTTTATAGTCTAGAACATATTTTGACATATTCTAAAACTTGTAAATGCTTAGTCAATGTTTACCTCCTGGAAGGCTCTGTAACAGTGGAAAAATGGTAATGGTGGGAAATTGCAGCCCATCCCACCATTCTTTTGACATTGTTTCGGTAAGTGCTGACTTGGACTAATATGAATGCACACCGGACCATCACTTGCCCTGTTAGAATGGACTGTGCTCATCTGCATGTAGAGGACTTTGCAACCTCCTCTCTTGATCTCTCTGTTCGGTTCCCCTCTCCTTCCTTATAAAAAACCCTCTACCTACAATGAAAGTTGGAGATGGGCTTTGAGACATGAGTCCCTCATCTTCCAGATGGCCAGCATCTGCAAGTAAACAACTTTCCTTTACATCAGCACCTGCCTCTTGAGTATTGGCTTTCATAGCATCAGGCAGCTGGACCTGCATTTTGGTTACAGCCCTATCACCCAATATAATCACCGCGGGGGTAGCCGGCTTCAAAATGTGAATTTTAGGGTGATAGAGTTCAGTCCATAAAAGGCAGTGAGAGGGTCCACCTTCCATCATGATCATGGAGCTTGTACTTCTGTGATGTTTCATGCAGATGCTACAGTGTCACCTAAACTTGCACTCAATAGATTTTAAAGAGATGGAAAGACAAGCCATGAGAATCTGCTGCATAGCCATTCCAGTGAATGTTAGAACCAGGCTGGATGCAACTCCTACTCATAAGACTTGTGCCTGAGCATGACAATTGCTCAACAGGGCCCATAAATAGCAGTGGTGTGAGCAACCAAAGCAGAATGCAAGTAAGGGAGTCAGCAGGGGATAAATGAGGTTTATCTGATTTTCTTCATTTGCCATGATGCTATGAAGAAACAGTGGTTCATTTTTGTTTTTTAGCAATATCTCCTTTTATAGTTGCCCTCAGGATACAGTTAAAAGAGATGTTGGTCTCATATTGTGTGGGGCTGGGATATTACATTGGAGGAGGCCGGACGGATCTCTCCTAAAGGAAGTAATGTGTAAGGAGCAAAAGTGCCCATGAGAATCGGTATAGGGGTCTGCAATTCTGAGGTTATACCTGGATACTCAGCAGCTCTTCCATCAGATTGAGAGGCTAGTAGGCCAGGGTAGCTCTGGGCATCTATGGTCTCCTCTAGGACTTCACTGATACCAGGAGGTAGAAAGGGCTTCTTGGTACTGCTGCGTGGGGTTGGCAGATCAAGACTTTCCACTAGGCTTTCGTTGATATCACCCTGGCTTGGGAAGGTGTGGGGTGGACCCCTCATTAATGCTCTTCATTACTGCTTCTATTAACATCATAGTAGGGTGGCCTTGTTGTCACTGAGTGTTAGAGAAATTCTTGACTGTTCACTACAGGACCTCTGACATCACCCCAGGGAAAAGAGGGAGGAGTGGAAATCCACTGATGCCATAGGATTGGGGACACTCGCTTACCACCTGGTAGGGATGGATGTCCTGGCTTCCACTTGACCTTCTCTGACTTCACGTTGGCAGGGGATCGAGGCAGCTCATCATAGCCTGGCAGGGATGGGAGTCTAATGTCTTCCCTCAGCCTGTGCTGTTGGAAGTGGGGGTGAGGCTGCAGCTTTTTACTTTGTGTTTAGCAAACTAGAGCAATCGTTATTTAAAAGTTTTGTGTTTCTAGGTCTCCCTTTTTCTGGTTCTTTGCTAGCAAGAGCAAGTTTCTCTTGAGGTTTTTTTATTTTTAATCTTTGCTCATTGCAGCCAGCTTCTCCAATTCTTAGTCTGGGATCCATGAGACCAAATGAAAGTCCAAGAAATTCATGTCATTCCTCGGATTTTGAGGTCCCTAGATGATCTGTCTTCTTGTCTTCACCTTCAGGGTGGTCTTATGTTTGTTTTGTGTACAATATCCAGGGGGTTCTCTGTGCTTAATAAGACGACTAGAGAAAAGTACATTTACTGCACCATCCCCAAACTGAGCTCGGAAACCGAATTTTTGTTTCAATCTACTTGTATTTTCTTATGTCACATAATAGTGCTTTATTTTTTATCAGAATGAGATCTGCAACTCCCAGAAAAACGTAATGTGAAAAATTAAGTAACATAGACAAATACTATAGAAAGAAGTAAAAGTATTGCCATTAAGAATAAGTACCTCTTATATAATGTGCAAAAATGACTATGAGAGAATGAAATAAGTGGTTTATACTGTAAAAGGTTGGTTCTTTGAGGTGATGGATATGATAACTATAGGTAATACATTGTACAGCAATTCTCTAAACCATATTCAATTTGCATAATTGAAACTTTGTACCTACTGGACACCATCTCCCCATTTCCTTCTTCCCCCAGCCCCTGGTGACTGCCAGTCCACCCTCTGCTTCGTAAGTTTGGCTATTTTGGGTAGCTCGGGTGAGTGGAGTCAGTATTTGTCTTCCCATTACTGGTCTATTTCATTTAGCTTCATGCCCTCCAGGCTCATCTGTGTTGTCACATGTGCTAGGATTTTCTTCTTTTTTAAGGCAGAATAATATTCTGTTGTGTAAAGAGTACACAACTTTTCAGATGTGGGAAAGTAAAGAGGATGATAATCCCCAGGTGGGGACAAGATGATGTAGATGAGAAAGTGATGGAATTAAGAGGCAATAAACTGTGGAGGAAGGGGGTGAAAGCAAATGAAATGGGAGATGGATGGAATGAGTAAAGATATTAAATAATTACAGCATCACTGAATCTACCCGGGTTGCGAAAGAAAAAATCACATAAGATGCATGCAAATTTAAATAATGGTATAGAACATACACTTAAAAATATGTCTGGGTAAAAGACAAGGGAATGAAAACAGGAAAACTTTGGTTAAGGAGAGCAAAGTAATGGAACAGTAATGACATAGCTATAACTAGCCTTCGAGAAAGATCAGAGAAAAACATTACAAAAAGCAGAGAATTTTTTCCTAAGTTGTGAAGAAATTACTGGGAAGTTTTCCCTCTCCCTCAATAAGTATTATAAGCTTTAGAAAATCTTGATTTAAAGAAGTGGCTTAAGTTCATTTTTTAAGGCAGGATAAATGCAGGGTTGGGCAAAAGGAGGTTTATAGTTGTTTGTACATGAAACACAGAGTTTATTCTTGTATTATTATAATCATAACCTGCATGTCTTTTCTACATGAACAACAATAAACCCACATTTTCCCACTCCTGTATACTAAATGACTTTAACTGAAAACCAAAATCTAACAAAGAAAGCACAAAATGAAATAAATGAAGTGTGTATACTAAGCAAATACATATATATATTCCAATGTAAAATATTAGCATATTCAATACAGCAATAAATTACATATCATTCTAGCAATAGTTAATTAGCCTGTTCAAGACCAGTTTGTCTAACCAATAACAATTGGAAAATCTGGGAGAAAGCCTGAAAAAAAAAATGTTTGAAATCAAGGAAATCCTTGAGGGCCCAGAATCTTGTGGGGAAAGAAACCCCAAGGCCTCAGGGCAGAATTTGGCACTGCTTTTTTTCCTTTTCTTTTTTATTTTATTTTATTTTATTTTATTTTATTTTATTTTATTTTATTTTATTTTATTTTATTTTATTTTATTTTATTTTATTTTATTTTTTTATTTAAGGAATTTGCTGTTGTGTGTTAGCAACTGAGAGATGGACGATGAGGAGGACTTTTGCAGCCCTACGGGGCAGGTGGGGGAAACAGGGTCCAAAGCAGGTGAGTAGGAGGCGCCGTGATCAAGATGTCAGGCTTTTAGTCGGGGTTGTACGCTGAGAATAAGGGAAAAACAAAAACAGACCCGCCCTGAAGACTGCAGCTGATGTTCAACTCTCTTCAGTCACTGATTATGTTAGGTAGGTTTGTCCTTACCCCAGGCTTTCAGAATCAAAAGGAAAACTTTGTTTGAAGGAAAATAACACTCATGGCTTCAAGTTATCTCTAGCTTTTCCATAAGTATTATGTGGCATTCAATGAAAAATATCAACATGCAAAAAAAAAGTAATCATACCCTGGTCCTGTCCCCCTGGTGGGTAAAGCTGGGCCACCCAAGTCTTTGGAGAGCAGCCTCCAGGGACGAGCTGACTGACAGCACCCCCAGCCGCCCTAGAGTGCCACTGAGTTGTCCCATCAAGGCCACGCTTTCCCCAGGCTGTTCCCAGCAATAACTGAGTGTGGCAGGTATTTCAGAGGCGGGACATTTCTGTCTAATGCACAGGACAATTTTGCACTCATACTTTTTTCAAAGTCAAGAATTGATAGGTGAATAAAATATTTCTAGGCAAAAAAGGAAAATAATTTATTATCATCCAGTGAGGCATCTTATTGTAAGAGCTTCTTCACACTCTGTTTTGTGGCAAAAACCTGGACCTCTCGATTTGTTAAAAGAATGTGTGGTCATATTCTTTTATTTTTATAATGTGCATCCTCCAAACTTTATATTGTTTATAGAGGGACACACACAAAAGGCAGGCAGGTATACAAAGGTGACTGGAAAGAAATTGAAGATGCAGAGAAATGTTTAAAATTATTAGATTGATCATTCTACTAGGGTTTCTAAATCTGAAAATGAAAATAACTTTTTGTAGTTATAGAGCAGAAATGGCTATCATTTCTCTTCAACAAAATTATGAGGTGTTAACAATTTCAAGTGTTGAATTTTTATGATGCATGTGTGAGGAGAGTGTGAAGTGAACGTGACTAAGAACTCATTAGGCATTTGGAATCTGAAATATTTATAAAATGGATGTACTTCAATTCATAAGCATTCATTTCATGGACGTCATCTTGTTAAAACCTAGATGATATCGAATAAAACTTTGGATACTATGATTAAATGTTATCACAATTGCCAGTAATGTTGGTTTCACTATCCCTTTATTCTCACTTTTGTAAATGTTCATGAAATAACAAAATATGAAAATGAAAGGTCCTTTGCATCTAATCGGTAAAAGTTGATAGCCATAAGTACTGGCATAATTGAAGGTTAATACAGCCATGTGTTTTAACTAATTACCCCTACTCTCATTCACAGTATTTATTCCAAGGACCAACTCCATCAAAATATATGTTCCGTTTCCAAACTGGCTGAAACCGTTCTCATCATGTTTGGATAAAATGTACTGTGGAATAGCCACATTCTAATAGTTCTCAGTGAATCTATTCTATTTCCAAGTTTCTTGGGAAAATGTTTAAGTAGGTTGCAATTTCAACTACAGAATATCAGATATCTTACAAGTACTTACTGGCACATTCCAGCCAAATTTAGAAGTCTTGTTGATTCCCATGAATAGATGACAGATGATATAAACAAGGCTGATAGGAAATTTCCTCGGTATTCATGCAGCACTCAGGGTAGCATTTATAAGACCTGAAATTTCACTTTACATGGGAGAGAAATGTAATAGAATCATCTTCAACTTTTGTGCGCATATCGAAAACTTGAATACTGAATGAATCTTTTAACTCATCTCTGAATGTCTCTTTTAGTACACACACACAAACACACACCGAGTGGCAACTGAAATATATTTCAACATATTAAGATTTTCTGCTTTTGATATTGTAACAATGCTGAACTGTCTTATTAAGACCAGTTTTCCTTCTAAGAGCAATTAAAATTTTAAGGAGTTGCAAAAGAAAAAAAATACTGTGTGAAATCGAGCTGAGACTTGAGGGACAAAGATCCTGGAGCACAGGAAAGCCTACTGTGTGAGACCCGATTTACTGAAATTGATACAACGTGTCTTCTATCTTGAGAGAAATTGAATAGGTAAATAGAAATCTTCCCACAAAGGAAACTTCAGGCATAGATTACTTTGCTGATTAATTCTATAAGACTTTTGAAGTGTAAATAATGCCCAAATTATAACTCCTTCAGAATGGAGGGGCATTCTTTACTCATGTTATGAGGACAGCATAAACTTGTGACCAAGGCTATAAAGGACATTTGTAGGAAAGCAAAATGTAAACCAATATCCCTCGTGCATAGTCACACAGAAAACCCTCAACAAAATATAAGTTAATCAAGTACAGTAATACAGACATAATTGCTAATGTAATGTGACAAGTAGGGATTTTCTTGGAATTAAAGTTTTATATTACATTCAAACATTGGTAATCAAATTCCAGTTTCCACTGAGAATGCAGGAAGCAAAATTAGAAAAAACTGTGATATATTTACACAATGGAATACTACACAATAGAAAGAAAGAAGTCCTACCTTTTGAGACAGTATGGATGGAATTGGAGACTATTATACTAAGTGAAACAAGCCAGTTGGCAAAAGACAAATACCATATGACCTCACTTACAACTGGGATCTAATAAACGAAATTAATTAACAAGAGAAATAGAACCAGAAACATGGAAACATGAACAGATTGGTAGCTGTAGGAGGGGAGGAGGGAAGAGGGGAATGGTGGTAGGGGCAAGGACCAGTCAAAGAACATGTATGAATGACACATGGACATGGACAATGGAGAGGGGATTGACTGCGGGCTGGTGGGCTGGGCTGGGTGGAGGTGGGGGGAAAGAAAAAATAGGACAACTGTAATAGAATAAACACTAAAAAAATGTTGTTTCCATTGTTATAAAACAAAATCCAAATTCTGGGGGACCTGAGAACTTGTGACTTTTCTTGAGCCCATCTGAGAGTTGCAGGGTGACCAACAAGACCGAAATCTAAGGAGGGACAAAAGCCTGCAGGCAGAAATGGGGGGCAAACCCCTGGAAACCCTGAGCAGTTGCAGCGAGATACTAGCAAGAATTCAGGTGAAATAGCTGACCTGGAAGGCCTGGTGCGTGATGACGGAAGGTGATGGGGCTTCTGAGAACTGGAGCTGTGAAAGGAGGGTGCAAGTGGTCCCCAGTGAGCAAGAATCATGCAAAAACATCCCTTCGTGGTGCAGGCCTGGGGGCAGGGAGCAATAGTAGTTGCTGCAGTAGCGCCATGAAATTCCACCCACAATTGCCTCTGTGGCATGCTGTGTCCCTGTCAACGGACAATTTCTTTGCTCCTGCAGTCTCTGAAAGTGGACTTTGGTAATCTCCAAACTAGATAATCTAAAAGGCAATGTTGAACTTCTATGGGAAGAGAAAGTGTAAGATTTTTAAATTTATATTATGCATGGAATGAAAGAACAAAACAGGAGGGACTTTATCTTTCTTCTAGTTTCTCTGAAATGTGTTGCTCTGTCCCTGTGCAAATGAACTATATGATGTTAAGTTGTTAACCTCATTATTCTTCTTGCTGGAAACTCCCTGAAGAAAGTCTTACTTCTGCTGAGGCATTTTGTACCAGGAGGAAACACCAGCACTTGTTAATTCCAACTAATGTAAGTCTAAGTAAATATGTCCTGCTATGATATTTGCCAATTATTAACTTATATTTCCTTTCAACAAGTATTTATCTAGTGCCACTTTTGCGTCAATCAATCCCTTATGTGATGGGAATTTATGGTATTATATATTTAATGGAAGACGACAATTTATCAAATAACGATGATAGGAAGTTTATCATACCCAAGATTAGCGTTGTTAAAAGAGAGACTGCTCATTCTTCAACAGCTTATTACAAAAGACTCTGGTTTCGCTTGGGCTGTCACAGAGGGCTTCCCTGAGAAACCACGTGGGCTGATAATAAAGAGAGGATGGCTGGGGAACAGGGCTAGCTGTGGGCAGTTCTACAGAGAGGATGCCAAAGGCCTGTATACGCACATGTGCAGTAGCCCTGTGGCAGGAGGGCCACGGATCAAGATGCTAAAAGAAGATATGTGACGTAGAGGGCAGAGACTTGGGAAGGCTTTGATAAGCCAAGAAAAGAGTGATCCTGCCCTGTGGAAACCTAGCAGTTCTGAGAAAGAACTTGCTCGTTGTCCTAAAGGAAATGAGAAGCACCGGAGAGTTTTAAGTTAGGCAAAGCTGGGAGCAGCAGACCGATTCCTTCTAGTAGTCTCGATGGGAACAGCTATGAGGGGAGCCAGAGGAAAACAACCGTTAAGAGACCCTGTGGTAACCAGGCTCGGCGTTATGCACATAGCCCTGTAGCATGGCTACTGCTGTTCTCTGTTGTCTTGTTCGTTTGTCAGAATTTCTCAGACCCAGCTGACTCAAAAAGAGTGTTAATTTTTCTTCATATGCCAAGAAATGTAAGAGGAATGTGAGCTTGGCTATGAGTAGCTCTCTACCTAATGCTTCTAGTCATGAGAGTTCCCTACGACAGTAATATTAATGAATACTTTTTCTTAAGGGAACTCGTAAGCATGCATTTTATTACCACAGCAGATATTTGATTCTCTGAGACTGGAATACAATTACAAAGTTTTTTAGAGCTGCCTTTTCCACACTGGAAATCATCCTACACCATGGGCTGTCGTTGCTGAGGCAATGGCATGATAATGAAATTGTTGATGTTGGTTGCTGTATTCAGGGGGGAAACCACAATTCTTATTCATAACTGCTTCTGTGAGCATAAGCTGTATCATCGTGACCCTCAGATGCATTTTTTAAATGGCTTATCAAATACATAAATCAAAGGAACAGCTGCATAACTATTAAGCTTTTGTGATGTGCTTTAGTTTTAGGGGTCTGATATAATTTGAAATTGCTTAAAAGGAAATTTATGTCATGTATGTCATGCTTGTTTCTTAGTGGATGGAAAATTAGGAAAGCAGACCACTGATTTGGCAAAGCACTTGCTTTTGTATTAACATTTCACAGGCAGGCCATGGGCTATGCTGCTGGGAGTTGAGAATGTGCATGACTGTGGACAGTTTCTCGACCACGTTCCCGTTCGGGCGAATGTTGGCCTCTCTTTTTCTTACTAAGCAGTACAGAAGATACATTGACAACTGCTGCACGCAGAGAGATGCTGTGGTCATTTGGGGTTGCCATGAGGACAAAGGTCTTTATCACTGTTGTCAACCCATATTTTCTTGAAATAAACAAAATGTGTTTTAAATCATGTACTGTATCATGTCCTCCTTACCCCAAGAAGGCTTCTTTTTCCACTGATCAGGAAGATGGAAGTTACAATTGCAAAAATAAAAGGAGTGATTTTTTAAATGAGGGTTGGGTAGTGCACCATCAGAAAATAACTAAGAGGTGGAAAGGACAGAAGAGAATTCACTCCTCAAGGTCACAGAACCATAGGCAGGGGCAGCTGTCATGGACCCCTGAGGTCAGTGATCAAAGAGAGGGCAGGAGGGGCAGGGTGCTGGGGGGAAAATGCCTCAGGACAACACGATTTTTAGGTCATAAATCAAAGGTTATAGAACAACCCTGGAAGTAACTGCTGACCAATATGTTCTCTCTGCTCCACTTTGCTATCTGTCTGTTATACTTTATTTGGAAGCAAAGTAGAATCAATACAGTATCTTTTCAGGCACTCCATGAATCTCAGAAAGCTTGTCATATCCATCCAGTTTCAAAGTTTCTTTTAGGCATGGTGGCAAGACCGGGAATTCATAATCACGCAGGTATTCGAGAAGACGATGCAGGCCTTTGATGGCTTCCCACCAGCTCTGCTCCTGCGTCTGAGGCACAGCTGTTGTCCTGCCCTTTGCTCATTTTCTTTGTTACCCATCCATGATGAGGTGACATTAATTTGATAAGAAAAGAAAAGCATCCTCTGGTGAAGTCTTTTCTGTCAGTGAGATTTTAAGAACTTCTAAGGAATTGTGATCCAGGGAAATAAAGTTTAATTTTTCTCTTTGCTCCCAATCTTCTGATATGGTCATACCCACACATAAGATGTTCTGGTTGAAGGGCATGTACAGTAGCTGTGGAGTGTTAGAGCTCTCAAAAGTGTTCTGAAACTTGGTTTTTAATGAATTAGGTTTTCATTACAGAAACTCTTATTTGAAATGGCTTTTAGAAGACTTGTCTGACTATGACTGTGTCTTTAAGTTGTTGTACTTGGAGAGTGTGAGAGAACAAAAGAGAGCTGGAGCACCTACAAAGTATGTGTGTGTGTGAGACAGAGACAGAGCCGGGGAGGGGGAGACTGAGAGGGAGGGAAGGAGGGAGAATTCGGTGGGCAGTGGTGGACGATCGCTTCACATTTGCATGTAATGAGCTATTTCCTCTCTTCCATTTTTTAATAAGATTCTCTTCTGTTTATTGAACATGATTTAAACAAACAAAAATGTTTTCTGAATTAACCTTTGACCTTAAACTTTTATTGAACTGATTTTTGAAAATTTTTGTAAGAGTTTATTTGAGCCAAACTGATGACATTGCTGGGAAGCAAGATCTCAAATGACATTTTAAAAATGGCGTTGTATACCTGGAGACACGTCAGGAGCAACTGGCGATAAAGCCGCTCCACCAAGCACAGAACCATGGAGCAGTGGGTCTCCATGGCCCCTGAGGCACCAAATGGCCTCGCACGAAAACAAGCCAGATGTGAAAATCAAAATACTCTGAGAGCAGATCACTTTTCCACTGTGGGGTGAGAGTGAATTATGTTCAATATTTACAAAAACACATTTTGTATTCAATGATGCTTAGTGCCCGCTAAAAATACCCAGTGGGGAGATGGTTTCAATAGGTTGAAGAAAGTGCAGTATGAAAAGTGGGTTGGAGTTATATTTAATTTGCACAAAAAGTATTCTTTTGCTTCTTTATATTAAAGCACTTCCTCTAAGAGCCAATTTGCTAGCTGGATTAAAAGACCACCATTTTTCCACAGAGCCTTCCGCCAGTCTGTGAAAGCACCCTTGTGAGAAGAAGATTTCACTTCAGAAAACCTCTTCAGCATGTGTGATGAGGACTGCCAGGCCTGGAAATCTCAAGCTTCAGCCCAGCAAGCCGGCACATGAGGCAGCCGGGGGTGCTGACCTGGACACTGGGGGATCCTCTGTACTGGGGGAAGTGACTGGTCCTTTTAGCCATTTGTTTTTTAAGACTCATTTCTGGATTTGAATGTCTAGAAAAAAATCCATTTTCAAGTTTCTGTTTTATTTATCTCTAGGGAGAGATCCTTGGAATTGGAGGGGAAAAAAATAAGCCAACAAACAAAAGAACTTCTGGCTAAGATATTAATAAACAGTTCCTGAAGATGGATTCAGGCTTCTGCTGGCATCCATGGAGAACCGAAACTGGCTTTTCTTACCATCCTCCAGAAAGGAAGCTTCTTTAGGATTTTATGTATCAAGCAGCTCAGGTTTTGTCTGCAGTTTAGAGATGTTAGGCCAGCCAACACAATTTAAATGAAACTATTCCACCAATTCCTTAATCCTTAGATTTTTGTGCTAAAATTTTTGTGGTATTATATACTCTTTTTTCTTTCCTATTGCTTGTCTTTTAAAAATATCTTTCAATATACTTGATTTAAAAAATGTGCCTGAAATATGCATTTTCAAGAAAATATCTTGCTTTTAAAGAAACAGATACCAGAATAATTTTTACATTTTAGTTTTCACTTAGAGTTGACATTTAGTGTTGTTTTATATTAGTTTCAGGTGTACAGCATAGTGGTTAGACAGCTATGCTGGGAAAGCTATGCTGGGAAAAATCAATTTTCTCTATTATAGCCTCTGCTAAGAATCAATTAAAACATAATAATAGTACTCATTCATTTAAAGGAGCCTGGTGATTAGATCTTGTCTAAGTATCTTTCATTGTTGCTTAACGAATTCTGGTCTAGGTGCCATCTCTGATCTGCTGAATCAAAATCTTTGATGTTAAGGCCTTTATTTCAAAAAACCTACATTTTGATTTTGCTGGACACAACTGGTTAAAAACTACTTTAAGATTTAGCTTCTGCTTTTGCAGTCCTTTGAGGGGAATCGTTGTTTTATATGCCAAACAACTGGCTTAACTACTGACATTTTGTAAAGTCATTAACCAGCCTTACATATAAAAGTCACTCCTGCTTTTACTTATTTGGGAGGGTAACACATGAGCTGTCCCTGGGACAAACAGCTTGATTATGAGTCAACACCATCAACCCAAGCTTCTGTCCTAGTGACTTTTGCTGGTTATAGTAGAAAATTACACTATAAATTGTGTAATGACTTTCTATCTTAATAATAAAATTTATCTAAAATATGAAAATGTAGATCTTTGTCAGTGTCTCTCAACCCTGCCTGTATATTATGGTCACTTAGATCGCTTTGAAAATACATGATACATGGATCTTATCCAAAGATTCTGAGTTAGTTGCTTTCTAACTGATTTAGTTATATCTTGTGGAGATAACAGATTTTTGGAAGATCAAGTCAGGGAAACATGCAGAGAACATGAAACTACAGAGAGAAATGCCCAAAGCAAAGAAGAGAGCATTTGAGAATACCGACAGTGAGAAAGTTTTAAAAGAATCGAAAAACTAAAATTAAAAAGAGAAGCAAAATCCAGGGGAGATCAGTTTCTGATACAGCCTCTGGGTAAAGGGTCCAGAGTACTGCGGAGGGCCTGGTGTCAGGCACTGCTGGGGGTTAACTCCAGGACAAATGCCCTGGATTTGGTGAGCAGAAAGTTCCAAATAGTTTTAGACAGGGGAGGGAGTGGGCATAATCTGTTGGGAAAGAGAGAGGGTTGGGGAGGAGCTGGGGAGGACAGCTTCAGTAATTTCACATTTGAAGGGAAGAAGGTGGCAAATTCAGCTGAACATTTTTTGGGACCGAAGAGAACTGAGAGTATTTGGAAGCAGGTAGCAAACAACACTTGAAAGAGAGCTTGAAAAATAATGTCGAGCAAAGGTGTACTTTGAGAAGTGGCGATGCTGAGAAAGCACGAACCCCGAGGTCCTGGAGGCAAGAGGGCTGGATCTGAAATCAGAGGGCTCCGTTTGACTCCACTTCGTTAAAGCCACATAGGGTGTGATTTTGTGTGATCAAAGAATTTGACTTTGATTAAATTTCTTAACCTCCCTGCGTGTCACTTTTTACTTCTATAAAATGGACATGGTGACAGTATCTTAAAGGGTTGTTGTAAAAAAATACGTGAGTAAATACAAATAAGGACTTTAAAGCGGCATCTAGCGGTATCCCTGTGTTTTTGTTATTACTTATACTTTGGCCCATACTGGCTTTTCTGTTCGTAGAAAATCACACATCAAAAGCATCCCTGCTATTCCTAAGACTTTTTTGAACTAAAAATTGGGGTAGCTGGAGCTCCCATAAATTGAATCTGGTCATTGAGTGAATGAGGGGCAAAGCCAGGCCAGTAGAAAAACCAAGGGCCCAAGAAAAGGTAAAAATATTCTCTTCACTATAAAGTTGAACAGATTTTGAAATTGACTACTGCAGGGAATCATTTCCTTCTTTCAATAACTACTATGCTTCCTTCATTTCAGATTCAATTATTATCCTATGGGTATAATGATCTTCAAAATATAAAGCATCTCACACAAAGGGACCTGATGCCATTCATGTTCTCTGTACAAGGCAGAAAGCTGGGGTCATAGAAGGCTATTTTCCCTGTGTTTTGATTATTAACATTATGCACAGGCCTTTTATTTTCTCCTTTTCCAAGTAATAACTTAGGGTATTGGAGGCGAGTGCCATGACTTTCCCAGGGCGGTCGTTCTGATGTGGCACAGCCTACTGATTACCTCTCACTCTGTTTTTTTGCTGGACCCCAGAGGTGCTGTCTCCCGATGTTTCCTCCAGGGGCTGTCTCTCGGGAGTCACCAAGCACTAATTGTAGCACATTTCTTCCCTACTCTCAGAGACTCGTTCCAATTCCGGTTATTTAGTAAATAGTAAAACTTTACATTCACGTAACATTTTAACGTTTCCATGCTTTTTACACTATATGCTGCTTGTATAACTTGACTCCCAATATTTTTGTTATGATTTCAAATTCAAAATGTCTGCGAAGATGGATCGGTTTAAAAAACTCCCATTTATTAAATGTGGTTGCTCTTTCTAAATTATGGCTGAAGATAGTGGCTACTTTGTAGCAGCCTAAAAGTATTTCCTTCTGCTTCCCATAAAAGCCTTCCAGTCCTGTCCTGAAGGCAGGTGGACTGCCTGCCGAAGCTCTATGAGGAAAACAGACTTGGGCAGCGTGGCTGAGATCTGATGTTGTGTGCGCTGCAGGCCATGTTAGGTGTGGAGGCCACGGGGCTGCAGGCCAACGGGATAGAAGTTGCTATCTGGTCAACAGAGGTAAAAAATAGAAAGAAGAGAAAGACTGAAGATGCTGAACAACAGTTGAATGGCCTTCCTTTTTTTTCTGGAAGGCCTGGAAAGAATTCTTAAAACTCTCCGAGAGTGTTAAAGGTGCAAAGATTTCACTAGAGGAGATTTCTGTGGGACAGATGATGGAGAAGGATCTGAGAACATACTGGGAGAGTCTCACACTGTGAAGCAGGTGTGGCCCTGAGGGAAGAAGGTAGAGAAGATGGGAGTAGGCACCCCACACCAGCACGTAACCCCCTACACTGCTGTGAAGTATAAAAAAGATACAACAAGACCATCGGGAAGTCCAGGAGTCGAATTCATTCATCAGTCATGTCCTGCGTCTGTCATCAATGGGCCTGCCTGAGCTTCCCCGCTGCATTCAGTCATCAGCTGGAAAGCGTGGTTTCCGCAGAAATTAGTGATAAACTTCAGAGTAGCAGCGGGGTCCTTGGTCAGGGACTCTCTCAGTAGCTGGTGGTCTGCAAGACACATTCTCATGACAACCACAGAATCCATATATACGGTTCACACATTTGATATTTAAAATATGCATTTTTGAGAATTATGCTTTATGTACTTTTTTGGGCAACAACATGTTTCTGGTGTCTTTCAGGGTAAGAGAAAAGAGGAATAAGCCCCTGGCTGTCCTTCACTTGAAAAATTAACAAGACATTGCGTAAGACATGCCCCTGTATGCACTCTGTGCCTATAGAGTGGCCTCTCCGGGTTTTCTTTTCTTAAATAGGCTATCTCCAAGAGGGCAGGGTCAGTGACTGAGCCTTCAGGACATGCCTGCCACAAGCCACATGGAGAGAGGGAAAGGCTCAGTGCTGATCCTCAGTCCTGGTTCTGCCACACGCTCATGGGGAAACACTGGACAATTATGTCGCCTTGCCAGCTTTTGGGTTTCTCTTTAACAAAATGCTAACACTGCATTAGGTTATCTTTGAGCTCTCTTTCAGCTCAAAAATCTTTAGTTTTGAACACAGTTCATTTGACTTTCCAACAACAGCTCAACAAATTAATTTATGTATTAAATATGATTGTCACCAAGCATTTTGTTAGAAATATGTGGAGGAGGGGAGGTGGGGGGGCTAATGGGGGAAAGGGGAGAAGGGTTTTCAGGAACAACTATAAACAACATATGGACAAAACCAAGGGGGCGTGGAGTCAGGGGAGGGAGGTGGGGATGGCTGGGGTGGGAGGGTTATGGCAGGGGGTGAATGCAGACAGCTGCACTTAAACAAGAATAAAATAATTTCCAAAAAGAAATATGTGGAGGAAATAAAGCATATTGCCTTACTTATCTACAAAGTTCACGCGACTATGTAGGCTCTGGAGGAAATGGTGAAAATTAAAATTCCTGCAGAAGTTGAAATGGGTTTCCACTGAGTGAAGACTGCCCCAGCCCTGAGCAAACCAGAGGTTCTCGAACCCCGCTGAGGTCTTTGCTCACAGTGTGTGGGCTACACTGTCTTTCAATCTTTGATCTGCTAGTTGAATTCCTAAAAATTATTTTTCTCAATATGGGAAATCTGACCACTGACCACATCAGCAATAGGGAGGGTCTTTTATTGTTTTTAATGCAACACATTTAAAAGATGCCCTACATTTGAGCATTTTTGCCTGATACATTTTGAATCTAATATGGGTAACTGGTTCTGAAGCTATTCAGGCTTCTTCCATTGACTAGTTCGTGACAGTGGACATTAGGTGTGAAAAGTTTCCTTATTTAAAGAAGTGTCATAAAATCATCCTGAATCAATATGTGAAGGTCTGTAGCCTTTTAAATTCATCAAATATGATTAAAATGTAAAGGCTTACTAAAGCAAAACAGTTCTAGTTTTAAATATTCTAAATGTTCTCTAGAAATAAACATACTCTGTCAGAAAATTAAATGTTTCTGAGAGGAGAGCTCATGCGTGAACAGCAGTAACTAGAAATAATAGACTTAAGTAATGGAAAAAAAGCTTTTTTTTCTTAGAAAATAGCATCTAGAAGTTTTAGGCACAAATTTCATGATATAACTTACTGGTACACGGTGTAGGAAAATCTAATCAATATTCATCAACAACACTAAAACACACTTTCATTATGAATTGGAAGAAAAGGTAGCTCAATTAAATGGGGACACACAGAGTGAATCAAAAAGCCCTTTTTTGTACCTTGCAATTCTGCAACTCACAATGGGAGTTCATAAAACACATAAATCAGTTTCTGCGGTAAAACTCATCATTCATTTACACAACAAAAATAATGGGGAACATATATGAGATAAATTTTAATACCACTAAAAATCTGGCAAAAAATTAAACTGATTAGTATTTGACCAAGAGACCACGGAAATGCTTGGAAGTTAGGATTAAAGTTTCCGTCAGAGGTTGCCTGTACCTGGCTGAAGTCTCCATGATGTTTCATTTCTCTGATGAATCAAAGGCAGTTAAGAAAAAGTTAAAAACAAAACAAAGACAAAAGCATCTTCCTGTTTTCCAGCATTCACCACAATGGCCACCTGGTTTAAGGTCTTGGTCCCCTTGCCAACAGCGGAATGAAGTTCTAAATTCAAGGAGCTCCCAGTGAGGAAGCTGTCTGAGTGACCAAAGGGGAGGAGACTCAAATTGATGAATGATTTCTATAGACATTCATGTGTCCTAAGTGAGTTTCATCCTGGTAGAAACAAAGGAAAGAGTAGATTGATATTCCAGTCTCTAATATCAAATAGTTAGCTATTCTGAGACACCTGATAACTGGGTCCTGGCCTGGTCCCGATGTGAACTCACTCAGGTGCCTGGCACCTGCCTCTTAGACTCACAGGGGCTCTTTGGGTGCCAGCAGCACCTGTAGAAGTGAGGGCCTCGCATGTGGAGTTTCCCTTTCTGCCTATCACCACTGCCCTTCTGCTGCGACACTCCAAGACCATCACCGCCCAGTCTAGACAGAATAGAGCACATGATCATGAACTAGTAAGACAGTAAAATGTAGAAAGCAACAACAGCCTCTTAATTCTCAGTCATTTTTGTGGAGGGCTGTTTGCAACGTGTATACCTTTGTGAGCCTTAGCCAATTTTTCTTGCTAGGCAGTTTCTCTCTCTCTCTCTCTCTCTTTTTTTTTTTTTCTTGGAAGAACTAAATGTTAGAAATCTTCTTGTGGCAAACCAGTGATTCTTAAGTCAACCAGCCTTCAGAGGTCTTTTGTCTGGTCCTGTAGACCTGTAGAGGGTTTAAAAGGCAGGGTTCCGAGGCAGGAGCTTTGTAGAGCAGGCAGCACAGCGCCTGCCGGCTTGCAGCTGGCCCCCTGCGTGCGCTGATGCTTCGCGCTTGCCCGCTATACTTCTGAGTCTGTGTCCCCTGCACTGAGGCAAATTCTGCTTCCACACAAGCCAGGAAAATAGACTAATGCAAACAAAACATTTTCAAAATTATTTTCAATAATTAGTTCTTTTCCTTTCTCCCACAGAAACCTGAGGGAATCATGTGGCGCTCGGAGAAACTGCTAAGAAGCGACACAATAACACACACACGAGAACTCAACTTCATACAGAGTTTTGCAGTCCAAAAAATCTAAAGAAGAAACTTAATTTTTAGCACATATGTAATATCACTTTGAGGAACAAAACTGTGTGTGAACTTTTCATATAAATTTGGGGAGCCTAGGATAGGGACTGTTAATTGAGGGAGACCTACACCTTTCCATAGGTCAGGGTCACCAAAGTCACCTTCTGGCCCTGGCACCATGACATCGTGCTCCTCACTGAGCAGAAGCATCGTCGTGGTTCCCATCATCTCTCTGCAGTTTCCAACCTTCTCTCCTGCTTCACAATTCTGAGTGTTCTGCTCACAGAGAACCTTATTCTGTGGAAAATCACTCCAAACCCCATGCACAGTAGAGCTGCCTTAGTTCCCTTCCTTGGTTCTGATTGTCCGCTGTAAGTGTATCTGTGCAGACCTCTGGATTTAGGTGTCTCCTGAGGATAGAGATTAATATCCGCCATTCTATGGAACTAGTGCAGAGCAATTTAAATGTTTTCTTTGGTTATTGCTCTGAATCCTTAGTATCTCAGAGTGGAAGTCCTTAAAGATCGTGTAGTCTAACCACTTACCTGCGCTTAAATCCTGTCTATCCTCTCATGCTGATTGTTGAAACATCGCATGTTTATTTATCACTTCTGAAAGAGAACTCGCTCTCTTATCAAGTATGTCGTGCTAGCTCTGGGCAGCCTGACTTGCTACAAGTTCTTTCTTGAGCTGAAATCACTGTCCTTATTTCCTACTCATGTTGTCAGTTCTGTGCTTGGGCATGTGCATGTCAGTGGTAGCCCTTAAAACTTTCAACACAGCTAGGATATCCCTGCGTTGCTGTTTTTCCTGTGTGCTAGAAGTTTCTAATGCCTTCAACCACTGCTTCTTTAGTCTGGTGGCTCTTTAGTAAATCGAGTCCAGTCGATTTTTGCAGAAGGGCCATGTACAGCTCAGAACACAAGACTTTCCACTGCTTCTTTAGTTCCTGGGCAGAAATTCCAGCTCAGACCTGGGTGTCTAATGCCCCTGGACAGTGTTCCTGGACAATGACGATTCTCAATTCTTCTGTGAAACAGGAAAGTTGGCTTCACTGGGGAGATTAATGAAGTGGGATCCAACAGATAAAAGCTTCTTTTCTGGGATGCTTGCCTCAGATTTATATCTCTGTTTCCCAACTTTTAAAAAGTGAGTAAGACTGTTAATAAAAAATATAATGAAAATAAAATTATAATAACCCAAGAACCTAGGAGCCTTAAGGAGAAGAGAGAAAGCATAGAGATCTAACCCTGTATGATCTCAAAACTATCACCTTATTAATCGGGTTAGGCCTGGAAAAATAACTTCTCCCTCCACCCCATCAACCATTTCCAGAAATGCCACTACTTCAAAATGCTCCCCCTACTCTCTACCAGCTTGTTAAGGCCTGCCAGCCACACTGGATCTTCATGTCTCTATTACTAACATTGCTTTACAAATTGTAAAATTCACAACAACAACAAAAGCATGTGCCGTCAAAATACGAGAATTTGTCAAGATACGGCGTCATGGGCCTTTGGTGCATTGGGATTAGGTGGTGAAATTCCTTCATGGAAGGAGGGGTGATTAACCTGTGTCCACCCCGCAAGAGGCTCCATTCTCACTCTTTTCATGGAGCATTTCCTTTCATGTTCACAAACGACCTTCAAAGCAGTATTGTTAGTCTCATTTTACAGACCAGGTAAGGTAGGCTCGGGCTATGAAAATTACCCAGAATATTATCGTCAAAGGGTGGGGTTTTTATATGTGTTTTGTATAGTCTGCATTTCACATCTGCTATCACAAACTGACCGAATATAAATTGCCCTCAAATTATTTTCTGCTATTAACATGAATGCTGCATATTTATTCAAAGTAAATATTAGTTCTCATATTCAATATGTAGATGGTTTGTAAGGCCTTCATAGCAGACAGTTTTGATGGACAAGTTATTCCTGTCTCAACTGGTTGATCTTCAGGCTAATAACACTTTGTATTTATATACCAAGTTCCTTTGAGAATTTGGTACATTTCAGTGATCAGTGTTAGGCAATTACAGCTGCCTCCGAAACTAACACAATCTCATTGGATGGCAATATAATTTAGAGTAAAAATATAATTTGTTGGCTTTCAATATTTTATTCTCAGGATGCCTTACAAATACGCCAAGAAAGAATATGTTAGTAGGAAATTCATTATCTGATGCTCGTTTCTGGAAAGTAAACTTTGATCAAAAGGTTCAAATGATAAAGCAGTCAGTTGGAAGAAAATCTGCCACATCCTTTTGGGAAAACATGCTATAAACCTTTAGAAGAAAGACACTAGTGATTTGAATTTTTCATATTTTCTTGCCAACATTCATATGCTTACATGCTTTATTTTACGGTGCTCCAATCCCTCGTTTTTATCCTGCATTTGTTTCTAAATGACTGTTTTGTTTTTCTCAAGAGCTTGGAGGAAAAGCTTAAGGGCCTTAGCAGTGCATTTGAAGGAGGGGGGATGCCAACAGATTATGTTCCTGCTAAACTCTGTGGCCAATATCTCCATGCTACTTGTCTTTTTTTCTGTTTGTACAGTAATAAAGTCTTTCCCCATGATTTCCTAACTAATATAAATTGATGCTATTCATTTATAGTATCCTGGAAAGGTTGGCATAAGGAAGAAATTTACTCAGCTCGAAGCTTTGCATATTAGAAGGAGGATAAAGTTGAAATTATAAAACATCATAAATAGCTGAACTAATTCTCAATGATTATAAATAAATAAATAAATGCCAAAATTAATCTTCACATGAAACCATTTTATCTTCAAAGAACCATTTAGAAACCTTCAAAAAACAGAGCCCCAAACTGAAATTAGCTTCCAGACCAGATTGTGAATTGTCACAGCCCAGCTTCAGCACATTTATTTTTTCGTCAGCTCTCCAGGGTCCACTGTTCACAGCACACTCCGGTTGTCTGGAACTTTCCACGTGGTATCCAGCTCATTCTTGTTCTCTCCTGCATGGTGCCCTGACCCAATGTTTCCAGGCCTGATCACATCAAAATTCATCAGGCCTTTGTTTCAGTCTCTCGGGAGCTTTTCCTGAGCAATTAGCCAGCTGTCCTGGGAAACTCATTTACACTGATCTGTAAAAGGATGGCAATTTCATTCTGGTGGTTAGTTAGGAATGGATTCGTATTTTAAAGGGCACCTATGGGAGTCACAATACCTAAAACCAATGGTTTTTAAGTGTTTAGTTTTTAAAATTTAGCATTATTTGGTGATAAAACCTGCTTTTCAGTGAGGTTTTATAGAAAACAGATGCAAGTGAAAACGCTCTGGGGGAGCGGGGCAGTGAGGGCAGGAGCCACGTCGTCGGCGTGCTGAGGTCAGCCCGTGGGGAGCCCGTGCTGCGGCTGGACCAGCGCTGTGGTTCCCGTCGTGACGGCAGATGCCCTCAGCAATAACCATCAGGAAACTTGTGGGGTGTGTTACTTAAAAGTACTAGAAATTACATGGCACCCCTGAGGCCACACAGCAAGGTGGGGAGAGGAGTGGGGAAGGGAGGGAAGGGAGAGGGTTATATTGGGGTCTAGGGTGGTGGGCCTAGGGCTTCCCGGGCTCCTTTTTTATTGATGAATTTAAAACAAAAGAGCAGGAATATAAAGCTGGGGAAAAGAAAAAAAATGAGGCCCAAATGATCAGGTATGGAAAACAACCAAGATCTCTAAAACAAAGATTGGGGGGTGGGGTGGTTGGGGAGGTGGGGAGGGCGGGCTGGCTCTTTATGTAGGTGAGTGGCTGGCAAAGTGTTTACTCAAGAAATCATCCTTGAAATGATTGTTTCTTTGGAGTGGATGCATCCGCATTCGGAGTTTAAGGCAGGCTCTTGTATTACAAAAAATAGAAAACTCAACCGTCAGGGCTTGCAAAACAGCCTCTTGCTTTCTGAATGTGCCCCTGAGGAATCTCTGCAGTTCCGGAGATACGGTCTACAAACCCCCTCACTGATATCAGCAGCGGGCTCCCTAGCGGTGAGAATGTTAGGCACATGTCTTCCACGTTCAGACCAGTGGTTTTCGACAATGGATGCGTTCGTCTCCCATGGGCATGTTTGGCAATATTCGAAGACATTTTCTGAGTTTATTTTAAGGATGTTATGTATTTATTTTTTAAAGAGAGGGTAAGGGAGGAAGAAGTGGAAGAGAAACACCTATTGCTTGCCTCTTGTACACCCCCAGCTGGGGACCTGGCCCTCAACCCAGGCATGTGCCTTAACTGGGACTTGAACTGGTGGACTTTTGGTTCACAGGCCAGAGGTCAATCCACTGAGCCACACCAGCCAGGGCACATTTTTGGTTATCACAACTGAGGAGGGGGTAAGTGGGTACTATTGGCATATAGAGGGTAGGGAACAGAGATGTTGCTAAAAAACCTACAACATAGAGGACAGCCTCCTACAATAGAGTTTGCAGCCTAAAATGTCACAATAGTGCTGAGGTTGAGAAAAATACTGCTGTAAAGAGAGCTGTGCTTCTTGAGTTCCTAGGGCTCTGGGTGGGGGTGGGGTAGGCAGAGAAAAGAAGTCTCCCTTCCCACCAGAACCTTAACTAGAGAACAGCCAGGGCTGGGGAAGGTAGAGAAAGCAGAAGCTCCGCAAAATTGTGGGATTTAAAATTTTGTTACATTTGCACGTGTACTTTCATATATCAGCTGCTAGAAGCAAACAAATAAGCTTAGCACTTAGCAAAAAAAAAAAAAATTAGTTAAATAGTTACAGTGTGATAAATAACCACTGAGTCTCCTCATGAATACTGGAGGCTTTCCTGGCCTGGGCAGTGAGGGGCAGACGCTGAGGCCCTGCAGAAGTGTCTGCAGATGTCCCTGGTCTGGCTCAGGCTCCAGGAGCAGAGCTGAGGCCAGGTGCCCCCCACAACTCCCTGGGGTCTACCCCCTGCCATCCTTCCCCAGGTGTCAGCGATAGCTGCCACACCCACTTAGCAGCAGGTGGGAGCACAGAGACTTTCTCTCGGAGGAAACCCCATCCTACTTTAAATGTC